>JANVCC010000135.1:3705929-3803246 GCA_025345505.1 Todiramphus chloris collaris | reverse complement strand
GGGTGATGCATGGGAGGGTGAGCTGGGGAGGCAGGGAAGGGACAGCAGCGTTCAGATGCTCAGTTAAATGTACAGCATCCTAACCCAGCAGCAGCCAACGGCACCCGATGGGCTGGATTTCAGCCTTTTCCAGCTACGACCTAGCACCGTTTCCTGGCAGATTGGGCCAGGATCTCACAACCTTCTACATCCTAAAGAAGTGGAAGGAGGAGGTGGTGCAGGGAAGGGGCACATGTGACCCCACAGCTCCTTCTCCTGGTGCTGAGGTCTGTGGTGCCCACACACACAAATTCAGGGCTCTCCAAAGCCATATTTTTGCCTGTCAAACCTCTTGGGCTAAGGGCATCCCTGTTCAGCTCTTTTTTCCACGATTGCCCAACCCAGAAAGGCTCAGACTTAGGAAGGCCAATAAAGGGCAAGGGAACGCAGCCGGGCTGCGCGGTGCAGGGTTTGTCAGCTAGATCTAAAACCCTGCAGAGGTCTCAGCAGGGCACGGCCTCGACAGCACGCCTCAGCCAGATCCTTGCCTGCTCCTCGCCTCTGTTTGTCTCCAGAGTCCTCGGAGGAGACTTAAAACCCAAGAGCTAGTGCCTGTTAACTGTTCATCCTGCACCAGGAAGAAGGGCATGAGAAGTCACCTAAGTTATCGCAGGAGGAGAGCCAAAGCTATTTTTAAAAAAAATTGCACTTTACATTAAATCACCAAGTCCCTGACACGCTGCCACCCATTGGGGAGGAATGTCAATCCGGGTCGAACGGCTCCCATGTGCTCTCCAGGTGTGAGATGAAAATGCCCAAGATGTAAAAAGATGTAAAAGCTGTGGTAGGGCTGGGCAGCACCGCCGGGTTCGGGTGCCAGGTACCTGAGGGTGGTAGCACCTCTGGGTGGGAAGGGTCAGCTGGTCAGTCACGATCACCAAGGTCAGCTCGTCCAGCCCCCCCAGCAGCGAGCAGGGACACCTTCAGCTTCATACAGGTCTTCCAACTCAGACCAGACTATGATTTTCTGAGCTCCTGGGGCGGGGGGCCATCAAAAAAAAAAAAAAGAAAAGAAAGACAAATAAAAAAGCAACCGACCCCCTAAATCGCCCGTTGCCAGGCGCACAGGAATGGTGCTTTTCCCTCTGCAGAGCCCTCTCCCGTGTCCCCACGTCGAGGGATGCCCAGGAGATGGCGATGCGGAGCCGGAGAGAAGTGGGCGGTGAAGGACGGGGGGGGGCCGGGGTACCCACCCCGCCCTGCGCTGCCGGTGCCAGCGGGCAGGCAGCGAAACGCCAACATCTGGATCAACATCTGGTCGACAAACGGAGCCAGGGAGCTTAAAGAAGCCCGGGATGCGGTGGGTCCCCCGCTGTCTTTCCGCCCTGCATCCCCACGGGTGAGGCCAGCCCGGGGTGCTGGTCCCAGCCTGGGGACCCCCCGCTACAGCCCCCCGCCCATGGGACCAGGGCTGGCAAGGGAAGGGTCCAGAGGGGCTACGCTCCTGGCAAGCCTCGAGGGAGGGTTTGATCCCAGGCAAAACACCCGTCCCACAAAGCGGCTTCTCCTTCCTCTTCTTCTCAACCCCTGAGACGTTGCCCAGCCCCAGCCCGAAAAGCCAAACCAACTGAGGCAAGGAAGCCTGAACTAATCTGTTATTAAGCTCTGGGAACTGATGGGAATCCAAGGCAAAGGAAAGCTCGGGTTTCTGCTGCTTTCCTGCGGCTGGCATTTTGGAAAGGCTGCCGGAGGACACACACACGCCGCGGGGCGGGCGAGGCTGCGGCAGCCGTGGGCTGGCACGCTGCTGGGTGGCCAGGGTGGCCAGGGTGGCAGGACCACAGTGCCAGGCAGCACTGGCCCCTCGGAGGCTCCGGCAAGGACCGAGGGAGGCCTGCAGCCACAGCCCGAGCCGGGCTCTTGGCGATGCTCGTCCCTGCAGCTCTCCCTGGCACTGGGGCGCAGCAGCACTGCCTGTGCCCTCACCCCTACACACCCCTCCCCAGACCTCCCTCCCCACCGTCCTCAGCCTTCCTCGAGCGCAGGTACCATGGGTCATGCCAAACCCTTTCATGATGTGCTAACTGAAGGGGGGGCAGCACCTCTATTCTCACACGTGCCAGGGCTCCGTTTTTAGAGCCAGTATCCCGACCCACACAAGGAGTTGGGGTAAACCGCTGGTCAAGGTAGGGGAACAGTGTAAATCAGCCAATAAAAAGGAGCAATTTCGATGGAAGAATGGGGGAATTTGCCAGGGCAAAGTCTGACAAACCTCCTCCTGAAGCATCGCCACGGTTTGCACAGGTTGGGCTTTTTCTAAGCACTTGCAGCAATTTGTTCTGGCTAATGAAGGAAGCTTGTGGCAACTGCTAATCCCAGCTCTTGGGTCAAACCCCTCAAGAGGGGGGAAGAGGCCCCTGCTCACAGCCCTCACTCCTCCCGAGACACCGAGCATCAGGAAGCTGCAGCTTAAACCTTCAACATAATCCCCACACAAAGAGGTGGTCACTGGTAATGGGTTTACCTGCTTAATTCTCCCCGGCCATTCCTGGCTCCCAGGGTTTTCCCTTCCCCACCGAATCGGTGCTGCAGGAAACTCTGCTTCCCACATCAAGCAGCTTGTCTGCAGCAGTGCAGGCAAGTGCATTTACCACGCTCGCTTCCCGAGCTGTTACACCGCGGCGTTTCTGGGATGTGAACCCTGTTGCCCACACCCTCCCCTGCTCTGTTTTCAGAGCTGGGCTGCGATGCATTTACCACCCAAGGCACCGAGCATCTTCACCCCCACCTCGTCCCTGAGGCTCGTCCCCTGGGACCATCTGCTGTCACCACCAAACCTCCGCGAGGTTCCTCTGCCTCACCTCTGCCCCAGGCAGCCCCATGACAAGGGGTCCTGGCTGGTGGGTACAGTTGGGATGAGCTCAGAAAACTCCCAACTATCCCAAATCTCCTGTTTCCCTGTGGAAATTATCCCAACACGGATTTCCTCCCTTTGCAGGACAGGAGCTGGGAAGGAGGGTGAGTGGGCACCCGCACGTACCAGCGGAGTCAATCTCTGCAATATGCCTCAGTTAACAGGGGTTTCTAGACTCAAATTAGCAAGCAGTGTCCTCATCCTGGAAGGAAAGGCTCTGTTAAGGCAGTGCTGGGCAGGAGGCTGCTCCCAGGGAAGCAGAGCTCACCCCACCATGCCATTTGCTGCTGCAGTGTGCCCACGGTGCCTGGGGAGCCCAGCAGTGAGATTCTCCCAGCTGCCCCTCCTACACCCTTCAAACTGCGCTTACCCTGCAGCTAATGTTCTCTCCTTTTCCCCCCTGAGGTGCTAACAGATTCTCTGGACCAGCCCTGGATGTCTTGGGTGCGTGGAGGCTGCGGGCAGCAGGGTCCTGCCTCCCTTCCCCTGCCTGGGAGCCCCGGGGCCAAGGAGCCTCCTCGCAGGAGGTGTCACAAGGCCAGCACACAGAGATCAGAAGGGACCCTGGCTCTGGTCCCACACCTCCTGCCATTCCCAAAACACATCCAGTCTCAGGAACTAGCATATGCCTTCATTTTCCCCCTGAAAAAAGGAGTGAAATACCTCTTGAGGTGGTGCCAGTGAGAAGCCAGTGCCCCAGCAGAAGGGACGAGCCCATGTCCTACCTGCCACATGCACTCATTGCTCAGGGCTTTGATGCTTCCAGAGCACCCAGAATCCAGCCTCAAGGAGCCAGCGTGGCCCAATCCTGCTCTGTCACCTGGCACAGCCAGATCTGCCAGACCCAGAGCAACCACAGAGCTCGTGTCTGCCTCTCTTCTGCCATGAACCTGATCAGAGTCACAGAATCATTTGTGCTGCAAGAGCCCTTTCAGATCATCAAGTCCAACCATCCCCCAGCACTGCCAGGGCACCACTGCCCCCTGTCCCTCAGCACCACAGCTCCACAGCTTGGAAACCCCTCCAGGGCTTTTAAATCCCTCCACCTGCTCCACAACCATCTCACAGACCCCAAAATGTTGCAGAAGCCTTTCCGTTGGAAGGAAGAGGCCGGTGTGTGGACACTGAGCTCCAAGCACCACAGCGCAGCAGAACCCTCACCCTCTGCCCGCATCCGCATTGCTGTGCTGGGTCACTCCAGCTCCTCCACCACTTCAGCCTTTAGCTTTCTGCACGTACCGTGTGGTTTATATTGTGTTAAGCCCACCTAGAGAGCAAGCCATTTCCTCCTGCTTAACAGCCCTCCTGCTCCTCCGGCCATCCACCCACGCCACTAAGCCCGGCCGATTAACACTGTCCCCACCGAGGAGGGAAAGGTCCCCATCTGCTCCTCCAGCCTGCCCAGGCAATCAGTCCTATAGGCTCCGGGGCTGAGTGTCTATAACACACCTTCTCCCCACTTCATTCCTGTTACACATGTTAATTCACTTTGCTGTGGGTACCGGTGTGCGCACCACAGCTTCATGGATCATCCGGTTCCCCCAGGCAGGGGCTGTTCCATCCCAAGATTCAAAAACTTTCAAAGCCTCCCCTCCCTCTCTCTCTCCCCTTTTTCCACACTGGACTCCAGGTTTTAACCCTGAAGAGAAAATACTTTTCTGGTTGCACCTCCTGGCTCACTTCACCACATCCTGAGGGTCCTGGTGCCCAGCATTGCCTACCACAGCCTCCCACAGCTCCAGCCCCACTGCTCACCTCTCCCAGCTCACCTCCTGCTGCATCCCACCCAGCAATGACATCCCCCCAAGCAAGCGGAGCTTTCTTGTTGTGCTTTCCAGGGACCAGAGGGATCCAGCAGCCTGCAGAGAAGTGTTGCTCAGGTTTAATCAAGCCTGTTCAGAAACTCTCACTGGTGCAGTTTCCATGCACTCAGCAGCCATACCTACGGGGCCAACACAAATCACCACTGGGACACAACCCTGGCACTCGGACAGATCTGCAGATGAGTGTCAAAAGGAAAAAGAAAATAAGAAAGAGGACCAAGAGGGAGGAATCTGCGCAGGGAGCAGCTCCATCTGGGCTTGGCATCAGCTTGTGCTCACCACATCACTGCTACGAGGGACGGTGGGTTCTGGCCAGCGAGAAAGCCGCTGGCTCCAGCGCACCGAGGGCTGCAGGCGATGCTCAGCTCAAACGGGGACACAGCGCTCGCTGCCAGGGAGTCCTGAAAACACAAAATAGGGTCCCGAGCAGCAGGGAGCAGGGGGCTGTGAGCAGCATCACCTCTGGTTTCTGTCCTGGGAAGCCACTGCCTCCTGCCTCTGCTTTATCCACCCCACAGGTTTATTTTCAATACGGTTTGTCCTGAAATATGTCAGCGTGCAACGTTGGAGGCTTTGCTGTCCCACTGGGGTGAACCTGACACGTGTGGGATGGCACGGAAGAGTTGAATAAGCCATCGCTGCTGTTATTATGCTCTGGCTTCTGCCAGCTCTGCAGAGGCTTTATAGGGTTTTGGGGTTTTTTGTTTGTTGGCTTTTTTTTTTTCCTTTTTTTTTTCCTCTTATGAGTGCTTCTCCTTTTAACACTCACTATCTTTTCAAAAGGAAAAGAAGAAAAAAAAAAAAAGAAAGGAAAAAAAAAAAGCTCTGCTCAGATCTGCTGTTCCATGCTTCCATAAAAATAGAAGGACCACTCGGGATACCCAGGGGGATGGCTGGGATGTGCCAACGCAGCAGCGACCGCACGTCCTGCTCTGCGGGGTGTGACCCTGCTCACCAGCCTTGCCAGGACCTTAGTTCTGGCAGTTTGGGGACAGAGGATTCACACACAGAGCTTAGTCCAGACAGAGGCGTTTTTCTACCCACCAGCTGGTTTTGCCCGTTTTCTGCTGTGCCTTTGTAGGACATTCTGGAGGAATCATGAGCTTGTGTTTGGCAGCCTAGTCCAGGACTTTGGAGAAAAGCCCATCCCTGACCCACCACAGAGGTTCAGCGTGGGACAGATGCTCCCATGCTGTAAACTGGAGGTTGACTGTCCCTGTCACTGGGATATATTAGATCAGAACACCATCACTGAAATGCTTCCGCAGTGCAGAGGTCCCACCATCCAAGCTAAGGTCAATGAGCTCTATTTTTCACCCAAAACTTAGTCCTGGGTCCAAACTAAGCACTGCTTGTTTCACATGAGCAGCTCCTTTGCTGGTGACCTCATGGAAGGTCAGTGACTCCAAAGCACCATCACTTTTCCAGAAGTACCTTGTGTTTTGCCATCATTCCACCTCCCCGGGGGGTCACAGTCTGCTTGGCTGCAGCACTGGGCAGTGACCACAGCTAGCTGGGTGCCAGGGCACCTGGCCCAGGACAGCATCTGCCCCTGCTGCCCTGCCCACCTCTGGGCCATTGCCTGCCCAAGGGGTGACAGCAGGATGCTTGCTCCCAGCTGGAGCAATGCTCAGCCACCATCACAACCACCCCCCAGTCCAAAGATCAAGAAAGAGAATTAAAATTAAAAAGAAAGAACCCAACAGAAACCAACCAATCAAACAAGAACAACCCTCTTTGAAATAAGTTTGAAGTCAACAATAAAATGATCTCACGAGCTTCAGTAACCACAAGCATAAATTTTGGGTTGGCCGGGTTCTGTGTCTTGCTTGGGTTCTTCTGCATCACATCTGAAGACTTTTACTAAAGTCTTCTCTGTTTTGTAGGAACTTCCATACAAAGCCTGATGCAAAGCAAAATGAAATCCCTAATGATGCCTGGAGCACGGGTAAGGAAGAAAATACCTTTTGAAATCCCTAACAACGCCTGTGGTGCAGATAAGTGAGAAAATACCTCTTGCTTTGTCGTCTTCTTTCTGAAAAGTAAAACCTTGCGGGGACAGCCTGGTGAGCCACAGTTGTTTGCTGCTGTGGGCACGCGGGCTGCCCCACGAATGCAATCACCTGCACCCCATGCCTGCTGACCAGACACCCTTACACCCAGAAAGGATAGAGTTGTGCTGGTTTACACAAAGCTCCTCAGATTCCTGCCTCCTGCTTCTGGTGCTCGTTTGTACCACCCAGCACAATCAGCAACACACAGGCAAGGAAAATGACACTTTTGAGGGATCTGAAATGATCTCCCACGAATAAAAATCAACCTGCAAAGGAAACCTGAGTTCAAGTGTAAACTATCACGTCCCTTCCCCATCCGTACCCTGGATGGTACCTCCGGGGGATGGCTGGATTTGTGTGTCACAAGTTCTCTAGCGTCCCTGCACCCCGTCCAGGGATGGATGGGAAGTTAGAAGCACATCCTTCCACTCAGCCAGCCACTCCTCCTGCTGCTGGAAGTGTTCTGGGCTATAGTGAGCATTCCACTTGCTTTTACCCACGGCTGAACAAGGCTGGCAGGGGTCCCTGGTGCCTGTCCTTGCCCCAAGACAGCCTGTCACCTCCTGAGGACGAGGGGACAGAGCACAGCTCCCTGATCACCGAGCCAGCTGCACATTCCCATCGCTCCAACCACGCGAGCTCAGCTGCGCTGGGAGGGAAGCCAGAGCGTGCCAGAGCCTGGCCTGACGTGTTAGAAACATTACAGAGAAAAAACTCTAACAACTGCTCTTTCCTGAGAGATAAGGGCTCAGGGGCAGCATTCCTTGGCTGGGAGGCTGAGTGCCTGTGAGCTTCCAGCCATACCAAAAGCAGGGACCCCCTGAAAGCCTGGCTACTGAAACCTTCTCCACCTCACCAGCTCTGTCATCAGGTCCGGCGACAGGCAGTGCCTTCCCCTGTTAGCCTCAGCACTCACATACTCAAAACACACCCCCCTATTCAAAATGTACTCTTCTTTACCTGCTGGCAAAGCATCCCGCTGCTGTTAGGGCTGGAGCAGGCAGGCAGCGCAATCAGATCACCCCTGGGAGAGAAGAGGTCAGTCTGTGATGGCACCAGGACCACGGTGGCTGTGCTTGGAGCTTTGGGGGGGGCTGGGAGTGATGCCAAGGATGCTGGATCGAGCCTGCTGCAGAAACACCAGTCCAGCACAGAACAGCGCAGACTGCTGTGAAATAAGAGTATTAATTACACTTGCTGGGGCTGACACATCATTGATGTGGCCTTAAAGCCACATTCAGCTGTGGCTTCACCTGAATAAAACTCCCAAACCAACCTCACACCCAGAGAACAGCTCACCCCCGAGCATTTCTCATTTGAAGCCTGGCTGTTGCTACCGTTGGAAACTAGGGTGCCGTGTGATAAAAAATAAAATATTTAACTGCCGTGATGGTAGGTTGGCTTTATTTATTCATCCACCACGAGTGAATTATTCAGTTTTCCAGAATCCCAACGCAGAAACCCTTCCCGCTGCCTACGCGGAGACGTTTGGTGTGTGCTTTTACAGCTGTCTGTCCTTCGTGACAACCACCAGCCCAACTGCACCACAGTGAGACTGCTCCAAGTACATCTGCTGTTCTGGAGGAACTCAGCTACAAATATATAGTTATCATTTTCATACGTTCAGGAAGGCTGACTTTGAAAAGCCTCAGAGGGCTTGGAACAAGCGACAATTATAATCAGGGAGTCAGCAAAGTGCAGATCTTTATGGAATAAAAAGTCCCATTTCTATCATCACAGGGATATACCCGATATTAAACTCAGGACACCTGAATGTAGAAAAAAGATCAGGATTCTACAAAGAAAATTTCCTACTGCTGCTGTCAGACAGAATCTGGGAAAAGATTTGCACATTTCATCACAGAAAGAAAAAGTACTCTTAACTGCTATCCCATAAACCGATCTGGGATTTCTGTGAAAAACACTCTGCCTGAACTGCTGAGGCACAAAAGAGGAGCCGGTGTTAATGCCAGGGCCACGACAGCCCTGCCCTTACCCAGAGGCCAGCCCTGCATGTGCAGCACCTTCCACAGCAGCTGCACCTCTTCCTCACACAGCAGCATCTCTTCCTCACACAGCAGCAACTCCCAGCTCCCTGCACTCTTCGCACAGCCCTGGATGGAGAGAATAATGCAAATTAGCCATTAGCCAGGATGACTGGGCATTAGCAAGACCCTTCACCTCACTGCTGCCCGAGCATAAAACCCACCATCGTCAGCACTTTGGGATTATATCCAGATGTTTTGTTATTTTGTTATGATCTTTTATGCTTTTTGCCCTTTTTATTCAAACCCAATTGGTATTAACCTCCCCGCCAGCAGCATGTGTAAAGCAGCATCTCCACAGGCAGATGCAACAGGACAGAGGAACCCTTGACCCAGGGCTTACCTTTCCCTGTTGCCCAAGCAGGGCAAGTCCACGCAGCCACCCACGAGTCACCTGCTCGACAGGGCACGGGAGCCTGGGCCACCTGCTGCAAGCAGAGGATGAACAGGCCAGGGAGAAAAGGCAAATTTTATTGTGTCTGGAGAACTGTGGCTTCACGAAGCAGAAGTATTTAAATAGTCAAGAATCTTCTTGCCCAGGAAACTGAGCACTAATAATAACATTTCAGCTTCCTGCAGAGAAAGCTTCTTCCCCAGCTGCCTTTCACCATCTCTGCCTCCTCCCAGCCTCCCGGCACTGCCCCAGACCCCATCACCCCTTCTCCCCCAGCCCCTGCCCCCCTCCAGGCTACCAAACCCCCCAACCTGCCTTCACTCCCTGCTCCAGCTTCCCCTTCTCCACCAAACCTTCTGAATGTCTATTTGATTCCCTGATCCGTTTTCTTCTCTACACAAACACACTCAAGAAAGAGAAAGCCTCTCCTCTCCAGCTCTGTGCCCACTGCCACAGCACCCCCCCAGTTCCCCTATCCTTACTGGGAGCGCTTGGTCCCACCAGTACAGACCTCCAGCTCATACAGACATACCGCTCAGAGGATAGGGGGCCAGGCAGCAGCGCAGGCTCATCCCAGAGTCTCCACTGGCATCTTTTCCCGAATTCCCACAGCTCAGGGGGAGTTCTAGCAGGGACAAAAGAGGACACAGCTCGATGTCCCATCTCCCCTTCCACTTTCCAAACCCTGGCCAAAGCACAGGGGTGTTCCAACTATCCAGACAGCTGTGAATTATTTATTCATTCGTTCGTTTTGCACAGGGAAGCTTCCCAAGTCAACCCTAAAGAAAAAAACCCAACCAACCACCCCACCCTCTGAGACCAGCCCCAAAAGTGGGTGTCGAGATTCACTGCTGTGGGAGCAGCAGGCACTTTCTGTCGCCAGGTACCTCATCAAGAGAAGACGGGGAGTTTCCTGGAGCAAAGACAATGCCCTAATTTGTTCCTGCCAGCACGGAACAATGTGCTCGAGGAGCCAGCAGCCACCATCTGTGAGAATGAAACCGGTGGTCCACATCCTGCTGGAATAGCTGTCACTGTCACCACGGCTGGCTTGACACGCTGATGGTGGCAGCAGTGCCACTGGGAGCAGGGGGCTGAGCGAGGAGAAGAGCAAGGTCCTGCCAGGACCATCCCCACCACAGCCCCAGGGGAAGGGACCAGTGGGCTACTTGCCATGGGCACAGCCCCGCACAGGGCAAAAACAGACTGAAAGAAGAGACCGAGTGGTCAGAAACACGAGCTTTTGGAAACCAAGTATTACCTCGAGGAAATGCAGGGCTGGGTGAGTTGCATCCAGCGTGGAAACGAGCTGGGTTAAAGCAGGGTGTTGGCAGCTTCAGGAAGTTGAAGAGGCAGGACAATTTTTACCCCTAGCCCAACATATTCATTGGAATCAATTTAAGAACAGAAAATTCACAGATAGAAAAAAATATCATTCAATCAAGACTAAAGTGTCCTGATGTTATTGATGCAAAATCCTCACTGGTTCTACTAAAGCAAATTTGATTTAATGTTGTTTTGACCTCTCCTCTTTAACAGGGCTACAATCCTGCTCTGCACCCTAAAGGCAGGAGATGGGTGCAGCGTCAGGAACGCCTGCAAAACACATCCACGGGCTATGGGAATAATATTAATGAAAACATATAGATTAACGTTTGTATTTCCATACACAAAACCTACAGAAATTGGATCCCAAATAGCAGTTTTCATTAACTAGTAGCTCAGCACAGCTTGGAATACTATTAAAATCCTAGAAAGTAATATATAATTATGCATCTACAAAGCACCATTTAGACTGATGACTCAAAGTATTCTATTAATTTGAAATACATTGTCCAAACGCACTTTACATATGTATATAGCACTCGTTAGTTTAATAAACATGTGGAGAAAACACGGGAATGTGTATCTGCTTTTAGAAACAAACGGCTAAATCACTGATCCATTCATTTGCATGAGAAAAGTGGAGCAAAGCCTTCGCTCCTTTTATTTTATTCTTACGAAAGTAATGATTTAGAAAACGTACGTTATCATCAGCACTGTAATCACAGCCCCGAGTCTATAATCCCGCGAAGGAAGCCTGCGCTGTGCAGAAACTCAGTCTACTGGGGGCTGTTGAGCCTTAAGTTCCTTAAGTATTATTTTTAAGTCCCTCTCTATCAAGGATATTATGAGTAACAAGAGGAGCTGCAATTGTGGCTTTTTAGAAAGTGTTCTCCCCAGCCCGTTCCAGAAAGGCTGGCGTAAAGGTCGCGCTGCCGAGCCTGCGCCGCGGTGCCTCGGCCGGCGGGTACAAAGCCAGCGCGTTTTTGTTGGCATCTGCCTGAGGCTGTGTTTCCATTCGTGAAAATTGAAAAATTCTTGGAAGAGCTCCACAGCCTGCAAAACGCAGACAAAAAAAATTAAAAAAAAAAAAAAATCACAAAAAAATGTTCTTCTTGAAAACTAGTTACGAGTTAATGATAATTCCACTTTGGGCAGGAAGGAAGGGTTTAGGCTGGACGGCCCCGAGTGAGTCGGGAGGATGTTAACCACAGCCCTGCTCCGCTGCTCAGGTCCAGTTCACAGCCCGAGCTCCTGCTGAACGGGACAAAACACCCCATTTCCAGGAGATAGATTAAACATATTCCACAGAAGCAAATTACTTTTATAAGCACTAAGTAATTCTGAATATGTGAAAACTTTCTGAATGGAGTTCAAATCCAGCTTTTCCTTTGATACATCCCTAGAAGGAACTTCAAATATTAAATCCTGCGAAACGCAGACGAAACCACGTAAAAGCCGTAGACATCCTAAAGACATACAATGGGATCCCTTATGCTGAAGATACAGTGAAACATTCATAGATGTTACAGTAAAGCTCAAATTCTGATTTATTCCCACATTTAGCTACAGCCGGGTTACAATTCTGGTTACAGAGGCCTTTTGCCTAAAATAAATATTTTTAATGACCTTAATGAGCTTCGGAGTGATCCTGCTTTGGGGAAAAAAATGGGTCATTATTTGGAAGGACCTGCTGTGACTTCCACATGAGGAACAGGCTGCAGCACTGGAAATATCCAAAACGGAGCCATAAAAGTGCACAGGCAGATATATGACCTCTCTCGCACGGAAGAAAGGAAAAAAAAAATGGTGTGCTAGTCATTTATTTTCAATAAAATGCCCAGATTTAGGATGGTTAAGGTGAATTAGAGTAGGTATGGGAGGCACAGGGTTTTGTAGCTCCATAGCTGAACAGGGACTTACGTACTGTATAGAAACATAGAAAGAGCCCAGGGCTTGTGAGAGAGAAGGAGTCACGGCCAAGCAAAGCCTGGCACAGCACCTTCCCCTGCTCCAGATCCTGCCTGTCCCAGGCTGGTTTGCAGGTGTACCCTGGCTCAGACCTGGCTCCGCTCATCAGCTCTGCCCTCTGCAAACCAGGAGATCAGCACCTTGGAAGAGGGGGATGAAGAGGAGATACACATGTCCTGTTAATTCCTTTAGCAATAGCCTATATCATCCGGGATGTGGGGCACAGGAGAAGGAAAGCAACTGTCCCTTCTGGGCGCAGAGTTCCAGCAGCAGCGAGCTGCGCCACCTTCCCCGCTCATAAATGTTTCATTGCACTTCTGGAAAACAGCCGGCCGCTTTTCAGCAGCCTATGAAACAATACTGCAAACAGCTCAGCTCTGCTCCCCTCTGGCCTTGGCAGAGTCAAGAACAATGTGCATTCAGGGATGAAAACCCTCAGCCTCGGGCATCCCGACTGAGGATGCTCAGCGCTGCCTTCCCTGGGGCATCTCCCACTGCCGGGGCTGGATGGAGGGACAGGTTGTGAGATGAGGCAGGCAGGAGGGAGGGATGAAAGTGAGCAAAGCCCCGTTGATAGAGACTGCAGGATGCAGGATTTAACCCTGGAGCCGGCGAGCGTGCTGGGCTGGATGCGCCTGCCTGAAAAACACACGGAAAAAAAAACCCCAATAAAATGGGCAGATGGCCCTGAAGAAAGGGGGGGGGGGGGCTGGAAACAAGGAAACCAGATATTAAAAAATGTAAATGAGAGGGAAATTATAAAAAGCATAAAGCTCCTGTCCCTGAGGGAACAGCTGTGTATGCTAATCCCTCCTGGGCTGCTCCTTTTGGATCTCCCTTCCTTCCTTCCTCCGTCCCTCTCTAATAGCTCCCTTGTTCCTGCCGGACAAAACCGGCCCTTTGTGGCTGCTCTCGGAACAACATTAAAAACAGGAATAGGGAAATTGTAAACAGGAGGCTTTTGGCCTACAGGCCAAGGCACACACCGGCCTCTGAGGTCTACTTCATGCTAAGCAAAGAAACAGATCTTTGTTGCTGGAGGGATTAGGGCTGCGGGATCTCGGCGGAGGCATTCAGCTGGCCTGAACCGGGAGCTTTGTAAAGAGATACCTCCATTCTGGGCCCGCCAGCGGAAATCGCTCCCGCTCTTCGTGCCATCTGGGTAATGCGATATTGTTGGGCGGCTGAAGGGCTCTGCTGCAGCCCCGGCCCTATCTGCTCAATGGCAAATTCTTCCGCAGCTAAATGGATGGTGGTGTAATTACCTTTACTCACTAGAGGGGGGGGGGGGGGGGGGACCATCCTTCTTTAACCCTTAGGTGCTTTAATAAGATACCGCGGGGTTGGCCGAGAGACCACGGTCACAGTGACCTTCCAGATGAACTCCTACCACCTGAGACAACCCGAGCGTAAACCCCACGCATAAACGCATGCCACAGAACTTCCCCTCCCTGCACTGACCCAAGGCTCCCTGAGCCCACCTTTGCTCATAACCCAGTTCCTTCCAACCCAGCACGGCCCTGGACCTACACCATCCACCTCGCCGCATCTCCCAGCGCCGCTGCTGCGCTGCCCGGGGCTAACGCTGCGAAACGCTCCCCGGGCTTTGTGGTTGGGGGTTTTTGGTTGGGGAGTGAGCTTTTTCTTTTCTTTTTTTTTTTTTTTTTTTTTGTTTTAGAAATAATCAACTAACTTCTTTTCTGATGAACAATAACCTACGTTCAGGTCTTCATTAAGATTATTCCCCAGTTACACTCAGCCCACACCGTCTATATGTAATAATTACGGATTTTCCCATGGTTAAATTCTAATTAAATTACCTAGCTGAGCCAAAGAGCCATGAGAAGAAAGGTCCACAAGACAAACAGCATCCTACCACAAGCCCCTGAGCTTCCAGGGTGGTGGGCAGTGGAAATGTCTCCTGGAAGGTGGGTGGGACCCAGCCTGCCCGCAGCCAAACCCTCTCCATCGGCACAAGCTGGCACTGCCCTCATGTTTGCAAGGCATGGGATATCCACACGTGGGTTGTTACGCTTGTCCCACTGGTAACTAACAACTACTCATTCTTTTCCCCCAAAACTGAGAGCGTCTGCAACTGGGAAGGTGGCTCTGCTCTGGAAAAAGAACAGATCTCAGTTGCAGCTTTTAGAGAGGAGAACAATATATGAAATCATCCACATCTGGGGCCACTGGACATGGGATCCTGCTCAGGTCAGGCAAGTAGTTCTGATCTCGGGCTGCTGGCTGTGCAGCTCTGCCCCGTCATGCTGGGCTGTCCGCGGGAACCCTGCAGGGAGAGGGAAGGGAAGAGCTGGCTTTGATGCCACCATTCTAAGCTATTCCCAACGACACAAACCAGTCATATTCACATGAAGTTCTTTAGGACCCAGTACTCTGAAGCTTGCAGGTTGGACACACATACAAGGCCAGCTGCAGTGTTACACCGACATTCGCCGCGGCTGTCGGAGGAGCTCAGCAGCTGTTCTGCATTTTCAAGAACTATTTGGCCTGATAATTAAAAAACAATTAGCATGCACTCCAATTCTTTTAATTTTTTTTTTTTTTTTTGGCACTGTCTAAATCTCAGCCCTCCTCCTTTTTGGATCTAGTTTCAGACTCCCTCCCCAGGAAAATGTTTGTAGAAATAATTCACTATAGTTAGAAAAACAATTCGCTGAAAATTCAACACTGGAACCCTGTCCTGCGAGTCAGCTCGGTAGGCCCTGAGACACCTTCTTCTGTGACGAGTTCCTGCTAAACTGACAAGCCGAGCGAGACCTGTGTTTGTTTTGTGTGAACTTCTTTTGAGTCCCAGAATCAAATGATTAGGTGAAGTTTGCTACATCTCTTAGAAACTATCGATTCTAGCCCCTGTGCCCGGCGAGAGTCCCAACAAGAGCAGGACGCGCCCAAGTTTGACAGGATCTCATGCAATACCTGCTCAGATGAAGCAGTTCTGCTGACAGCTGCTACTGAACCCATTTCTAGGAATCTTCAGTATCTGGCCACCAGAATCATCCATCTGCACTGACGCAGCCTCTGCATCCTGCGCTGGGTGACACCCAGGAGTTATCACCACTTCACCCCTCGCAACAAGGAGACTGTCCCTGCAAGGACAAAATACATTTGGATGCTGTGACCAAGCCCAAACAATGCCTCAGTTTTAGGTGTTCCAGCTCTGTTATCCCACGCTCTCCCCGGCGTTGGCGCAAGGGCTCCCCACAACTGGAAACCAGAAATTCCAGCCAGGGATCAGTGTGCCCTTCACCATCCCACTCTCCATCCTCCGGCAGCAGCGTGGAGCCTTCCAGATGCAGCATCCCGCTGCCCCCCGCACTGCTGCAGCCCAGCATCCCACTGTTCTACCCATCCCAGAGCTTCCTCTTGGCAAAGAAAACCCCAGTTTGCTTCTGTTTGTTAAAAATGGAGATGGCAAGAAAAGGCAACCCCTGAAGACATCCCTCCGACCAAGGATTCTGAGTTTTTAGTATCCCTCCAGGTCTGGGACTTTTCAAGCAGAGTGGAGCAGGCTGGGGGCTGAGGGATGGAAACTCTCTTACCAATTACAGAGTAATTAGAAGCCCCACCGTGGGCTCCGCAGAGAAAGCTTTGCATATGGATTTTAATTATTATACCACAGTCTTGCCAGAAAAACACAAAAGAGGATCTCAGGCAGCTCAGAGGATGCATATGGCTTGTGTAGGTGGAGAAAGCTAAGAGACTGTTACTTTGGGTAGGAAGTGGATTTTCTCTCTCCTATAATCTTGTTAAATTACCCTGTTTTTAAACCAATGATTTATATCTCTCTCCAAATTCAGAGGGGGAAAAAAAAAATACCCAAAACCCAACAAACCTCTCCAAACAGCAAGTATGTGACAAGCAATACATTTTCACTTTCATTTATCCCCACGTTGCAAAGTTCACGCAACAAACCAAAAGTGTTAAAGGAAAATAGTGGGAAGGACTAGCTAAAAAGAAAACCTTGGCTGCAAGGAGATGGAAAACAGATTTCCCGGGTTAGGTAAGTAACAGAAAATAATACATTATGTTAGACATCTGAAAAAGGAAGTAGGAAAATATTTAGGAATTTGCATAACCATTTGCAGCCTAAGAAAAGGCCAGAAAAACAGTTTTGCTAGGAAAGGGCATTTCAAAGGGGCGGAGGTGCCGTGCACCGGGATCTGCCCTGGGAAGCGCTGATTTTCTCACCAGTGCCTCCCTGTAAGCAGCTGAGAATTCCCAAGCCGCTTCTCGCGTGCCATGGCTGCTGGTCGGGCTGCTGGGAGTCTCCCCTTCCTTTTACACACCAGCTCTGCATCTGTGTGGGTCTGGCAGCTTCCAGGGGGAATCATCTCTTAGCAACTCTCACAAAAAGAAAGCCGAGTCCCGCGCAGACCCGCGGCAGGGGCCACGCTGCAGCCCACCTGCAACCACCCGTGGGGGAATTTACACCGGTGGCCACGGGTTTTCAGGCAGGGAAAAGGAAAAAACCCACAACATCTAAGATCTCTGCTGAACGGAGTTCCACACACCCCACCAGCAAACAGGGTGGAAACGCCCGTACCCCCAGAGCTTCTTCTGGGCATGACACCGGCACCTTTGGCTGTGCCTCTGGCACCCCCAGGAGCAGGGGCAGGAGAGCCTGGGGAAACGCAGGGCTGGGAGAGGTCCTGCCCACTCAGATGCATTTCCCCCTGTGCCACCCCCACGCTGGTGCCCCGTGGCAGCACCTCCCCGGGGGACTGGCATGTGCCACGCTCACTGCCGCTGTGAGAGGGGTTGCCAAGCGAAGAGCAATGCCCACAGGTGGAAATCCAGCAGTTCATGGATGGAAACCCAGCAGCTCAGTGGCAAACCACGCACGATGCACCACAGCCGTGAAAAGCAGGCTGTTCCCGATGGCCCGGGTGCAGAAGAGCAGGTTTTGGTGAAAGCATCGCTGCAGCAAGAGGTGGGTAAGGTCCCACGGGGCATGGCCGTGCCACGGTTTGCCACAAGATGTGAGATTTTGTCCCCAGGGGTGCAAGTGCTGCAGGGACATCAGCCAGCGCTGTCCACGCAGCCGCAGAGCCCGAGCTGCTGCCCTGGCAGCCCCGAACAGTCCCCAACATCAAAGTCGCTTCTCCACAGCCGAGTCCTCCCCCTCTCCCACTCCACCCAAACACCATTAAGCGTCCCATATAAGCTCGGCATGCCTGAAACTGGAACAAGTCCGATTGATTTAAGAGGTACTAAGGTTGGCACTCTGATGACAGTTTGCCCTTGCTGGGCTCCAAAGACAAAATCTGGTTTTATTTGCTTATGCAGAAGATTTATTTCCCCTCACAACTTGTGCAGCCATGCCCTGCCAAGGGGTATAAGCCTGCTCCAGGCTGAGGGGATGGGGACCCCGGAGCTGAGCGCTGCATGGCCCCATGATGTGCGCGGCTTGACCTGGTTTTTGAAGCTCAGAGAAGTGTGAAAGCTCCACACCTCAGAGACAAGGAATTCCCACAGTCAGAGTGACCGTGTCCTTTCCCACAGAGGAGATGCACGAGCCCATGGTGCATTTCAGCTGCTGTTGCTTTGCCCATGCAAAGCAGGGTTCAAATCATAGAATCACAGAATTGTTTTGGTTGGAAGAGACCTTTGAGCTCATGGAGTCCAACCATGAACCCAGCACTGCCAGGGCACCACTGACCCCTGTCCCTCAGCACCACAGCTCCACGGCTTGGAAACCCCTCCAGGGGTTACGGGGACTCCCCCCCCGCCCTGGGCAGCCTGATAAAATGACTGAAGGGTCTGGACCTCTGTTTCTAGGCTCTTGGTGAGTCTCTCCCCCATCTCTCTGGCAGACACAACAGAACATTTACCCATCCAGTTGAAGTCTATCCAAGTAACCTTCCCATCCCTGAAGGCCCTCCAGCACCAAGTCTCCGCGACTGCCCGAGGGGCGAACGGCTCTGTCCAACAGCCCGGCTGCCCAGCGTAAGGTCCCCGGCTGTGACAGCAGAGAGGAGCCGTGTGCTGGGGATACGGGAGGAAGCACTGACATCATCGACAGACATCTTTAGCTCTGCTGACTCACTGCTTTTCCCCCCAGCAGGGAAAACACATCCAAGCACCCAGAGCTTTTCCCACCGCAGCCCACGTTCCTGATGGCTGAGCAAGATGAGGGGGGAATAGAGAAGAGCCCCTTTCTATTTCTGGGTGAGGTGGATGGAAATCACCGGGCTCCTGGTTCCCGTGGGAAGCCATTAATAACCTCCTAAACAGCCACATCCTTTAACGTGCATGCTATTATGGGATGCTGAGAAAGAAACCATGGGGTTGGTAAGCACGTGGGGCTCCCTCGGCCCTTGCTGCCCACCAGGCACGGCCAGGAAGGTCCCACCATGCCCCAGCCCTGGCACAGCACGAGACGTGACTTTGGGCGCCCGGTCCCACAGCCAACGGTGTGTTGGAAAAGGAAATCCTCCCACGAGGCCTCGGATAAAGCCGTCTGTTCAGAGAGACGTGCCTCCTTCAAACCAATTAATATAAAGAGCTTATATTAAAGGATCTCACTCAGATGCAAATCCCCTTTTGTAAACAAACCCTACAGGTCTCAGCCTCAGTCTCCAAGGCAAGTTCCAATCTGATTAGATACTCCACATGCCTTAAATTCCCCCTTAAAGTGAATAAAACCGCAAATTCGATCTTTTTGCCGAGATGGAATCATAGAATCATTTTGATTGGAAGGGACCTTCATCATCAGGTCCAGCCCTTAACCAAGGATAGATTAAACACTTGCTGAATTTCACCCTGAGGTGCCCTTTGCAGTGATATTTAGTGAAGCTGGTGAAAGACAAGTAATTCAGTTTCTTTGCCCTAGTTGTTCTCCACACCACCACCCACGCAGCGCAGTTTGAAACCTTCACAACAGCACACACTAAATTTTATCTCCCATATATGCTCCACTGCCGACTATTTTTGGATGAGTGCCTAAACCAGAGAGCACGGTGCAAGGTGCATAGTCCAGAATATTAAAAAAAAAAGAATGAATCAAAGAGAAGGGTGTTTTCTGACTTACCCTGCACAGCAGCCCTAGAAAGCATCTGTGGCAAAAGTGTTTTGCTTCGGTGAGCTTACCTGGGTGGGATGAGGGCTGAGTGCTGGTGCAGGAACAACACGCATGTGTTGACTCTGGGAACTCTGGAAAAGCAGCTGGATGAGGAAACAGCACTGGAGGAGGAAACGCCATCACCCCTGCACAGGAAATGCATTTGTTGGCTGATGCTTTAAACGTGGTTAGCAACAAACCAGATCCACAGGCTGCTCAAGGAACCCTGAGGAAACTCTCCACGGTCCCTTTGAGTAGCAGCCTTCCATCCCCCTACCAATATCCACTTTCTTTCCTCAGAGAATTTATCTGGCCTCTCGGTTTTTCCATTGCCACTTAAACACAGAAGCCTGAAAGCTCCCAGGATTGCAGCGCTGCCTGGCAAAGCTGTTAAGTAGCGTATATCCCTTTCCTTTTCGCTGCAGCCCTGGGCCACTCTGCTCCTCACAGCAGCAAAGTGGATCCACATCACCCATCGGTAAAGAGGGTTTGGTCCTGGGTTGAAAACAGCCTGACTTTTTCCCCTTGCCTTGCAAGTCACTTTTTTCGTGTACTGTTTAAAAACAGGCAGGGAGAGGCAGGAAAATAATCAAACTATGAGAGCTAACTGAATATTAAGAAGTATATATGTCATTTATTTGGGTTTCTGCCCTATCTTTATTAAGTAGAGGCCCCAGGTGGTACTTGGGGTGTTCACACAAAGTTATGTGTTATATGTTCAGCACAAAGTTATGTGCTTTGCTTCTCTTTTCTGCCACAAAACCCTTGCTCAGGAGGAAAAGTCTCTTTCCAGTAAAGGAAATCCAGCAAATACAGACTAAATAATTTGTCCCTGCAGTGGAAGACAGTAAAAGATGCATTTCTGGAGGAGAAAAAATAAAAAAAGTAAGTTTTTAATTAAAGGTGAACCCAGCTCCCTGGAAGGTTTCCAAAGAGGGCAACTCAGCTCCTCACCCAGGAGCTGTCGTTTGTCAGAGACGGGCACTGGGAGATGAACAAAAGGAATCCTCCCAAACCTGTTGGAAGCAGCAGACAGACAGATGGCCAGTACGGCTCCCCGCTCTCCTGCCCCAAAAGCAGAGCAGCTCTTCCGTCAGCCTCAGGGCTTCCCGGCTGGTACAGAACAAGCATCTCCCCGGCGGCCTGGAGACAACAGAACAGAAAGTGTTGGTCCTACATGAAATTCATGAAAGAAAGCGAAGCTGTGGGTGCCCTGTATCTGCTGGGGGGGCAGAAGCTGCTGAGTTGCACTGAAATCAGGGCAAGTAAATGAGGAATCCGCCGGAAAGAGGAGAGCCAGTGCTGGGAACCCTCGTGATTTTGGCATTGAAAGCGTTACAGAAAACATGCCATAAAGTCCCTCTGAGGATTTAATTTCCCTCCCCCCCAGTCTCCCTTTGATTTTGATCCCCTCCTTTCCCGGTGTCCTTTGAACTTTCCGAAGGGCTCTTTGAAGACATGTCATAAAGCAGCGGTCCCAGCCAGGCCCCCCCTTTGATGCTCCTGCTGCCGCGTGTGAAGTGCAGCCTCGCAGGATGCGGGAGCCGGAGGAGCCGAAAGCCGAGCCGGAAAGGCCGGGAAAGGGAAAGTGCAGCCCCGTGTCTGTCGATAGCTGGCGGGGATGGGCAGGGGCACCAGCCCTTACTCCTGCTCAGCGCGTTGATTCCGAGCTCAGCGGACCTGCTGGACGTACAGCCAACCCGCTCCTCCCCGCGAGGGGGAAGCGATGGGGATGGAGAGCGGCAGCTGGCTGGGAAGTCTTTCATCCCAAAGGTCATCTCCATCTCCTACCTGCTCCCAAGACCTGAGATGGAGGAATAAAATGCTGGAAGAGGCAGCCTACCCTGGGGCAGAAGAAGGGGTGAGCAGCTCATGCCCAGGTCCTGTCCCTGCTCTTGAATGTCTGCCTCCAATCTGAGGGGTTTAATGTGGCCCCTCTGAATCCAAAACTACAACACAGCACCTTTGTTTGGGTTGGTCAAAGGCAACTGCCCAGCCCAAATCAGTCCTATTGCAAGAACTGGTCTTCAGAAGGAAACACAATTAATCTGAAGAGGACACGTGGCTATTTTGAAGTAAATGCCAGATGCAAAGTTTACTGTGTTAACTCTGTCCACTGGCTCTTCTCTTTCAAATATGCATTACTTGCATTTAAACAAATCCTGGCACCCTCTTTCATACGTTTGTTTTGAATTTCAGGAGATGGAGATGTTCTTCACGTTCTTCCTTAAACATTGCACCAGTGCTACAGGATTATATACATTTGATAGTTGCTGGCTCAAGCAGACTGACAGTGAGAGACCTCTGCTCTCAGCTGAAGGTCACCACTGTCTCCCCAGCCTGCGCTGGCCAAGCGAAAATCTATTTGCAGTGAGAAGATGTGGAGAAGTTTTGGAGCTGGAAGTGGTTAGAGGGAAAAAAGGCTGTTAAGGAGAGCATATGCATGAGCACGCATCTAAAACAGGGAATGCAGAGGGAGGAGAGAATTAAAAAACAAATCATCAGACATTTCCCTCAAAGCAGCAGAGTGCTAGCCCTGCCTCCCCTGCACTGGTCAAGCACTGGTAGGTGTTCCTGGTGCAGCACTGACTAGAGGTGAAAGCTCTTGGATGACATTTTCCACTTTGACATAGAAAGTCCAAATTCCCCTTCACAGAGAAAAAAAAACCTGACAAAAAAAAAACCATAATGGAAATAGGCTTCCGATGGACAAAAAAAGCGACTCCCTGGCATACGCACAAGCCCACGCAAACTTTCCAAGCCTGCCCTCCAAGTGTGAGCACTGGTGTTTCCATTAAGTGCCTGGAAGCTCAGAAAGCATCCGGTGAAAAAGTAAACTCATGATTAGGCTGAGCACGATTTTTTGCTTGAGTTTCTGTGGAATTATTGCAATAGGAGGAGGGGTTACAGCAGTAAATTGGAGAGTGACTCCTCTGACTCCCATACGGATAAGAATGCATTTTTAGCCACCTGAGAGTTCTTCCCTGAAATAATTGTTGGGAAGATCTGCCAGAGATTTCATACAGAGGTAGGTTGGAAAGAGCCCTAGGTCTGGACCCAGACTGAACTTTGGGAAAGCCCAGATTTGGACACGCTGCCTCCCCTCCCTGTCTCCCCACCCCCCCAACATCACCAGGCAGGGGCCACATCTGGACACGGACACCTCATGGCCATCATTCACACATTGTACAGACCATCCCTTCTGTGCTGATGGCACGGCTCTGAGAGCTATAGCACTGCCTGCACGGGGAAGTTATGTTAGAAGGCTAATTAATGTATTTTGGCTGTCTTTTAATGAAACTCAGCAGCTGGAAGCAGGCACGGAGCCAGCACCACGTGATGACCACTTGGCTCTCCCTTGGACACATTTCAGGAATCTCTTTGCTGAAGCATCCAGTTGTCCTGCATGACTTTTCTTCCCCCCAAAACTGAACTGATCGCAGAGGATGGCGGGAGGGGGAGAAACACGCACAGAAAAGCTGCTGTGCATCAGCTGCTGTGGGCGAGCAGGCTGGTGCTGCAGCCACAGGCAGTGCTTTACGCCGTCTCTCCTCTCGCAAGCAGAGAGGCTGGAAGCAGGGGAGCGTTTGCCATGCAGAGCAGTTCAAAGTGGGGCTGTTGCCTTCTTGACTTAAGCCCATTTTTCTGGTTTCCATGCAAACGTCAATGAATTTTAAAAGGGACCATTCAGTCGGGGCCTTCCCATTCAGGCAAAATACAGTATCCCTCCTCACGGGGATGATGCTCCTGCTTGGCAGAAGGATGAATCCAATGGATTTCTTCCTGACTCTCGCAGCACACGTCCCCATTACCTCCCTCGGTCTCTCTCATGAGCACGGGGCAGAAACGTATATTCTAAATGTGTAGGAATATGTATGTTTGCACCTCGTACATATACATACACACACATACAGGTGTGCATACGGGACCAAAGACAACAGGAATGTAAATATGCTTTACGCCTCATTATGGAAAGCACTTTGGCAGGAGGCAGCCAGGGGCACAAAGAGCTACTATTGAGGTTCCTCAAGCCGTGGCCTCCACTCGGGACACAATCGACAATATTTAGACAGCATGGGTTAGTTCCTTCCTTCGCAAGGTAACTTCCTCTGCCTGGCAGCCCTCGGGCAGGCTATAAAATGACCTTATGTTTAAGGACAGTGTCAAATAAAACAAGCAGTCAAAGGAAAACCGCTCCTGCTTGCTCTCCCTGCACCTACACTGGCGTTTCAGGGTCCTCCTCTTTGTTTTCAGGGTACAGGCAGGGTCTCTGGTCAAACAGCACAGAGAACCCCCCGAAGCAGATGCCCAGTAGGCAGGCAGCAGCCTGGGGACCCCGCTGCACAGCACACTGCAGCAGCAGGAAGCAGGCTGGCAGGGGAGCACTGGGCCTTGGGAAGAAAAGCGAAAAAAAAAAAAGAAATTAAAACATAAAAATAACAGCGTGCAAATTAAGGCTTTCTTATTAAGCCCAAAGGAATTGCAGCCTGGGCTCTGCCTCTCCCATCTCTCTTCCTCTCATCTCCAGCCTTCCCCAGGCAAAGGCTCTCCTTACGTGCATCAGAGCATCCCTGGCTACCGAGCCAGAAGACAAGGATGCTCTGCATGTACAGCTAGCCCATCTGGAGCCCCGTGCACAGTGGGGACGTGTATCATCCTCTCAAACACAGAAAATAGCAGCAGGTTTAGTGTCTTTCCTGCAGAAGGTTGATAATCCAGAGCACGACGACTCCAAAAGCAAGAAGTACTACACAAACCCGCTTCTCCCCACTCTCAGGAGCTCTCTATCAAGACACAGGAGGTTTCAGTCGATTCCACTCGTGCAAGGAAGCTTCTCTGACAAATCAAACAGGCGTGTGGCTGCAGTATATAGTTCCTTCCTCCTCGCACATTCCAGCCTCTCCCAGTAATGCAGGGACAGAAGCACTAGGTGGCAAAAAAAGCCAACAGGTTCTTATTAGTTACACTCTGGAAACGAGCGTTGACATACCTATAACCTTTCAGGTAGTTTAATAACCACCATGGTGGGTATCAGCCCGTATACCCATCAGCATGGTTTGGTGTTCCCAGTGAAGGAATGGAAGTGAGGGCTCACAATTATAGAAAGAAAAAGGGGAGAAAGGGGTTAAACCCCAAACTGGTACTGAATAACCATTACCAAAGTACAAACAGCATCTTGCTGGATTTCTGCACAGTTTCCTTCCTGGTCATGGCAGTGCAATAAAGCATCAAAATAAACAGTAATCCAAAAACAGTGGCCAGCATTGGTCTGTATTTCAGATGAGAAACAGCTGCAGGGGTAGATCAGCAGATCTTTTCTCTGTTTCCTGCATAATTAGTTGGACAATGCCCCGCTCTTATAGGTAAAATTATTCTCCCAGCTTCTTCTAACACCTTATAAATTAAATCTGTATTTTTGAAGAGGAAGGGGAAAAAAATCAATCAATATCTCTAGATAAATAAGAGCAAAAGACTCTCTTAGATGCAGTTGAGATGCCTTCATGAGTGTTTCCTATACAGCCCTTCTCATTTCTAGCTGCACTTTTCTCAAATGGGTTGGGGGTGAAAATCCACCCCCAAATGCTTTAAAATTTAAAAATAAGGCTGTAATTTTTCCTATCCTAAAATTAATATAAGAGAATGGTAGGATTAGACCAATGTATTAACTGTCTGACTTATTACCAGACAATACACAAGGACAGTCTCATTAATTTTGGAACTGCTACTGCCAATTATGAAAGCATTGTGTTTGCCATACACATTGATTAGAAAAGCTGTTTATCTGAACTAATAAAGCAGTAAATGAGCTGAAATGTCTTTATTTTTAATATGATAAATGGAATAAACTATGAGTACATCTGTTCCAAGCCTCTTTCCCACAACGTTATGTCTGAAAAGCCTGAAAAATGTTCTTTTCTATTCCAACATTTCAAAGTAATGATTTTCTGCAAAGCATCACCTACAAAACATCCATCAGTGCTTACACAGTTTAGTCTTCGTTCTGCGTTTAGTTCAGTTTCTGAACTAAACCACGTTACATGGGGAAGAGAAGACAAGCATCAGCCTTCAAATAAACGGTGGGTATCACAGCCCATCGACCTGGCAAACACCCCCCAGCACTCTCCATGGCTCAGCCCTCTATCATCACACTCTCATCAGCCAAGGCTTTGCCTGAGGAATCCTCCCAGGGGAAGGCTGGCAAAGGCCCACAGAGCTCGGACCAAAGCCCAGCCTGGCTCCCCAGCCCAGGGCACAGCTCTGCGAGATGCCACCTGCAAGATGCCAAGAGAGCGAGGACATTTGGTCCCACACCCCACATGTGGATCTGGGGGGATCAGATGCAGGGCTCCTTTTCAGGATGCTTGCTCTAGTCAGAGCCCTGGGAATCCACTGGCACGAGCAGACCCTTCCTCACTCAATACCGTGTTTCCCCTGCGAACAACAAATGGGCTTCACAGCAAACTCCATCTGCAGATGAGGTGGGACAGGAGGAGCTCACCCGGTGCCCATGGAGGGGCTGCAGCTGCACAGCCCCCCAGCTCGGGGACCCCCCAGCCCACCTCCCTGCAGCACCTCAGCCCCACGTTTCCAGGTTGAGCAGTCCTGATTGATTGCTTTCAGAAAAATCCATGGGACAAGAACAGGAAGAAGTCAGAGGGCTAGACATCATGCCCTATTTTGACTACAAAATTATTTTCCCTCTCCCATTATTACCGGGTTTTTTGGTTTTTTTTTTCCTCCAAATCTTGCTGCCTGGGTCTCTGAGCAGATCCCCCCAGCAGATAAACCCCTGCTCACCCTGAATAGGGATACACACAAAAACTATTCTTTTAAAAGCATTGTCACCAAATAGCAAAAGAAAGTCGAGACACAAATCCACGTGATACTGCAGCAGTCTTTTACTCTAGTGAGAGGTCAGACTACTGTATTTTTAACCTCAGGTTTTGCCCAGGAGCTGCCCAGACCGAGCACATGAAGGCAAATTCATAGTCGGGTTTCGGGATCTCCCGGGATCCATTCAGCTGGAGCTGGGGAAGCAGAACTGCTCCCTGTACCACCTCTGAATGGGGGCTCAGGAAAGGAGCAAACAGAGGGGGAAAAAAATTATCAGCAGATAATGAACATCTTATTTTAGGCTGTGGCCAAGCAATTTGCTTTTCTGAAAAGTTTTTTTTTTGGGGGGGTGGGTTTGGTTTAGGTTTTTTTGGGGAGGTTGTTTGTTTTGTTCTGTTCTTTGTTTTTAATTGTGTTTAGTGGGTTTTTTTTAGGGCAGTCACAGTGAAGTTTCTACATAAAGGAAAAGTAAACAGCTGAAGAGTCCTCCCTGGGCTTTGATCCTCCCTGCGGAGACTAAACCGTGAAGTGTTCGTTAAAATCCTAATCCGATTTAAAGCTCCTTCTGGACATGCCAGGGGGGGAAGTGCTGGCTCTCACTGTCCTGTCCAGCCCAGGTTTTCAATGCTGTGTTTACTCTGCTTGTGTAAAACCAGTATCCCCCTCCAAGGCAGTTGCTCCTTTGACCAAAAACACCCACCCGGAGATAAAGCTCATTTGAAAAGGGCAGTTAATACATCTCTTTATTTGGGTACCCTTTGCTCCCTAAAGAAAGACTCATTTTCTCAGCAGAGGTAACAACACAGAATCATAGACCTGCGTGGGTTGAAAGGGAGCTTTAAAGGCTCTCTAGTCCAAGACAGAATCATAGAATAGTAGGGGGTGGAAGGGACCTCTGGAGATCATCGAGTCCAACCCCCCTTCCAGAGCAGGGTCACCCAGGGCAGCCCACACAGGAACAGAGCCAGTAACTTGTGCCACTGGAGTGTGATGGGGAGGGGACCCCTCACCGGCTCCCACCAGCCCAGCTGGACTCTGCGAGCTCCCCAGATCCCTTGCTGTATTCCGTATGCCCAAAGTCAAGCAGGAAAGACAATCCCTGTGCACATCCCCCAGGGCTGGGACACGTAGCCTCCTCTCTAAGACAGGATCAGAGGGTGGTGGAAGGGCGATCAGCACTGCCCCACTCCACGGGGCTCGTTGCACTCACTGTCAGGCAGTGCAGAAAGTCCTGACCCCTTGAAAGAGAACAGAATGCTTGTGGTGGCAATATTGCAGAATCAGTCCATTTCTGCTGACTGCTAATTAACAAGCTGCTGGAGCTCTGTGCAGCTCCTCAGGAACTGATCTCAGCCACATAGAGCTGGGGAACACAGCTTAAACAAGAACCCTGTGAATTGGATAGTTGCTTAACATGTGATTCCTTTCCTGAGTACCACATGGACATCCAGGACACCCATCTACCTCTGCTCATGGAACACAAATCCCAACACGAAGGAGATTCACGTAACCTGCCGTAGCAGGCACCAGAACCACCAACCCAACTCTCAGCCCAGGCAAAGCCCTGGAGATCACGGCAACGAGCCCCACTGACAACACGCTCCTGGCTACAGCCACCGCCAGAGGAACGAGCAGCTCTCACTCCAGCTCTGCTCAAGAGCATCGCTGTGATGTGGTTCTGGATGAAAAATTATCTTCATGTATGTTGAACTTAGAACATAAAACTATTTCTACTTTTTTTTCTTTCAAAAATACCATTTTAAAGGGAATCAGTATCAAGCAACCTGCAAAAAACTAACACAGCTATTGCTGACCAAACTTCAGCTCCGGCGTCCTTGCCCTGCTGAGGAAGGAAGGCAGCTTGTTCTTGGGAAGATGGGATGCCACAACCCACCTGCCCTCCCAGCACCTCTGCAGGGCCTCCACCATTCCACCCTGGCCCTCAGCAGGTGCCTGGGGACCAGCAGTGCCATCCAAAAGGCTTCACTGAGTAGGTTTGAGACAAACCATTGGATGGATGTTCTGAGGCTTAGGCAAAGGCACAGGTAGGAGGAGCAGGGAGAGATCAGAGGGACTCGTTTCACTGCAGGGCTGAGCTCAGTGCAGGCTTTTAGCATGAAGGGAGCACACTGCAAAGCCTAATGAGCCAGGTTGTTTAGAGAGCACAGAGTGTCCTTATTCTTCGCAAAACGGAAAATTGGTAAGGTGTCCACAGGCAAGCCAAGGAAAACACAAAGCGTGTGCCTGCCGTGGCACGGGGGCACAAACACCGTTATTGTCAGCAGGACAAAGTTGCACAAGCTACCAGAATACAGAATTCCTGGGTTTAAAGAAGAAAAGCCAAAGTACTGTCAAAGTGGTCCATGCTTGGGGCCAGGGCAAGCATGACTGCCTTCCTTCAGAGGGTACGGTTCTGCCTGCCTTTCTTTTTGGGGAGGGAATGGGATCCCACTTCATATCAAGCAGTATCTGTAATTTGAAAGTACAACAAAAAACACCCACAAATGTCTGAAATAGGCTCCAGCTGCCCTAGACAACCCATCACTCCCCCCAGGCACCCCAGAGCCCAGACAAAAGCCACCAGCACCTGGAGCTGGCATTTGCCACCAACCCCTGGCAGACGCAGCACCACAGTAGAGCATCCTCTGCCATCTCCACCTCCAGCTGCACACAGAGGGTCCAGAGGAAATCCAGGAGATGAGAGGCTAAATCACAGGATGGTGATGGTTGGAAGGGACCTCTGGAGATAATCTCGACCAATCCCTGCTACACCAGGAGCTGCACAGCCAGAACAGCAGCCCTGGCTTCAAAGGGTTTATGAAGGAGAAAACCAGGAATTGTAAAGATTTAGGATCCTCACATCTGGATTCTGTCTTTGTAGCAGAATAAAATAAAAAAAGCTGCGATCCAACCTTCTTTGGTCAAGCGAGGATCAGAAGATGAAGGCACACATCTCAGCTCAGGGTGCCAATATTTTCTACACGTACTGTCCACTAAGAGACAGTTAGAACTGGAGATGGCAACAGGAACACTGAGGCCCCAGGACACCGGGACCAGAAATGTGCTGGCTGCTGGCAAGGCGTCAGAACAGTTTCCTTGGCCGGAGCCGAATCGCAGCGATTTGGCCTTGGAAGTGTTTATAAATCCCGGCTCCAGGAAGGCGTAGAGGCTCGATGTGATCGTTCTCACAGCAGACCCTGGTCGGCAGGACGCGCGTTCCGGGGAGATGGAGCAGCGTGGCAGTGCGTTTTTAGCCACGTTGCTGGATCCCAGCTTGCACGTGGTCTAAGAGCTGCTCCAGCCCAACAATTCATTACTTCATGTTTTTCGGAAGATTTCAAAGGTAGGAACGGGGGAAATGCAACAGGAGGAACCTCCCCTCATTGCAAGAGCAATTTTTAAAGCGCAAACTGACCTTTACTTCAGGAGAATGTGCTTATGTGGCAAAAAAAAATGTCATTTGTTTTTTGGCTTTTGTTTTTTCAGTGATCTCCTTTCAAACAATTAAAATACACACCCACACCACATGCAAGTACGCAAGTCAAAAATCTCTGCTTTACATCACACACAGCGCTTTTAAATGACATCTCCTTTTTCCGGGGTGGAAAATCACAGTCAGCATTTGTATATAAATATTATTACACAGCTTGAATGTACAAGCCAGGAAACAGAGAGTGCTGCATGACAACGTGCTAAAAATTCCTTGCTGCATTTTTTTTTGTTACGTTCCGAAACCAGCACTGTTTGTACAGTAATTCCATTGTCACACACAGCGCTGAGCTCACGGCGACCGGCCGCACGCACAGCTACGGAACCAATGCTTCAGCCCAAAAACGAAGGCCAAAGACACGTAGGAAATCGTCTCCCCACCTTGTGATGCTGATGTGCTTGCTCTCCTCAAAATTACAGGTTAATTAACCTGCGCATGCATTAAATCCCAGGCTATTGTCCCGTGCTGACTACACCTACGCCTATGAACAGGGATATTTTAATTAGGAGTGTGAGCGTGTCCTCCGAAAGGGAACAGATGAAGGGACCATGCTGGCATTTCTTCTCTTTAAAGTAATAATAATATTACTTGTCTTAGTAAAATTATTTTAATAATGAACGCAGTTTTTCTTAGAATTGCAGTCACAACAATCCTCTTTCCTAGCCTACAAGTGACTAACAGGGACAAAGACTCGGACTTGACTCTGTTCTGAGCTAAGATCAAGCTTAGGATCATCTTGCCATGCAGTAGCTTGAGCCTGTCTGTCGAGAGCCACGAGATCCTAATTTCTCCTAGGAGATTTTAACTCACTACTCCAGGGCTAGAGAGACAGCAGTTTAAAAGTCCAGGGCTATTCCATCGCCGAGCAACAAATGACAAAACCTGAGACCGAAATCTCCACCCTCCAGCTTGTCAAATCCTAATCCCCCCATATCAAATGGTGAACTCTGCTGCTAAAAATTCTCCAAGCTGGCCTGGGCGAGCTCTGGAAGCATCCATAAATAGTGGTTTGTTTTTTGAAAGCCACACACTTCCCTGTGTCCACAATGTGCTGTTTGACTTTGAAAACAAAAACACTTCAACTGGAGATACAAACTGTTCCATTTAAAAAGTCTATCTAATCCCAAAGGCATGAAAACCTTAAATGGGGATAAACCACGTCCAGAACATGCCTACCACCAGCATCCTACTGACAAAACACTGAGCACTTTCTGGGACGCTGCAGCAGCATTCACATGAAATAATTTCTGTTTGTAAGCATGAAGATCAGCAAATACAGAGCAATAAAAGAAACTCGTCGCTAGCAGAGACGCACCACAGGAATTAGCAGAGTGTGCAAGTGCAAGACAAGCCCTGCTCAGGGTTGTTCCTCAACCATCTCACGAGGTTCCTGATGGACAAAGCAAAAGTAGCTTTAGCACCTTTGACAAGCCATTTCAGGGTTAGTAAGAGAGCCTGGGACAAAAAAGGGACATGGGACATCCTCCTAACGTGTTTTGGGGTTTTTTAAGGAAAAAAAAAAAATATGGCTGAGTGGGAAGGTCCCTTTTGGGATGCAGTAAACAGAAGAAGTAGAATAAGGTGACAGTTTCCATTCAACCTCTGGTTTCACTGCTCTACCAATTTCACTATCAATCGATACAGGACAACAGCAAATCCTTCCCCGCACTCTTTGGAGCTTCTCAGAGCCCTCCAGCCAGGAGGCCACAGGACGAGGGCTCCTGTCCGAAGTACCCCAGGGATCTCACCAGTAGGGCAAACCCACAGAATTTTATTCATCCTATCACTAAATTTGTCTGGACACGGCAAAAAGCTATGAGGGCTCCCTGCAGCTGCCCAGCTCCAGCCAGGGATAGCAATTAGCAGATCACCCACCAGAATTTAACGTTGCTGACAATTTTTGGTTGGATTATGAAAATTCAGAGTCATTTCCATTCCATTTCCAAGGACCTTGATAATTAAGACAAGTTTTGAGGTGAAATCTCAAGTCTCTTTCGGCACGTGCTTTAATGAAAAGAATTCACAAAACCAAACACGCAGGTCAAAAAATCTACAAATAACTCTTCCCTCCTAACATGAATCCTTCCAAAGAACATCAGGCATAATTCAGTAGTCTTGCAAAGTGTTAGCACACGTTAGATGGTCAGAGGGCTTCACTTTTAACCTGAAAGAGCAGGGTTTAGATTGGAGTGAAGTCTAAGTCTCATGATTCCTGTCACCCTGGGGAGATAAGTCCTTACGTATTTTTACATCAGGTTCTCATTTTCCCTTTCCTGAACATTTTCCCTTTGTCCCTCAGATAAGAAAAGCTCCCACACCGTGCTGTGCACCAAAGCGCTTGTGAAGACGTGCACAAGGACTTCAGAGTATTTTCCCTCAGAGGAACTCGGCCGTCACATCCCATTACACTTGAAATTCGGGCTATTTTTGCCCGCGTGCATCATTCGGCGCTTGTCCTCATCGGCTCTCGCCTGCCAGGATGATGACTAACTTTCTCCCTTCACTTGTTCCCTCCACCCCTGAGAACATTCACGTCCATCTGGAGTTTCTCACAACAAAATATTTTTAAGCTAACCAAAACACCGTAAAAGAGGATCAGCAAACTCCACTCGCTCGTCCCCACATCCTCCCAAGCCTCGGCTCGCGACGGCACCGGGCTCAGAGCCCCGGGCTGGAGCTGCAAAGCCAGTGCCCTCGACCTGGGGGAGGCTCCCGCTGATGCCAACGCTGCTCTGAAGAAACCCTCTTCCAATCAGGGTCTGTACAGGCCTCTTCTTAATCAGTCAGGTCCTGTTCATTGTCTACTATTTAATCAGCTTCATATTTTAAAGAAATGACAGAGAAACCCACCTTTCCTCATGCTCCAAGTTGTACAGCCTCGCTTCATCTCCCCATCCCAGCAGGAAAACAAGGCTCTGGAGGATGCTTTACCCAAATTACCCATATTCCACCTAAAGAATAGAAAGAAAAGCTAAGGAGGGCCAAACCCAAAAGGATGCTATCGCTCGAGCATGAATTAATTACATGAATTAGCAAGCAGGAACCAAACAAGATGTAACAGTGTTAAGGTGCAGCAGAGGATACAGGTACTGAGGTGGGGGAAGATCCTGACAGCCCAGACCGGTGCGGCAGGGCGAGCAGGGGGAAGGCAGGACAGTCAGTTCACCGAACTCCCAGACTGGCCTGGGAATGCAGCTGCTGGGAAGGGCTCAGAAGCAACTGCAGCCTGCACAGGGGGGATGTGGGGGCCAGCACCCCCAAAGCACAGCAAGCCCCAAGCTGCTCGCCTCTCCCCACCCCTGTCCCGTGCTTTGGTCTTGCTGCACATCCTCCTCCAACCCTTACAGCTGGTGTCACATTCAAATAATTGACAGCTTGCACTGGCAAAGCGATGCAAAGGTGCCCACTCCCTGCCCCCAGATGGTACCAGCTCACAGAAGGGCTCCACACCCCCACCCCTCTGCTGTGCTCAGGCTCCTCTGAAAGCAGCCAGGATTCAGAGCTGGAACCCTCCAGCCATCCATCTGCCCAGACTCAGCTTGGTGCTTCCCCACCTCCCCTCCACAAGGATGGACAAACAGGGCTTGCAAAAGCAAGCTCCTTCACTTCAAATACTATCCACTGTTGTTCATTAGTAGCCAGGGCTAATTACCACGCTGAGGAAATGTGTCACCCTAAATGTGCTGCCTGAAGTGCTGGTCTCGAGGCTGCAAGTCTCTGACATCAGTGAGATGACCAACCCACAGGAAGAAAGAAAAACTCTAAAGAGAACCAGTAATAGCAGAGAGGAAGAACATCAAGGTGCCCAAAAAAGATCTCATGAGTAACAAAGCAAGAAAAAAAAAACAAAACTACTTTTTGAGATCCATTAAAGGCAAATCACCTAACATTCACTTTCCTTTCTGCTGCTATTTCGTATTTCCACATCACAGCTCCATTAATTAGGCAAAGATGCAGGAACTGATGGGTATTTTGACATAGACCACTGGACTTGGCCCAGCAGAACTGTCATAACCTTCTGATATACATTAGGGGTGCTGAGGGCTTGGGGGGGAGGGCAGCTAAAGGAGACAAAAAAAAAAAAGGAAAAAATAAAAAGAACACTAAACCCCACCAATTCTGTGAATGGTAACAGGTTAAGGCCACAAAGGAAAGTGATTTTCTTAAGTGTTAAAAAAAAAAAAACCCCTTAAAAATCATATATTTTCCAGTCTATAACTTTTTAATGGATATAATCTGGGTATTTTCAAAGTAGGGACAGGAGGAAATTAGTCAGAAAAATATTTAAGTGTTAGACTATGGTAATTATATACAAGTATGTGACTCGGTAATACCCAGCAATACTTCAAAGAGGGAAGGGCTGAGTTAATTTTGTTCTACTGCCATGCCCTGTGGAAGAGTAAACGTATGAGGGATGGGAAAATGGGGGATCGGAGCTGATTGTGCAGGAAAGACCACCACTGTGGGTCTGGGGGCGAGGCCAGGGGCTCCCCAGGGCACCAGCCCTTTGGGAGAAGGGAGCAGAGCCACCAGTGAGAAACTCCATGGGCTGCTTTATTTGATTTCTTGTTTGCAAAGTCACTTGAGGAGTTAAATGGGGACCTACAACCACTCAGCTCCCTCCAGCTGCCAAAGACAGGAGGGTTCACAGTGAACGCTAATTCAGAATGAACTTGCACCAGCTCCTTCAGCAACGCGACCTTCCTGAAGGGGCTTTAACTTGGGAGGGAAATTTTGGCTCAGAACTTATTTCAGGAGTTATAAATCATTAATAAAATGTTACATTTCATTCTTTCCAACTGTAACCCGCGTTGCATATACACACATCACATCAAAAATTAAAGCTGGTTTAAAATCACCACGTAGGGATGGAAACAGGAGCCACACAAACCGTATTATTGTGACAGGGCACAAAGGAGTTATGGTCCCAATACACAGGTAATCTCCACCAGTCCTGGGGAAACAGCAAAGTGCTGCAACACAGAACGAGCTTGGAGTGCACACGAAAAAAAACCCCAACCCAAACCCAATTGTCGTCCAGCAGCAGCACAGCCCCCACAGTACAGGGACACCATCGCCAGGGATGCTCCTGCATCTGAAACCTGAACCTCAGAAATCACAGCATTTCTGTGAACTGCTCTGTTAACTCCTGCAGCAGCTGAGCTGGGACTCGGTGTGCTCCTTTTGCCTACAAGCTTCACAAACTTAAGCGCAGCAATGCAAGAGGAAAGAACCAGCAGCAGTGCCTTGGCAATCCACGGCCTGTGAGCTCCAGGGATTGGCATCTTTGCACTGTAGCTCTTTTTAAGGAAACAGCCCCAACATCGTACCCAAAAATCAAAACTGATGGCCCACAAAAGTGTATTTCAAAGCCAAAACCAGATTACTTAACTGAAGAGACCTGGGAGATGATTTTGCTGTCATCTTTTTTCAGAGGAGGCTCCATTCTTCAGAATAAAAAACCATCACAGGAACTTACTGGAGTTTTTACGGTGATGCAATTAATTCAGTGTGGCTATCAGTGACCAGCATCCCCATCTGTATCAGGTGGGAGGGACATATCTTATCCCTGTCAAAATAAAGATGGAGTTGTTGTCTGCTTTTGATTACTTCATTGGAATATATATGCAAAAAAAGGTTCAGTGATTGCTTTGCTGTTCATTAATTACATCACTTCTAAATAGAGACCTGCAGCGAAAAATTATATGGCATTTTAGGAAAGAGTTGTAGCTTTTTCTATTCAAAATACAACGGAGCATTAACGAGGGTTTCAGGGAAGGATGCAGCATTTTTTCAGGCTGCTGTCAATAACTTGTAGCTCTCTCTAAGGACTTGTGCAGGAGAAGTGAGAACAATCCCCATACTTGGGTTTTTCAGGCTCAGCTTGGCCTGCTGCAGCAATGCAAACACCAAAAGGCCCGTAAAGAGCTGCTTTATAGCCACGATGACTTTTCATGTCAGTACTTTTCCACAATGTTGCTTTGTTTGCCAGGGAACATAATTACCTCCATATGAAAATTCATTTTCTTAGTCACAAGTAAACCGAGAGGGTTTCGAGAAGAGCGCTGTGCCAGGTAACAGGCTGGTACCATAGGTTCTTCCTTGGCATATATAAAAAAATAAATATATATATACACCAAGTTTCACAACCCTAGAAATCTGTTAGGAAAGACAATTCCCAGCTGTCCCCAGGCCAACGGAGACAGGAGGCTGCGCTGTGATGGGGACCACCTTCCTCCGTCAGCAGCATCGGCCACATCTGGCAGCAGCTGCACCACTGGCCCAGTGACAAAGGGGACAAGAGCAAAGCCTCAGGCAGACCCAGGGAGGGTTTACACGATTTGGGGTAATTCGGGAGTGGATTTGTTAAAAACCTGCTGAGCTGGACACTGCCATCAGAGCCTGGGCTGCCCCCATGGCCCCTGCCCAGTGTGATCCTGCATCCCATAAGGCTCCCCATGTCCAGTGGGGACGTGGGACAGAGCAAGCGTTCCGTTGGCATTATGAAGTTGCAGGATGGCCACCGTCCCTGTGCCTGCCCTGCACAGACCTGACGTCTGATTGCATCCCCCAGATGTGGGGTGCTCTGCAGAAGGAGCCTCCTCCTTCTCATGTCTCAGGAGACCTGGGGCCAGGGCTCCCAGGCACTCAGAGAGAATGTGGAGAGCAACACTTCCACTGCCCTGAAAATATGTTTGCATTTGTTCACTTTGTTGCTAAAAATGCTCGAGTCACATGGGAATGCCTGGGAATGCAGCCCAGGAATTTCGTTTGTAAGCAGAATTGTGTTTCTGGAGATTATTGATCTGAACCGTAAATAAATATTCAGGAAAAAATAGAAATATTCACAATTTATGGTCCTTGAGACGATCTATTCAATCAGAAACAGTTGTGCATGTTTCCCATAGGGCCCTCACTGATCTACAACCAAGTGGCTGAGTCCCCTAGATTGGAAAATAACCCAGAGCCCTTCCACAGATCCTGTTTCAGACCTGGAGCCTATGATGGGAAAAATCCGTATCTCAGATTTACAGAGTCTCTGCCTGATAACAAGCGCTGTTCCTCTGCCAGCTGGGCAGCAGGCACCAGCACAGCAGCTTCAGAACCCTGTTTATTCGCTACAGCCAGACCCTACCCACCCTCTACCCCCAGGGATTTCTACCTGTGCAGAACAGACAGTCAAAAATCTGCATTCTGGTAAAGTACCAACCTCTGAATTTGCATTTACCTCAATGGAATTTTTTCTCCCAGTGAATGGCAAATTGCTCTGACACAGCGAGTTCAGATTTCGAGCCTAGGAGGCAAACATTAGCAGAAAACATCTTCCAACCAGCAAAACTTGGAAAAGCAAGTGCAAAAGATGGTGCAAGGAGGTGGAATTAAAGTTGCTGGACAAGTCAGATACGATTGCTAAAAATTAAGTATAAAACCTGATACTTCAAAAACAAAACAAAACAAACAAACAAGCAAAACCAACCACCCACAACAGAAAACAACCAAAGCCTTACATACAAACCTCCAACCCAATAATCCAACTAATTCCCAACTGGGAATCTCATTTCATCAGTGCCAGTTAATCGCAGGCGTCCAGAGATTTGAAAGTGCCAGCCCCATCCCATCACTTCAATACCGAGCAATTAGATATTCTTGGGGATGACAGGTAAAATAACATGGTTCTGCTCACTTCTATGGTGGACACCTAGCATACCATGTTGAAGTATGAGGTTAGTATTATACTAAAGTGTAAGGTCAATGTTATGCCTACAGATTTAGGCGTATAAGAAAAAATAGTAAAACAATTTTTGCCACCCAGTGGTGAGGCCAAACTTCACCATGACTTACGAAAATCCCCTTCCAAAGGAAGTTGTTTGGCCAGAGCTTGTTATTCTGTCACGTAACACACCTGAGTGAGGGAGAGAGGTCAGTTCTGATCTTGATTTTTGACTCGATAGCTGAAAGAATTACATTTTATCTCCTGCTTGTACCAAATCTGAGTGAAATTGCAGAAGAAGGTGGCCAGCAGGAGGCAAAGGGAAGCTCCTGCTGGCCTCCTCAGGGGAGGAGCAGATCACAAGGCATTGGATTGGGATACAGAAGGACTGGCACCATTTTTGCCCTGGATGCTCTTTGCTCATTCAGGGTCTGCCCCCTCCATTGAAGAATCCCCTTTCCCCATCCTCCTCAGAAAGACCAGCTTTCCAAATCCCTTGTTACCTTTCACTTGACACTTCATGACCTTTTACCCCATGGTTTAGTTAATGACGTAGGCTTAGTGACTACAATTGCTCATAAACACCAAATTATTCATGTAAAACCAGGTCAATAATTATTAAAAGCTGAAGTGAATTACCACAGGGAAGTGAATCACGACTCCCTGCAGCAAGCAGAGGTGCCAGCGTCCCGCAGGATGCTGCCAGGAGCCAGGTGTCAGTGCTGGAAACCTCCTGAAAATAACCACCAGTGACACCCGCTTTGGAGAGCAGCTCCCCTGGGTCCCACCCCAACATGGCACAGCTCCCCGGGGCACACCCGGCTTGGTCCTCTGTGGCACGAGTCGGGGGAGAGGGAGGACTTGCTGTTTTCAGAGCACAACTTCTCAACCGCAGCAAGAAACCGCTGCGCTGACTCGCGATTACGTTTGCTTCACGCTCTTTTTAAACCACTCCTAAGGAACTGGGACAGCTTTTCCCATCACAGACCGTGCTGCAGCACCAGTTCAAGACTGAAGAGCATCTCTTCCACTTGACTAAAATATTCTCATCTTTCCTGAGCCAACACCCCCAAAGCTGAATTTCCCTTCCTGGTGTTAGAGCTTAAAAATAACACTGCCTGTTTGCACAGCCAGGTAAGGCCACGGAGCAGAGCTGCGAGGGAAGGAAGGAAATGAAGCACAGTTGGTGTTAATTATGCAAAACAAGATGTGACTTCAAGGATGTGAGTAAGGGCTGGAATGCAAGCAACAGGTGCCTGATAAAAGAGAGGAAACCCAGACCTTTCATCCCTGCCGCAGAAGCGGACAGCGGCGACAGCTTCATTTGTAACAGAGATGAGGATGCTTAGTCACCTCCAGGGTGGATGAAGAGGTTTATGAAGTAATTTCACAATGAGAAGAGGAGATGCTCTGCCCTGTGGCTCTCGGGGAGAGGCCCCCACCATGTGCCGGGGCATTTCAAGGCAGCAAGATAAAGCTTGGGAACGCTTTGATGATTTATCGCTGCGTGGATGGGCCCAGCACCCCCTCCACCCACCACAGATACCGGGTCTGCTTCAACATCCCTCCCTCCCTGGGTTACAACTGTAAGCTTCTCTCTTATTTCCCACAGAGGCTGGGGGGGATGAGATCCAAAAGGGAGCTCCTGAGCAGTGGTATCTCCTCGGGGAGCAATGGGCTCAATCATCTCCAGTCCTCCCAGACTCTGCTAATCTGAAAAGCTCACAAACAGAGCCCTGCAGAGTTGCGCCCAAGCCTGATCTCTGCATCTAAGCAGGCACTTCTGTTTTGTGTCTGGCACCCGGTTTGTAGCACCTGCTTTCTGTTTGGCATCTCAACAGGGCCCTGGTTCAGGTGGTGACTGGTAGCCCGTGACACCACTGCCAAGAGAGCACTCGCCAGTCTGCCAACATTTTTGGCATTCTGCACCTACCCCCTTGTAGTTATTTCCAGGCATGAAAGACCAGAAGAGTAACTGCTGTTAGCAATGCACAAGGGGAGAAGAATTCCCATAACAACATCCAAACAATCTATCAGCCATATGTATGACAAATATTTGGCACAATACACCACGAAATTTATCGGTAGACCTGATTCTTCCTACTCTGTCTATGGTTAGAAACAGCACAAGCGCCAAGCACACCAAAAATAGATGATGCTACCCTGGATGGATTTTGCAGCAATGCATTTCCATGCAAGGGGCATATCCCCTGAGTGGATTAAAAGATAAAGTTCCAGTTATCCAGGTTTTATGAACTATTTCCAAGAGGTGATTAAAAAAAAAAATGAAATTCCTTTTTCTCATTTTGAATAGGAAATTTCAGTCTACAGTTCCCACCCTTACAACAAACACAGAAACAGCTAACTAAATATCAAGAAGGAAAATTTCCCCTCCTCGTATCACCAACATATGGAAAAACCACCAGTAAGGGTATCCTTTGGTTTCAGGGGACAGGGACAAAGTTAAAAGCCACCTCTTCTGCGATAATTGGAGCCCGCTGCCGGCAAATTAGAGAATTCCACACACTCCATCAGTTTAGGCAGGGAATCAGCTGCTGCTTTGCGACTTCCCGTAAGCCTACGGACACCAGCCAGAGAGGATTTGGAGGTACAGGAAAACCTCAGCAGATAAAGCCCACACATCTGCTCCTGATCCAGCTTAAAGACAGCAAAACGCCAAGCGGCCGGAGACTTGAGACAGAACGTGGCCGGAGACTTGAGACAGAACGTGGCCACACGTTCAGAACGCCTCAGAAGCGCACGGTGCGCGGTCCCCAGGGGGTTGCACTTTCACTTCACTAAATTGCCTGCATATTTGCTTTTTTCTGATGGTAGATTAGGAACCATGCATTTCCTCAAACCGCCAGCTTTTGGCCAAGACACACACGCCCTTCCTGGAGCCCTGCCAGCCCACACTCGCAGAAGCAGCAGATCTGGAGAGCCACGTTCCGAGCCCAGGAGCCAGCTACTGCCAGGCACCCACCAGAGACCCAGCTCTCCCAGGCCGGGCAGGCGGGAGCACAGATGAAAAGAATAAAGTTTTCTGCATAGCCTGATCCCTCCAAACTCAGCCCAGGGTTCAGCCTATGGCGTTTTGTTAAATACACAATAATTTTGTCACCGTGAAAAGCGCACATTTGAAAGCGCAGAGAAACGCACGTTCCACTTAACATACCCCATTGTAAAGGGAACTTTTTTTTTAAAGGAAGGGAAAAAGGAATATAACGTTACAAACGTGGGTAGTAACACACATTCCTCTAAGGGAGGCCCAACTCCTGAACCTTGAAATGCCCGTGTTCTCTCAGAGCCAGGTTATGCATATGCTACACAGAGCAGGACGGATAGCCTTCATGTGAAAGCCCTTAAATATTCTCTATCCATGGTTCCTGTTCAGTTGACTGCAAAGTGTTTAGCTAGATGATGATGATGAGTATTTTCTGTCCTCTCTGGGAAGGAATAAAAGATGGGCCGATATTGCAGGTTCCAGAAACAGGCAGTATTATATTTGCTGGACAAATACTTTGCTGCTCTATGCAGTTTCAGTAAAACAAGTAATATGACCTCAACCTGACAGTCAGAGTAACACAAAGCCCTAAGGAAAATAAGGATGTAGCCCCCATCACAAAGCACGGGCAACTTTTAGCTTTCCCAAGGATATTCAAGAACAGAATCAAAGCATTTACTGGCAATGCAGTTGTGGCAGCTCCACAACTCATCCCAAAGAAGAAATCACGTTCAAAAATCTACAGCCGTTTCAGAGTTTAAATGTGCATGAAATGAAGAAGCAACTAATTTCCTGCACAAGAAGGGAACGTGGAGCAGGGTCTCCCTGGTACTGCCATCACACACAAACACATTACCCATCTCAGGGTATGTGGTATTTCTCTTAAAGCATCAGCTTCCAGAATCCTCCCTGGCACTCGTGATTGACCCCACTGAGCCCTCACTACAAGGATAGTCTCCTCCTCACAGGCAGTGGCACAATCTTCTTTGTCCAGGAGAACGAGGAGCTCTGAGAGAGCAGAGCCAGGCGGGTGGCAGCGGAGGGCAGAGTCTCCAGCCCTCCCACGCACATCACATCACATCACATCCCACCCCAGCTCAGCCGCGTGTGCAGCTTCGGCTCCTCCTGTTTGCAGAGGAAAGTCAACGAGCCCAGCAGCTCCAGAGCACAGATAATCAATACACCCTGCTCCTGCCAGGGCTTCGCTTCAGTGCCCCACAGCTCAGATGCTGAATCCCATCCCAAACCAGGGCCCACTGGTAGCAACAGGGACAGCAGCTTAGAGGAATTCCTAGGTGCTTCCAGGCCATACACACCCGAGCACAGCAAACAGGCTAAGCTCTAGCAAGAAACATCTCTGTCCATAGGGGAAGAATTAGTCAAATATGTTTTCAATATGTGTTAGGGATAGAGGCAGGAGGAAGATGAGGTGAATTAGCTCAAAGATTTACCATCTCGGAATTCTATGTTAAAAAGGTTTCCATACAATCGGAGCAATATTCTGAGTTTCCTCCCTTGAAGTTTTCTGTCCCTAGAACCATCTGCCCCCCCCCCCCCCCCCCCCTTTCACCCTCACCCCTACACACAAACAATCATTTTTATTTCCTCTTTCCAGTTTTATTGCCAGGGTTTTTGTCAAGAGTGTACAGCCTCGCTGGGCTTTGCCTGTAACTACTGTGTAATTACAGTGTCAGCCTTCTGTGCTACCACACAGCAGCCTGCAGTTGCCACACAGGCTGCCGGAGGCTCGCGGAGAAACATTTACTGTACTGCAACAAAGGGCTTCCCCTGCACGCACTGTACACCCAGCCCTGAAACACAGAATTCATCAGTCCTGTATCAAAAACCTTTCGTTCCGAGGGGCTTGACTCTCACCCGACTGCAATGCTACAGCACACTCCCGAAACTCAAGGTTCAGAATTTGTGCACACGCAAGCGTTGTAAAATGATGAGATTAGAGCAGGGTTTTTTTTTTTTGCTCAGGCATTTGAGTCTCTCAGCTTTGAGCTGGCTTCCTGATGAAGATGTCGTGTCTTTCTTTTCCCCCTCTATATAAGCTTTTTTAAAATGGCATTCTCTGCCATCATCCATTCATTTGCCAGTTTTCAAAAATCATAGACACAGAACTTCTATGCTTCCCTGTCCTTTCAGTATTCTACTGTAAAGAACACTACCAATAACAAAGCAACATTTTTAACAATCACCATGTATTTATTCTCAAAAGCAGGCATCACTCTTGTGTGTTTGCAGCCTGCTAATATTTTATGTGCCACTCAGATAAGCTCTTCTTTAGAGTCTCCTTCTTCTGTCCTTTACTTGTTAAATTGCATTTGTCCATGACCCATGAACGCTGCTCCCACTTGGAAAGGTCTCTGCCTTCAGAGACAAGCGCATACACAACTAAATAGCCTTAGCACACATGCTCTGGGAGAGAGAAATCTTTTCTGGAGGGTGTATCTGCAACAACACACAATGTTCGTGTTAGCACTAAATAAATAAATAACAGGTTTTTTTTTTTTCAGTGCTTGTACAAGCTTCTAAAAAGATACGTGCCCTAAATATGGCAGGAAATGAGAAGCGGCTTGGTTTGTACTCTGAGAACGACTCTTCACACAGATTAAAAATACATTGTTCTTAATGCATTTTCAGTGTAAAGCAACCTGCTTCCGAGAAGCCCAGAGCGCAGCGACCCAGCCTGCAGCTCCTGCGCCAGCTGGGGAGGGAGATTCTCCATTTGCTGAATGGGAACCGAAGCACATCAGGGCATTCCGGAGCTCTCGACGTGCAGTTAGGGCAAGGTTTTCAGGGGAGCTCAACATCGAGCAGCGATTATTTGCTAAAGATCATTTGCAAACCTGTCCCTGGGGGCCTGCCTTCACAGTACTCAGGGTGAGGTCCAACAGCACTTAGAAAAAGCTAAACATGGAAAAAAAATTGCAAAGCTGAGGAGAGCACAGAAATCGCCTGGCTTCCACGGAGCAGAACCAGCTTCCTGCTCTTACGGGTTTGGGGTAACCCGCACAGCGCTGCCCGACCTTCTCCACCGTCTCATGAGACAAGAGTCACAAAATAAACCCGCAGGCTGCACATCCGATGTGCAAACACAGCCCCGGTGTCGCCCGGACATCGCATCCAGTCACGGTTTGCATTGCCACGGGGATATTGCCGGGAAACCGCAGGAGCTGCACCGCACCGAGACAGGCGCCGTGTGCGTGCCGGTGCCGCAGCGCAGGGAACGAGACCCGGGGCTGAACGCGGGGGAACGAAACCGACAGGAAAAAAAAAAAAAAAACACGAGTAGCTTCTCCCTTCACGGCCGCACACCGCAAAAATCCCGGGGATGGGGCAAACCCTCCAGCCTCCCCACGCCTCCGCTGCCCCCCTGCTCCCCGCCGCACAAAACCGAACCCGCAGACGGGCAGCGGGACCCCCGCCCCAGCTGCCGGCCAGCAGCGCTGCCGCCTCCGCCCCGCGATGGGACGGGATGGGATGGGATGCGGTGGGATGGGATGCGGTGGGATGGGATGCGGTGGGATGGGATGGGACGAACTGCCCGGGGCCGTGGGGAGGGGGGGCCTCCAGGGGTTGAGGCGGGGAGGTGGAAGGGCTGAGAGGCACCTTCACGGCGGCTCCCCGCGAAGGGCCGAGGAGAGGGGGGGTCCGGAAGGGGCTCGGTTGTGCCCCCTCCCCCGTGGCCGGGAGCGCGGTGCCCCCCGCCCCCGCTCCCCCCTCCCGCCGTTACCTCAGGCCCAGGCAGGGGGGCGCGGTGCATGCGCAGCTGCCGCCTGCCCTCCATTCATAAAAAAAAAAAAAAAAAAGAGAGAGAAAAAACCCGCGAGCTTTACCCTCCGCAACTCGCACCACGTTTCTCTCCAGCCCCCCATTCATAAAAGGCAGCCGCGCGTGCGCAGTGGCGCCCCGGTGCCCACCCATTCATAGAGTCGGGCACGGCCGCGCATGCGCAGGAGCAGCCGCTGCCCTCCCATTCATAAAATAGCCATTTTCCCAGGCAGCTGCGGCCGCCGCTGACAGCGCCGCGCTCGCAGGTCCCTTCCCGCAGCTCCGGCCAGGATTTCCCCAGGTCCGGCCCTCCCCCCCCTCCCCTCGTCCGCCTGCGATTGAGGATTAACTCGCCTATGGAGAGATGGTCTTAGCTATATTATTTAAAGTAAGTACGAGATCTGTCTTCGCGAGCAAACGTTAAATGTTTTTGAAGTAGGGGAAAAAAAAAAAAGCCTGCTCCCCCGGGGGGAAATCCTGCGCTCTTTCTAGATGTGTTCATCTGGTCCCTTAACGATCGCTGATCGTGTTTCTGCCTATGACTTTCCTAACAGCAATTATCGGTAATGATACATAGCGGATAGCTGCCTGGTGTTTCACAACCTAAAGGACACTTTGCGTTCTGGAGAAACACCCTGTTTCTTGTAGAATTTGCATTCGCGTTCCTGTTTTTCTTATTTATGCCTCTTTTCTGCGTTCTCTCGTCAACATCTGCATTTGGTGTACGTATATGGCAGGCAGGTTTCAACCGTGCTGGCGTCGGGTTTGTTTGCATGGCTTTTCTAGCAGAATAAGGCTTTTCTCTCTGCTGATGGGATGTTCTCTCCTTCATCCCAAAAAAGGGAGAATAAATATATGATCACCTGAGCTGACAGATAAGAATTTGATATTTCTTGCTTTGGAATATAAAAGCTGATTATACGCATTTCCTCTCTTTCCAAAGCCCTGTGTCTCATTAGTGTCAAGTAGTTTGGAGCTGTCTCCATAATAGGACACTTCAGCCACTGGTGTGTCAGATCTTTCCTGCATGACCTTTGCTCTTTAGCATTTTATTTCATGCAACTGTCTTTTTTTCTTTCCTTCTGGTTTTTTTTTTGGCCTCCGTGCTTTATTCCATCACTGTTCTATCCCCTGTCTTGCTGTACACTTGGTTGCTTCAGTTTTAAATCTGGATGGATTATATATTTTAAAGGCTAGATAAGAAATAAAAATGTGTCCCTAGAATCATTTCATGAAGGTATATGAAATATATTGTATATGGAGGAAAAAACCTGCCTTGGCTGCTCTTCTCTACCAACTGCGTAGCAAAGATAAGCCAGGATTTTATTTTCTGGTACCAGTCCTGGCGTCACAGGAGAAAGACAAGCCTAGAGACGACATGTTCTGAAAATTCATTATCAGGAGGGGAATGGAAAAAACAGAAAGGGGCATATAAAAGGCACAAAGGTCTTAGAGGAAAGCAGGACTGCGAATGCAGACCTGGGAAATGGCAGTGCAAATGAACATCAGCATTAATCACAGGAGGAAAAGGCTTCACTCTTTTTTCTTCAAACTGACCAAGGGTCTCATTTCCTGATTTGAATCTTTTATAGCCCAAAGTTTTTCCTTATAGGGTGAAGGAGAGAAAGAAAGAGAAAAGGAGAAGCATCCCTGAATTATCCAGAGTAGAAAAGGCAGGTTCTAGATTCTTTAAAACTTCTTCACCATTCCACGCTCAGGGTGCAATATGTCAAAAATCAGCTTGGGAATTGCTGTTTAATTAGGTAAAGAGAAACCAGCTTCCCCAGTATTAAGGCTTATCACCCCCCTACCCCCTCTTTATTTTGAGTTAAAGACTAAAGCTACAATTTGTGCACGGAATCACAATGATCCTGATGACTGGCTTCCCCCTTCTCCAAATAAAAATGAATGATAGCAGGAGGAGGGGTTGTTCTCAGTTATTGGAACCCCACTGGGGATGTCTCATTGATAAATGTGCCATTTTCCATGGGCTACTGTGTTTTCTGCTGCTAGAAAGGGCTCTACGCTCGTATTACAAAATTAAAAGGACTATTTCTGAATACTGCAGTGCTTTTGAAATTCTCCATGAAGTATGTGCAGAAGAGAAATTATTTGTTCTCCTCCTGAAACAGCAAAACAAAAGCTGTTTTCATGGAATCATGACTAATTCCCAAATCATACTGGGAAACGCAACATCTCAAAAAGCAATCCCCCTTCCTCCCCCCAAAAAATCCTGTCATCAGACTTTGGTGAATTAAAATTCACAACCCTTGCAACACCACAGCAGTAATTAATGCACATTTCTGAGAGTTTTCCAAATACTAACCATAAAAGTAAAAAATTCATTATTCCTATCGCTACACAATTTTCCAAATTCATCCCGGTACTTAAAACTGCCTTTTTATAGGCAAACAGTTGCTAGTATTGTTTGGGTTTTTTTCTTTTTAAATGCCATACAATATATTTCCCTAAGAAAACATAAAATCCTTCTAATGTGGTTGTCATTTAGTACCATTAGCTTAATAGATCATATCTGAGCTTAGTTTTCTGGCCATAAAATAAATGTTCTTATCCAATAAAAAGCCTTGACTAAGAAATTTGAGTCCCTAGAGACGTGAACATTAGTGGGCCAAAAATGTGCTTTATTCACCCGTGCCATAGGAACAGAGCTTAGCTGGACAGAGACACTTTCTTGGAAGTCTACAGGTCTCATTTACCAGCTTCTGAATTTCCCCGCTCTGGCAAGAATTTCATGTCTTGTTTTAAAAATGGCAGGTTTCCCTGAGAAGCTTTCGAATTTTTTTTTCATTATTACTTGTAGAGAAAATTCTAGCTGTCCTCAGATAGACAAGGCTGCTAAGGAGGGCAACAAAAAGAATGAGTATCAGTATTCTGTTAATATTCATACACACTTCAGGGAAAAGAGCTTTTTTTTTTTTTCTTTTTTAAAGCATTTACAGCTTGACTCAAAATTCAGGCAGTCTAACTCGGTCTTAATGAACTCCAACATTATATATTATTCTTAATCACACATTAAAAACACATGCTTACTGCAAGGTCTCCTTTAATTGCAAGTGTCATCTTCCCTCATTAAAAGCTTTTATTGAACCTTTTGACTTCCGTCAGTGGCAGCATGTCCCCTGTCGCTGCTGGGAGGTCTGGGCAAGAGGATGTCCTTCATTCCAAACAAAGGCAATGGCAGAATTTGTTGCCTTACCAGCTCTTCCTCCCCTGAGGCTCAGGGTAGCCAGTCCTTTATTGATCCCTCTTGCTTGCTCTGGTGGAAGCGAGTCCCGGCCAGCAGCTCCCAGTTCCCTGCCCCACTGGGTTCCCAGACTCTACGGAAGCCCTATGGATATTCCCTTTGCAAGTCCTTTTGGATATTCCAGATACCCCGGCTTCGTTTGCAATCCATGTCCTGCATTTTCCCCTCTTTTCCATCTTCCTGGAGGGAGGAGCTGTAGGTTTCTGGTGAGCCCTGGCCTCCAGCACCGTGCCGAAGCCAGCACGGCAGGATCTGTGCTCCTGCCCAGAGCACGGGACGCAGTGCTGAGCATCACTCGCTTCATCTAGACAGGTTTTCTGGACTCTGTAACCAAACCAGCCCAGGAGAGGGAATGGTGAAGGTTGTTGTAAAAGCAGTGAGAGCCCGGAGCTCTTCTGCAGGGGTTACCATCCATTCTGAACGGTGCTGACCTGCGCAGACCTTGAAGCACGTGCCCACCCGTGCCCGCGTACTACTCCAAAGTGTATTGGGTTTGATTACGATAATTTCTCTGTATTCAGCCTTATCTATAAAGATTCTCTTGTTGGGTTTTTTTTTTTCCTGTTTTCTTCCTGCTGCACTATTGTTTCAGGGATTCATGTGTCTCAAAGAGCAAAGGAAACAAGCAAATTTCTGCGGTCCATTTTCTGCGTTCCTCCTCGTGCACTACTGAGGCGGTTGTCACGTCTGTCAGAGGCTGTAGCTCAGCCGTGCACGGGTACGAACAGCTCTGGGCCAGGTCTAGTACCATAGTAACCAAGGGGAGCTGTGACCCTGCTGTTAGGTGGCAAGGCTCAGAGATCTCTGCTCTGTGCCTTCACCATCACTGGCCCTCAGCAAGAACCCAGGTGAGTAGTTCAGGCCTCACCTCAGCCCCGGTGCATGGCTCCCACTGGCACCAGTCAGGGTTTGGCCTTCCATCTCACTGTAGTAGTTTCCCCCACCCCTTCTTCACAAAAACTTGTGATGCTTCAATACTTGGAAAATTCTTGAAACCTGTAGTCAAAAATTCTTGCTTACGGTAAGAAGGCAGAAGGTGGCTCTGTCCATACCATTGCTCTCCATCCCACCTAGCACTATTCTGACCATCATAGGTGCCCCATGCCCAGCAGCACCACCAGTGCCTTCAGAAGCTCCTCACCATTACAGGGCACAGGGCCAGGCTCTGGAGGGGGTCCACCAGTGATGGTACAGAACACGCACAAGACAATCCAGCACCAGCAATCCCAGGATTGGTTTGCTGAGGCAAACCCCCTAACACCAGTGTTGTTCAGGCACAACACGGACAGGCTGCTCACGCAGTGTAATTAAGCCATAATTCATTAGAAAGAGGTAAAATAGCCCTTGATCTCCATACCAGTGGTCGGTCTTTTAGCCAAGCAGCACATCTGGGGCTTTTCTTTCCTACCGCATTTACTGCTGAGTCCAGAGGTTTGCACATCAGGATCTCACGTTGAGATTTTCTGCATCTTTCAGAAAGGGGCTGGGCACAACTGTGGTGCCTCGTACCTGGTGCAGAGGGGACTGGGCATGGGTTGTAGGAGCGTGCTCTCCTCTTGTCCTGTTGACTTCACTGGCACTGTGGGCACTGGGGAGCTGTCAGTGTTGCACCAGCGCTGCCCAGGGCCAGGTTTTGGCACGCTCACTTCCCCACAGGACCTGATTCTGGACTTAAGTCACTTCTCATTATTATTTTGTTATTGCATCCAGAATGTTGTTAAACATATGAGAAAGAACTTACTAAAATTATTAATTAATAAGTAATGGAGACAGTTATAATCTTTCTCTATTTCTGCACTCATTAGAGAGTTAAGTTGAGATCCATTTTGTTTCTCAGTAACTTGGAAGGACAAGTTACCCAAATTTTGCTTGAGAATAAAGATGCAAGAACCTTATTGCTTCAAAAATTGTTCTGAAGACATTAAATAGAATGAGCTTTCCTGGGGGGTTTATTTGACTTTCTCACAAAATTGCCTGCAAGGATCTAGTGTTCTCTGAAATGATGTAGGCAAGTCCAAAATCCCATTAGAACATAAAATCACTTTTGTTTTAATTTCATGTGACTAGAGAATCTTACAAAATCTTTGAGTCTGAAATAATACCAAAACACTTTAAAATAACAGTTGGTTTCCTACAACTTTAGGACTTGTAATTATCCAGTACAATAGTAATTTGGAATTGGCAATATCTTGATGAAGAGATGAAACAAGCCCTGCAGCACAATTATGAGCTGGACTTTTGAGCCCAATTTAATCCCTCGGAAGGAAGTATATTTTGACTTGAAAATTGTATGTGGCGAGCAACCATAGAGTCCCTGGATGGCATGGGGATGAGAAATTTTCTCTACATGGGAGTTTGTTGACATGTCTGCTTTGAGAAGAGCTTCATTGTTCCGCTTGCCTCTAAAGGACGAAAAAATCCCAATGTAAGAACATGCTCATGAATTTTTCTTCCTGTTATCTACTTTTAGAAAATTGTCTGTACAATTGCAGCCAGTGAATATGTGCCTACGTTCGTGCTATAATATGTCTGTAATTACTGATGATCAAAGATTAACTAATTCTGTTTCCAAGTCTTCTGCATGGCGTTTTTCCTCAATTAAGATGCAGTTGACAGTCAGGCTGGGTTGGTGCAGCGGGTGACAAAGGCACTGCATAAAGTTTTGTGGCTTTTGCAAAATGATGATGCTGAAGTATTTTAAATCTCCTATTCTACTTTATTATTATTTCTTCTTCTTCTTTTCTTTATTTTATCTAAAATTGACATTAAATGGCGTCTTGTTATATTAAATGTGATCAATTTGAGTAGTTAATTCGGTATGTCCAAGCAGTACCCAACTGCCCTTGCCAGAAAGAGAAGACCTGTTCACAACAGTGGCACCACAAGCTTCAGTCCTTTCCTATCACAGCAGATGAGCCCTACAAGCAGAAATGTGCATTCTTAGGGGTTGGATGTTCGCAGCTCATCTCTAGGGACCATCCCCTTCTTGGTGAGCCAAAGTGCCAGCCCCCGGCAGTTTCAGGCACTCTAGTTACAGAGGGGGAAGAAAGCAGGATGTGGATGGATAGCTCAGCCTAGTTTCTTGCCTTCCCTCCCAACCAAAGTGGCTCACGTTTGCCACCACTTCTACCCAAGACTGCTCCGGACACACAGTGGCCAGTGCCATGTGTGGCTGCTGCAAAGCTGCTAGCAGAGGGATTTTCTCGGGTTCTCACAATATTTGGTGAGAGTCCTGCCTTTCTCACACATGTTATGGGAAACAGCAGGATGGTTTTGTAAGCTGGACCAACACCTGGTGTTTTGCCAGGACTTTAGCCACTCACCCTAGGAGATGGGTGATCACTGACCAGTCGCCCTATGGGGCTAGGGGATAGAAAAAGGGGTTGTAAATTAATAAAGTTGCTTCTTTTGCCTGCTCTTGCTGAATTTATATGTTGCTGCATCTCTCTGCTCCCGGCATAAACAGCGACAGCCATATGCCATGTCCTGAGCTGGGTCACTTCAACAGTTGAGCCAACACCAGCAACTACAAGACCCCACTGACCACTCTGAACCCCACCGTGCTTACCTGCACAGGCCTTCCAGAGCCAAGTGAGACCCTTGGCTTGTTTCTGGTCCAGCCCAAGTCCTTAACACGAGAACTTGATTGGATTCCTCTTCTTTACCAAGAGAGACATCGTGCTGTGCACGTACACAGCTACCCAGCACCCTTTGCTGAAATCTTTCTTTTCATGGGATGCAGACATAAAGCTTCCAGCAGAAACAGCTCGGGACAGATGTGCTCAAGGCACGTGCCGGTGGAAGCACACAGACAAAACCCGTGAAGCAGTCACACCATAAAATGCTGCCATAGTTGTCATCCGGGCAGACCCCCGGGGAGGAGAGCCTCGGTGCACAGCGAACACCTCCCAGCTCACTCCCTGTTTCAGCACTGGAGAAGATTGACCTGGATCTGTCGCCAGCAATCTTACTGCTCTGCTGAAACCTCTGGTGACAGGACCATCAGCAGCAATGTAGTCACAGTCCTTGGAAAATTCCAGAAATGTCAGAAATTAACATCTCCTAAGAGTGGCTGGAAAGGTGGGAGCAGTTAACCGTGGAAACCCTCTGCTCAGGAGTGAGAAGGCAGGGCAGATGGTGAAGGACCACATGTAGCACTAGCACCAAAACCCCGTAGGGTGCGTGTCTGTGGTGTTTTAAAGGGGATCTGCAGCAAGAGAGACCTTGAGTCCAGAGCAGGGGGCTGGGAATTAGGAGCTGGGTCTTGTCTGGTTGTCTTCACTCCAAAGGTTTAATCCAAGTGGATCCTGTGCCCAAATATCTGCAGGGTCTTTGAGTTTGCCGTGTCAGGGCTTCCATTCCCCTTGCTCTGCAGAAAGAGTTTGCCTTTTAGAAAGACAAATTGAAACAGTATTCTACTGAAAACAAAAAGCTGATGAATAATTTTCAACAGGAACTACCCTAAAGCATGGTAGTTAGTCCAGGGTTCATCTCCTTCCTGTGATAATTAACTCTAAAATCCTGATCAGCATTATCTCAGTTAAGCCATCTTTAACGTCTGCCTGCATATGGCCATGTCTGTGCCCAAGAGTCCGGGTGCTGGGAGTGCCTATAATCCTTCTCCAAATGAATCTGCTGGCATGACTCCCGTGGGATGGCACTGCCAGCTCTGGACCCCGCAGCCCGTGCGGCTGCAGAGTTAACGGACAGCCGAGATGCCAGCTCCTGTCCCAGGGGCTGCCGGGCGAGGGGCTCCCTGCGCGGTGCCACCACGGCTGCCGCGTGTCCCCCGGGCTCAGCGTGGCCCTGGCAGAGCAAAGTGGCACCAGAGCGGCCTCGCTGCAGCACAGAGCTGGTGGGTGCTGCTGGAGGGCTCTGCTCTGCGCGCCGTGCAATGAATAACGCCCCGCGAGCCGGCCCGAACGTACTGGGAAGGGACCCAAACTCCAGAGACTTGGTGGCAACTGGGAGTGCGTTCAGGGCACAGCACAGAGCCCCGTGCTAGAGCTTGGTTAAAAATGAGAGCCGGGCGCTGGAGGCAGCGCTGGCAGTGACGTGAAGGAGCAGACGGACGGACAGACAGGCTCGTAGCGTTGCTCAGAATGCCACCGTCTCCTCCAGCCCCCTTCCACCTACTGTCAGCTCTCCTGCCCGCCCGCTTGGCAGCCAGAACAGCTGCATCTCTCTCCTTAAAGAAAAAAAACAGACCAAAATAAAACTGTGAAATCAAAGTCTGCCTGCAAACAGAATACACAACTGATGCAGAACTGACCATTTTCCTAAGCTCTGGCTTTGCAGCAAGTACTTCTTATATCACAGAATCATTTGGGTTGGCAGAGACCTTCCAGATCATGGAGTCCAACCATTGACCCAGCACTGCCAGGGCACCACTGCCCCCTGTCCCTCAGCACCACAGCTCCATGGCTTGGAAACCCCTCCAGGGATCATGGGGACTCCACCACTGCACTGGGCAGCCTGGGACAGCCCTGGACAACCCTGGAGGGGAAGAAATTTTTTCATGATACCCAGCCTAAACCTCCCATGGCACATAAACCTGGATTCTGATGTACAAAAGAAAATCAATTTTTTTTTTCTCTGCATGATTGTCAGAATCATTTCATTATATTTTTTACATAAATAGGATTAGATGCTTTAAAAACTCTCTTGTTTCTTGAGTCAGGATGTCAATGAGCTATGAATAATGAAACTAAAAAAAAAAAAAAAAAAAACCTCTCAAATGAATGGCTGAGACCCAGCAGAGAATTTCAGCTAGTGAAGAGAAACAGCACAAGGACAGCATGACAATAACCATCACCACTGCGAGCCAGAGCACTGCCTCCTGCTCCCCTTGTGCAGTGGGCAGCAGGAGCCTGGCCCATAGGAGGTGGTGCCAGCGTCCAGAGGCAGCATGTGCCCTGCTGCCCATGCCACGCTGCCTGTGCCACGCTGCCCGTGCCCTGCAGCCTGTGCCATGCTGCCCGTGCCATGCTGCCCGAGGCCCCAGCCTTCTCTCCTCTGGATCTCGGGAGAACTGGCAGATTTGCAACCCCTCAAATGCCAAGTGAGCTATCAAAGCAACAACTGGCAAATACAAGTGTGGACTCCAGTGACATTTTTCAGTGGGTAAAGCTGTGCTTCCCTTTCTCCTTCCAAAAAGGCAGAATTAGTTCATGTGCCAGCTTTTGTAGCCTTGTGCTAAGTTTAGGGCGGGGGGTGGTTGTGCACTTATGTATTAAGTTTAGGGGGGATTGTGCTCTTGTGTTAAGTTGTGGGGGGGTTGTGCTCTTGTGTGTTAAGTTTGGGGGGGTTGTGCTCTTGCAGGAGTGCAGCCGTTCCCCCTCACATGCAGTTCTTGTAGTGGGATGTGGGTTTTCCTGACTGTTTTTTTTTCAGGCTGCTGTAATACTAAACTCTTTCGTGCTGTTGGAAAAGGTTAATTTGTTTGTCTGAACGCAAACAACTGGCAGAGCCTTAAGCTGTTCACCATTTCCTTTCTCTTCATACCAGCAGCTTTTCCCCCTCTGCAACTTGCTCCGAGGCTTTACTCACCGCTTCTTTAAACTGATCTCCAGCATTATATTATTTATGAATAAAGGTCACCCCGTGAGGAAATGGCACATCTACTAGAAAACAATGTGCACTTTCTAAATTTGAACCGAGTCGTTTCCGTTCTTTGATTTAAGTTTAGTTACTTCCTGTGGTTTCTTGTCCTACGCCGCTGCTGAATCTTTGGACGGGCTCCAGGATAAATTGCACTCTTTCAATGAAATTAGAAACTGCGGCAATGGATGGCTTAGCTACTACAGCGAGTAAACAGCGCTTAAACCGACTGTTAGGCCACTTAGTGTTTTGAAGAAGGGTGCCCGGTTACCTGCGCGAGGCGACAGAGCGAGTGTGACCCGTCCGGGTGCCCTGCCCCTCCGCTCCCACCCTGGTTGGCAACCAGCCGAGCTGCTGAGCAAGAGCTTCCACCTCCCGTGGGAGGGCTGGAAGCGGCCTCGGAAACCCGCGGCTCCCGCTGGAGACGCTTCTCACCGAAGCCAAGCCACCCTCCCTCGGGCAGATTCTGGGTTAGCGAGGACAAGCGCTCAGCCCGGCGCTCCGAAGCATCTTTGTTCCAGGCAGTGCTCCCGTGAGCCACGATTCTCCGTCGGGTTTTTTAGGGATAGGGATCAAAGTGCCCGAACCTTAGGTGAGTTGCTCCAGGCAGTTTGCTGACAAAACTAGACGTGAATATGCCCCGGTAACTGGAAGGTGTGCTTTTCCTCAGTTAAAAAAAGCACTTGAGGAGCCTGCAGTACCTGGAGCCCTCCCAGGACCGGAGGAGCTGTATGTGGCCAAGGGCAGGGAGAGGATCACAGCAGCAGAGGGAGACAGATGTGCTCTGTGCCAGGGCAAGTGGCTGACTCCATGGGGCATGAGTTTACCTTCTAAGACCTTCTGCATAGTAACCAGCCTCAGCAGAGAGCACCCTGGGTCGCAGGGTAACTCAATAACGACGTGCTCTTTCTCTCCCCCACCCCTTTTCTTTCTCCTTTCCTTCCCCCAGGATTAAGAGCAGATTTTTGTCCGCTAATCATCCTGATTTATCAATGGAGCCCCGGATTCCTCACAACATCACCGTTGTCCCCAACTCCGTGATGGTCCAGCCCTTGCTAGACAGTCGGATCCCCTATGGGCGGCTGCAGCACCCGCTCACCATCCTGCCAATCGACCAGATGAAGACCACTCACATAGAGAACGATTACACCGACAACCCCACCGCTTCCCAGCTGGCAGCCCAGAAGCATCCCCGAGGCCCCCATGAACTGGTCTTGACCAACCAGCACCTGCAGCGCTGCGAGCAGGATGTCACCCACCCCTGGATTTCCTTCAGCGGCCGCCCCAGCTCCATCAGCAGCAGCAGCAGCACATCTTCAGACCAAAGGCTTTTGGACCACATGGCCCCGGCACCAGTGGCAGAGCAGTCCTCCCCCCGCGCCGTTCGCATCCAGCCCAAGGTGATTAACTGCAAACCCCTGGACCTGAAGGGACCTTTGTCTCAGGAACTGGACAAGCACTTCCTCCTGTGCGAAGCCTGTGGGAAATGCAAGTGTAAGGAGTGCGCGCTGCCCCGGACTCTGCCTTCGTGCTGGGTGTGCAACCAAGAGTGCCTCTGCTCGGCGCAGAACCTGGTCAACTACTCCACCTGCATGTGCCTCGTCAAGGGCGTCTTCTACCACTGCACCAACGAGGACGACGAGGGCACGTGCGCCGACCACCCCTGCTCCTGCTCCCACTCCAACTGCTGCGCCCGCTGGTCCTTCATGAGTGCCCTCTCCCTGGTGCTCCCCTGCTTGCTCTGCTACCTGCCAGCCACCGGCTGCGTCAAGCTGGCCCAGAGATGCTACGACCGAGTGAGCCGGCCCGGATGCAGGTGCAAGAACACGAACAGCGTCATTTGCAAGGCGCTGCCGGAGAGCAAAGGGAGCAGGCCAGAAAAGCCCTTTTGATAGTTTGGGAGGACGGGGAGTGGGAGGATGCTCCACGGAGGCGGGAGGTGTTGGCTTTTGAACAACCTGTGTCCTGCGGAGAGCGTTAGCCTTTTGCCTTTGGAGAGAGCAGAAGCAACTGTTTCCACAAACTGAAGCACTTCGGGTTATTCAGGGTTTTGGAACTGGTCAGAATTTAAACAGATGGGGCCAAAGGAGGAGTCTTAGTAACACCGAGTGAGGTCTGAAAACCTGCACATGTCATGAAGTACAGCTGCTTAGAGACTCCTGGCCGGCACGGGCAGCTGCTCACCGCGCCTGCACACCACGAGAACCAGGAACTGCTGGCTTGGCAGCCACGGCCAGGCGAGCGACACGCATCCCCAGCTGCGGAAAGCTGCGGGGGAATCATATTCGGGGGTGGGCTTCTTGGTTTTGCTTCCCTTCCAGAACTCTGAGTTGCTACCAGCAGCCCGCTGAAGGCGAGGGGTGAGCCCCCTCTGCCCACCACCAGAAGGGCAGGTCGCACACCAGCTATGTGTTCCTCAAAAGCTTTCTGCGTCCCTCAGAGAGTCTGAACCAGAAGTGAAGATACAGTTCATTTGTCGAAGGGTCGTTTAACATTTCGGCACGTTGCTTTCTTCAAACCCACCCGGCCACGTGGATTTGGACCCTCTTTTTAAAGCAGGATGGTTGCAGGGCTGCTACCTCCCTGGGAGGATGCGCTCAGGCAGTCGCACCAACACCGCGTCGTTCTGCCTGTGAAGCTGATCCGCAGCGTCGGGTTTCTCTCAATGGAATATTCATTTTACATCACCAGTACAACCCCCCTCCAGGAGGCTGTCGGCCGAACCCCATTTCCCACCGCACGCGCTTGCTCCCCGGCGCCGGAGCGAAGGGGGTCGTCACTCACCCCACAACGTGCAGGCGCTCGGTGTTTCTCTCGACCTCTTAAGCTCTGTTAGGAAGTCACAAACCCCCTAGGTGTACCGTACACATAGGTGTATTTTTATAGGGATATCACTCCAGTACCTCCTCTCCTGGAACAAGCTCTTCTTTGCTCATTAAATATTAAGATTTTTCATTTTGGGGATGAAGGGCATTTGCTTGAAGTACAGCCCATTCCCCCATCTCTATTGCTGCTGTTCAACTTTTGCCTCCTCTGTACAAAAGTGTGTCTTTTTACATGTTTAACAAACACTTAGGGAAAGCCAGGGGAGGGAAGAGGGCGGATTTAAAAGATGTGCCCATGGTTTTCAGTGAGTGAGTACCACTGGCTTTGTCCATGCACTCATCCTGGGGCTGCTGCTGCGTTCCCTTCGGATGCTGTCACCCCTTAGGATGCCGGAACCCTTTCCCTTGACGACTACAAGGTGCTAAATAAAAATCTTTGTGCAAACATGCAACACTGTAATAAGTAGGTAGGTACTTGTTGCATGCAGAAAACTGATCTAGTCTCTCTATTTTTTTTCCTTTCCTTTTTTTTTTTTTTTTTAATTAGAGGAGATTTCCTCCATAAATGCACAGCAGTGACAGTGAAATGTCATCTCTAATTAGATAAGCAATAGGCAGAGCTCATGTAGCATTTCCAGGAATCCCATTTGCTTGGTTGCAATACAGTTGCTGCGTAGGGGTTGGCAGGAGTGTCCTGATGGGACTTCTGGTGTCTTTTGTTTTCAGAATTCATTGAACCCGGATGGCTTGGGGTGTAGTTGAGCTTAATTGTAGATATTTATTGAATGGGGAACTTAAAAAAAAACACCACAAAAAAAAACCCCACAAAAACTTTCTATATTTATAAAGTTTGCTGGCTTGTGTATGATAAATCACAGAAAAAGGGATACTCCAGCTGTCACCAGATACCAATTCCTGTAGTTGATGATACGGGGACACCAGAAAGAAGGAAGCAGGTGGGGATCCAGAGCTGTATTTATTATCTTGCACAAATCGGAAGGGAAAAGACAAAAGGAAAACCAACCCCAAACTAGCTGAACTGTTGGCTGAATGTATAAGGTATTGTATTTAATAAGATAAATCATTTTCCTAAGATGCAAACAGGCTAGAAAATGCAGCAGGAAAGGTACTTACCTGCTGCTCTCCGCTGTCGGGACCATACGTATCCAAACGGCCTCCACCTATGGTTGTTTTGCCTCTTTGACCCTCTGTCCCTGGCTGCTCCGGGGGGATCTGAGCTGAGGGTCTGTACTAGCAAAGCCCACGGCTCAGATGCAAGGTCCTTGCAAGCAAACGCAACGCTGGAGTGGTGGCCACCGTGCCAAGCTACACTCATGTACATACACCCAGCACCCCCGGATGGGTATACTTTCATTGTACATAGCTGTAAACTATTTCTCTGTTGGTTTCTTTGAATCTATTAAATCCTGCTATGGTGTAAGGTGAGCCCATGCTGGGAGACTGTAAAGCGTTAGTGGATGTGTTAGAGCCGTGGTAAATGTAGCAGGGAGACCCTCCCTCTTCTCCTCAGCCTCCCGGCAGAGCGGTCGGACTCTGCTCCACCAGCTCCTGCCCACGGCTTGGCCAGAAAAGCTCTGAGCTCTTTGCAGAGTGCTCAGAAGAGCTTGGGCTCAGCCAAAGCCGGGGCGCTGGCCGTGGGGCTGGGGAAGGGTACGTCTCTGGTCGATAACGTCCTTACTCCCCTCTCTTCCCCCATCCCAACGACTCCATTCCCCCATCCCCTTTTAAGGTACTTGGGTCTCCTGCCTCCCCCAAGATGCACCACGGGCACAGTGCCGTGTCCCCTCGGCCCCAGCGATGCCACGCCAAGCCCGGCCCGAGTGGCTTCAGCAGCCCCATGAACCGTCACCGCAGCCTCCGTCCCAGCGCCCACCGGGGACGAGGAGTGGCTGCTAAACTCTCGCTGGGGCTCCCCAGTTTGCCCACCCGGACAAGCCCTCGCCCTTTCACAGCACTGGGTATTCCCCCTCCCCTCCCATGCTCAGACACGCTGATAAAGGTTTCCCCGTTCTCCTGTTGTCACCCCACCACATACACGCCCTGAAAAGTTACCACAGAAGGTTTTCTTTGTATAGAATATTTATTTTGAAGCTCTATTTTAATAGTATTTATTTTAGAAAGTCTACTATTGTAAGAGTTCTTCTGTTTGTGAAGAAAAACAAGTACTGATGAATGTACTGATCTAGAAATTATATATATATATAAAATATATATTGTTAAATATATAAATGGCTGTTGTGGCTTTTTTTTTTTTTTTTTAAATAAAAAATCCCAAAGAATGTTTATAGCAATTATACTAAAAATACAAGCAGAGAGCAGCCCAAAATGGGTCCTTTGATACTGCCCACACCAGGAAGAACTGCCGGAGTGGAAAGCCCAGGTGGGGTCCCCGGTGACACAGACGGCACGCGGTGCAGCCACCCCTCAGCTGGGACCCAAACCCCTGCGTGGGGAGGGCAGGACACGACCCCCAGCCCCAGTTCCCAGCAGCACGGGGCAGGACGCAGCAGCGGGCACCGAGCACAGCCCCGAGTCGCTGCCGAGCGAACGTAAGCGCCCGCTCGCTTCCAGCCACCCGGCCAAAGAGCGGGACATCATTCCCCTCTATTTTTAACTATTATTATTAATCATTTTTAGAGACAAAAAGTCACGCTGCGATTTACCCGTGTGGGGCTGTGCAGCCGGCACCGGCGCTGGGCACGGCCGGGGTGCTGGCTGCACTCGGAGCACCCACAGCTCCTGTCCAGCAGCACCCACCACCCTGCCTCCCCCCAGCCTTGGCCGCTGCCTCATCTGTCTGAGACTGCCAAAAATAAAGTATCCCGGTTGTTTTTCACCATTCCGGTGATTTATTTGCACGCAGCGTGGAGCTGTGACTCATTAAAGGACACGCCACGTCTTGTGCCATCCGCAGAGGTAACCCGAGCGCTTTACCTGGCCCGGAACAACCTCGCTGCGATGATAACGCCCAGTTAGTCACCGGGGCAGACACGGAGGTAACGACGACCCTCTGCAGATCCTGACAGTGATGCCAAAAAGTCTGCCATAAGGAAAAGGTGCTGATTTTGCTATGCTGGGTAAACAGCCCGAGCCAGGATGTATAAATTCAAATCAGAGTTTGGCAACGCTGGCTGACGTCTTGCACATAAAGCTTTAAAAGCATCAACTCAGCTGGAAGCAAACCAGAGCACTCTGCTCCCTTTAACCAGTGGCTGGTAATCTTTTTTCAATTGGAATTATCACCTTTTTTAGAACCCGTTTTTCCCACCCTTTTCCATAACGGACCACCGAAGGAAACCAATTCCAACAGCACGAGCACAGGTTATAAGATGGCAAAGAGCACGGGAAGAGCTAAAAGCACCACAGACTTCCCAGCTCGCTAGCAGGTCCAAAGCAATCTCTTGGAGATCACACCAGAAAGGGAGTTTCTAGTGAACCAAAGCACACAAAATACACATTAATTGTGAGCGAACGGGCTGGAACTTAGAGAAATGAGATAAAAAGCTAATGTTGGCATTTCCCTCAGAACGATTTTGCTGAAAGAAACTCAAGAAACGTGACGAGATTTTTTTTTTCCCCCCAAGGGTTTAAAACCCACCCTTGATGAAATGTAAGATTTGTCAGCAATGGGAGGAGGGGACAGGAGACCACACGAGCAACCCTGGGCAAAAGTCACATCCCTCCTCCAGAACAACCCCGGCGGTGATGCGGCTCCAGACCAAAAACTAAATAAAGCCCTGACCATGGGGCTTGTCCTCCCCTGCAGCTCCAGGCAGGCGCTTTGGCCGGGAGCAGTTGGAATTCTCGTGTGGTGAAACGCCTCTGCCAGAGCCAGGGGAACAACAGACACCGTGAGCCAGGAAAAGGCAGAACAGCGAAGGGTGCACTGGACACCCCACCCAAAGCTGGGGCTCAGACAGCGCAGGGCTTGCTCAGCACCCTGCTGTGATGCATTCAGCAGGATCCGGCCCATGCTGCTGCCAGAAGAGCTTGCCTTTCACTGCTTGAGTTCCCAGGGGTGACGCTGGGCCAGCAGGAGCCACGGAGCACAGGCCAGGGCTGTGCTGCTCCCGGACGGGTACCGTGTCCCACGGCACCGCTTTCCCAGGAGGACGTCACCTCCAGCACCGCTGTTAGGCACTGGTGCTGTGCGAGCGGGCACGATGGCAGCCGTGCCGGGGAGGAGAGCCCGTACCCTGCCAGGCGAGGAGCTGGCTCCTGGCAGGACCAGCACAGGTCACCCACGGGTGAGGTTTGCCTTCTGTGAGCGGACAAACGGCCACGGTAGAGATAAATTGCCTCTGCGTTTTGTTTTACGTCCTGATGAGGATAACCCCCCGGGTGAGACGGGAGTCACCAGGCTGCCCGCTCCCACCCCTGCCGGGCGCTGTAAAACTTGAGGGATGCCCTCAAAGAGCCACGAACGCTGCCACCCTTCCCAGGGCACCTGCACTCCCACGCTCAGCCAACGCTCCCCTTCCAGGGAGGGAAGGAAATGGCTGCAGAGGTCGAGGCAAAGCCTTTCAGCCTGGAGATGCAGCTCTCAGCCCTCTCGCACCCCACACTAGCTCGGGGCTCAGCACCAACAGGCTGAGAGCCACCTGCACCCCAAAGAGACCCCAGGGCACCAAGTCAGATGCCAGCATTTGAGGCAGAAGAAGGGTGAAGGGGGTTCACAGAAGCTGCCCAGGACACCAGAGCCCAATGTGGCCCCAGGGAAACAGCCCTGGCTACGTTAAGGCTTCTGCTGTTTGGTCAGGGCTAGTTAGGGTAGGTAAAAAAAATAACCAGCAAGCTGAGAAACTGCAGCCAAACTGGGGGAAATATTCTTCATATGATTTTTGGGGTTTTTTTTTTAATTAAAAAAAATAATTTACAATCCTTTGGGTCTCCCTGGTGTCAAGACAGCTGCAGCTATTTCACATGGGCTCAACAGGCATCCAGCAGCAGCTCGGGACACAGAGCTCACCCCCACCCAGCAAACTCCACCACCCATTAAACCCAGAACACAGCAAAAGAGACGGGGGAGAGTTTCTGAATGAACCAGCCAGGATTTCAAGTCTCCCCAGTTTCTGTTTGCTCCTGCCAGGCCATCACCCCACCGGGCAGCAGGGCAGGGACTGACAGGGTGGGCATCCCCCCAAGTGTCTCCCACTCCCTTCCCAGCCCTGCTGGGCTTTGCAAACCCAAGTGGGTTTTTTTGCTCCTAAGCACAAAGGTCCAGGAATTTCTCAATAGAAAGCTCAACACAATTCCCATTTCAGTATAGCTGAACAGAGGGGAGATGGAATCCTCTGCTACTTGTTTGCTCTGTAGCACTGCAGCTTTCACTGACATTTCCCCCCCCTTGCAACAAGAGATCAACAGAAGTTTATGCACGAAGACATTCTGATGAATAAATCATAAAGCCAAGTTCCGCTGATGCCAGGTATGTTTGTGATTATGCGATGCAGTTATGTAAGTGGGTTTTCCTAATCAGAAACATGATATCCTCAGAGCATGAAACTGGGACGTTCTTCACCATGTCCCTGTGCTCCAGTTCCTGCACCGGATCATCCGGCCGTGTGCGGAGCAGCAAAATCCTTCACTGAGAAATGCCCCGCTCTGAGCTGGGAAGGAAACGGTCCACACTGCCTCTCCAGTGGACCTGTCTTGTCCAAAGAGATGCACAAAAGTGTGAATATAAAGTCCATCATTGTTGAGACAGGATTTAATTGCTTTTCATGATGAAGGTGAGCTGTTAGCACAGGTTCTCCACTTTAGACCCCAGAGAGGTCCAAGGTCTAAAGTGCCTAGGGCCCCACCAAAACCAGATCTTTATCATCTCTCGTGTCCAAGAACGAGGAGTTATGGTTCTGCTCTCACCAGCTGCCCCTTCCCTCCACAGCAGCAAATAGCCCCAAGACTGGCACGGACCATCCTCCTGGTATTCCTGGAGATAATCCTTGCAGAGACAACTGCCAAATTTATTGTTTTCCTTTACAATGGTGTCTGTAGCCACTGTTAAGTAACCTCCAGCCTTCTTTCAGAGCAACTGAAGAACTCACACCTAGCCCAGCAGGATTCATACTGTGAATTACAGACAGGACAATGCCCAGCACACCGGGACGGCTCTGCCTAAAACAGATTAGAAACATTTACAAGCAACGGCACCTCCACAGCCACGGTGCCCCCAGACAGGTCCCTGCCACCCACAGTGCCCCCGTGGAGCTGGAGAGCATCGGGAAGCAGCACCCGCAGCCAGGAGGCTGCTTTGGGCCAGGCAGCTTCTGACTAAAGAGCAGAGAAGGGTGTAAAATCAGGCCAGAAAGGACTCGCAGAGGTCTGGAGATTAAACCAAATTGGAAAGACTCAGGAAAGAATGGAACTGGAAGGAAACTGAATTGGAAAGACCCCAGGCTGTTGGGAAGCGCTGGGATTTTCTGCCGGTCCCAAAGGAGCGAGTGGAGAGCGCAGGTTAGGATGCCAGCGAGGCAGCAAGAGATCGATAGATGCCAACGATCCCTCGGCCAGCTCCGTGTCAGGCCAGCCTGGCCCTGCACCATCCACGGCAGCGGAAACCCGGAATGACAAACAATTGTAGGAACCTGGAAAAGCCAGTTCCTCTGGGCTTCATGGGAAGCGCGGTTTGAAACCCTCCGACCTGTCTGTCTGAGGGGAAGTGGGCAATAAATAGCAGCCTGGTTGTTATCAAGAGGATGTGAGCTATTTATAAAAAATTCCTGGGCTTTTTGAACTCTGTTTAAAGAGGCAATATCCTTCACTGGGGTAATTGGGGGAACTAAAACGCTAAAGCAAACACGACCACTCAGCCACCTTGGGAAAGTTTGGTGCTTACTCGGGTGTTCCTGAAACCTCCAGCACATTTAACCAGCTCAGCAACCCCACGGCTCTGCTGCTCGATTAAATCACATCTCACATCAGTGAAATGCCTCCTCTGGAAAGGGGCTGCTACACACCTTAGAGAACACTGGCTTCCCAGCAGGGTTAAGCTCTCTCCAGCTCTGAGGTCACGTGTGGGTATCCAGTGATGCACATTGCTAGAGCAGAAGAGGGGGACGTTATCGTGGGAGGGTGCGGGGTAAAGGGGCACAGTGTGTCTCAGGCAGGACACATCCAATGACACCAACATCCATATGAAGCAATAATGACCTCCTTGCTCAAGGAACACTCATCCCATCCCTCTGATGAATGACTGGTTTTAAATAAATTAGGAAACTTGGCTGCCTTTGCTGGGACGATCACCTCCCCTTCCATGGCAGCACATGGAGATGCACCCAGCCTTCAGAGAAACTGGGGCTGGCATCCCATGGTGCAGGGAGAAGAACCAGGGGGGGCACAGCCATGCTGAGAGGGATGGTTACATCCCAGAATCCCAGCATGATAGGGCTGGAAGGGCCCTCTGGAGATGCTCTGGTGCCACCCCCCTGCTCCATCCAGCAGGGGCACCCAGAGCAGGGGCCCAGCAGCGCAGGGTCCAGCCAGGGTGGGAATCTCTCCAGACAAGGAGACTCCACAGCCTCTCTGGGCAGCCCCCCAGGTCACGTTGGCCACAATGCTCTTACCCTCCCGACACCGTATGAATGACCATGGAGCGATGGACTTCAGGTTGTCCAACCAGGGACCCTTGGGTGCAGGCCTGGGAGCTGCTCCTGCTCACGAGGTCCTGCCCCGCTCGGCGACACTGGCCAGGGAAACATCCCTCCCAGGATCCGCGCGTCAGGATGTGGCACCAAGTGGAACCCTCAAGGGTTTCCACTGGGTGCTTGCTTTTCTATTCTTTCCGAGCGCAGCCACCAGGCAGACAGCGCTGCTCCTGTGTGGGAACCACACACAACGCGTCCTGACAAAACGATGGCATCATCTAAAATATACAAATACGCTCAAAAGAAGGAAAACCATGAAATTAAGGATAACAAACAACAAAGAGGAACTCATACACAGAATCTGTTAGTGTTTATGAGTCACTAAGGCCTTCCTGTCTCCTCTTATAAACTGTGGGAATCCGCTGTGGTCCATCCTCTCCTGGAAAACCACCGAGGTGCTATTTTCCTCGCAGCCCCAGTGCTGGGGGCGGGGGGAGCCTACTGCACAAATGAAAGGTTTTTTTTCTTCTTCTTCAAAGTAGGAAACCAAATCTGAGGAGCAAATGCTGCGAGGCGTGTAAACAGAGGCGACTGCAGAAGCCTTCGCGATGAGATCACCAAGCGCCTTGGCCGGGCGCTGTGTTCCAGCGGCGGAGGGTTTAACAATGGAATGGATGGGAAATGCCAGGAAAAGTTAAAGAGCTTTGGACACGAGGTCTTTGTAAAAGCTCATTCTTTATTAGTAACAAACAACTTCTCCCCATCCTCCTCCTTCCTTTCTCCTTTCAGCAAATGAGGATTTTCTTTCTTAAATATATATTTTTTTTTGCATCGTAGTGGTTTTAGCCTCTCCCAGCATGCCCGTTCTGCTCCATCCAGGGTGTCCCACCACACTGGCACACCAACCACTGCATCACCTCCATGCGCCGCCAGCATCGCCCCAAGCTGGGCTCTCACTTCAGAGCCAAGGCTTCCCCTCAGGGTTGCTGGGGGGTCTGCAGGATGGTGCAGTCCCACCCCTCGGGCAGGACAGACACTGCTCAAGAACCCAGACCCTCCCAGGAGCAAAGACCATCACCCCTTGGTAAGGCAGAGCCTGTGCAAATGCCGCCTCTAACCCGAGGGAAGGATGCTCAGCCCACGCTGCCTGGCTAAAACTGGAATGCACAAACTGGAACCAGGAATGGCAAGTTTTTGGTTGGGTTTTTTTTTTTATGTGAAAGCCTCACACAACAGAGGATCTCAGATGGCTTCAAGAGAAGCCACCCAGACTCACACAAACCAGGGCCAGCCTCAAACAGCTCATCCAAGCTGTAAGTAAAACTCTGTCTGAACACATTTGCATATTTAGGGACTCTCAGAACCAACTTGGTGTGTAGAGATAAAAACACAAGTAAGGACTGTGAGATGCTCTAGAATGACCTTTGATGCTAAAACACAACGCCCAGACATCAGGAGAAGGGCACAGAACCCCCAGCAGTGCCTGGATGTGACGGTGTCGAGCACGGACAAAGGCTCAAAGGAGACTAAATCTTACATTTTTACTGTCAAAATTCCCCCTTTGCCTTTTTCCTGTGGAAACATCATCAGCCACTGACCAGTTCCATGGTTTCTCCAGTTCTAAATGGAGGGAGCAGGAACTGTGCCCCTCCCTCAGCCTGGAGCAGCTCCCATGAGTGAGGACCTCTCAGCCTCACACCTCCCCTGAAGAGCCTGTTCCACTCTCATCATCCCTTCTGTCAGTTCACAAAGCCATTTTCCTGACCCCTCTTGGATTTCTTGGTTTACGCACCACAAGCACTGGAAATAAAATTATTATAATAATGATTACGCTACAACAAAAATGCTACCCCCAAAATTACATACTTTGGATGAAAGAAGGGAGTTAAAAACCCTGAAACGTCGACCATAAGTGTTATAATTTTATGTTTGCACTGACTATGGGACGTGCTTCAGCAGCCCCTTTCATCACCAATAACATCTCCCTCGCCTCCCGCCAGAGAAGCCCCGTACCCAGGGCAGCAGCCAAGGGGTGAGGCAGGGACCCCACTGCTGGTGAGGGTAAAAGCACCAAACTGAAGAGCTGTCAGTACCAACAGTGTGAGATCCAGTGTGGAACCAGCGCTGTTCCGTACCACTGCGGACGGCTGAGGAAGGAGCAGAGCAGCTCGTGGCACCAAACCCATCGTGCCCAAAGTGAGGACAGTGCCTCCAGGAGACAGGTGCCTGGATTTGAATTTTCATTATGGAGTTACAGTCACAGACTGGTGGGTGTGGGAAGGGACCACTGGAGATGCTCTGGTGCCACCCCCCTGCTCCATCCAGCAGGGGCACCCAGAGCAGGGGCCCAGCAGCGCAGGGTCCAGCCGGGGTGGGAATCTCTCCAGACAAGGAGACTCCACAGCCTCTCTGGGCAGCCTGGCACAGGCTCCAAACCCTCACACCAAACAACTTTCTCCTCCTGCTCAGATGGAACCTCCTGGCTTCCATTTGGTGCCCCTTGGTGCCCCTTGTCCTGTCCCTGGGCACCACTGAGCAGAGTCTGGCCCCAGGCTCTTGCCCCCCCGGGGCCCTTCAGCTCTTGCTCAGCATTGCTCAGCTCCCCTCTCGGGCTGCTCTTCTCCAGCTGCACAGCCCCAGGGCTCTCAGCCTGGCCCCAGCACAGAGATGCTCCAGCCCCTCAGCATCTCCGCAGCCTCTGACACGCTCTTCGCACGCAAAACAACCGTCCCCCTCTTCTTCTAGTTTTCAGTTGGGTTTTTCCCCTCTTTCCTGCCAAGCTGATCATGCTTTAGTCTCACAGCAGAAGCATCAAGAAGCTCACCCCCAGGAAAATGTGTCTCCTGCTTCCTTGGCAAGCGGGAGGATGGCATTGGACACCAGGGTGGCATTGCTGGAGATCCTCACTAAGGTCTCGAGCTTGTTCTGCTTGCCCCATCCAGCCCAAACTCAAAGCCAGTGCCATGCCAGGCTGTGCTGGCCTGGCCAAACTGGTTCCTATCACCCAGACTTTTATATAACCCAATGGAAAAAGACCTGGTGTGGGTCCATTGGGATCTGCTAGTGTCTCAAAGCTACCCGCAGAGGCAGCACCAGCCACATCCCAGTTTCAGTACCTCGGTAACACAGAGGATGTGGTGGGCACTGGGAAAGGCAGGGCATGAATAAAACAATAGGTACCACTCGCTGCCCTGAGGCCTTCCTCATACCGGGGCTTAATTTCCCTGAAAAACAAAGAACAATTCCCTGCATCATGTATTGATGGCTCTTGGGTTTGGTCCCCAGTACAAACACACACCATTTTTTCCTTTTACATTTTTGCATGATGACTTGCATGACAAGCCCAATAAAATCCTAGACAAATAACCCAAAACACACAAAAATGTAATACTGTTTCCTATTAACTTCCAAAGCACTTCACTGACCGTAGGAAGAAACTGCATTAAAACATTATAACATTAAAAAAAAATCAATCATGTATGGAAAAAATGCATATGCAAAAAACCAGACGCTTAAAACTCATCCGCAGTTCTGGAGCTGACAAGGAGCAGATGCATCGTGGTGGGCAGAGCTGCTCCTGGGGCACCTTTGTGCAGGGGTGGCTTCGCTCTGGGAACACAGACTCAGGCAGCCACAACGTGCCCATGGGCACGAGATACTTCACCCAGAGCCCTTATCTGGCCAGAGGCTTCATGCTCTTGGGCCATTTCTGGGCTTCTTGGGCTGCAGAGCCAAGGTGGGAGATGCTCTGGGGAGCACACGGGGTGGGAGCAGCCCCCGTGGCTCTCAGCACCGCGGTACAGCCGCACCAACACCCTGCCTGCTCCGGGCAAAGCCTCCCCGGGAGCCTGTGCCGGGACTAGGTGGGAAACGCGCCCAGCCCCAATGTGCCATCTGCACCCGGGGAAGGAGAGCGTGGTGCCAGGCAGGGCTGCTCCGGGTGGAAGCCGCAGCTTTGGCCCTGGTCTGCTCAGCCCCAAGATCTGCTCCTGCCTTTGAAGCCCCAGAGCATCGCTCCATTAAGCGCAGGCAGCGAAGGGCAACAGCTGTAAAGCCAACACCAGTGCAGCAGTGCGGGGGGCAGGAGCTGTCCCAGTCCCCAAACTGGTGACAGTCCTCACGGAAAAATAGCTGGCAGGGGAGGGCAGGGCCATGGCAGAGTGAAAACCATCTGGTCTCTGCAGAGCGGAGAGGACATTCTGGAGAGGTTTTTCTTGGCAGGAGCCGATGGGGCTCTCGCTTCCTGCCCAGCAGGGGGACATCCCCCCCAGGGGACCCCAAGGCTGAGCATCCCATTTCACGTCCTGCCTCCCAGCCTCGCTCGACTCCAGCCCAGATGGAAGAGAACAGCCTCTGCCCTCCAACCAAAGGAGCATGCTGTCCAAAAAGCCAAAAGAAAATGCAAAAATAAAAAAACCAACCAAACTTAGCAAAACCCACCAAAAAACCATCTAGACAGGGAAAGCAAGCAGCACGGTGTGCTTTGAACCAGGATCTCTCTTCTCTTCCCCCTGACCCCAATATATTTATAAGCTACCTGGGGGTCTTGTAGGCTCTTTTATTACCCAGTGACCCTCGTGGCTTTGGGAAACAGGCAGTAAAAATTGCAAAGTGTGATTTCTCTCTACAGAAACTGCTCCATATAGACACGGGAAAAGTTTGAGGCGCTGATAGTGGACTGAAAACAACCTTTTCCGACCCCAATTGTGCCAAACAGCTGCAAGAAAGAAATACCAGCAGGAATGGAAAAATGTTTCCACTTGTTTTCCTAGGCCAGCTGCCATCAGAGAGCCCCAGAGCGGGGCAGGGGACACGGCGATCCCCCCCAGCTCGAGGTGTGTGCACAGTTGCCCTGGGCAGGAGGTAAACGTTGGCAGCATCTCGCTGCAAAGCAGCGGCCGCCAGCAGCCTGGCCAGGGGCAACCTCAGCGGGGTGAGTGGAACCTGGCCCCCGCTTTGCAATGCAGAGTCCAGGAGCTAAACTTTAAACCACTTCCTCTACCTCCTAACAATGCACAGAGGAATTTCCACAAATCCCAAGGCTGCCCTGACTTCCATTTCTAAACTTGGAAAAAGAAAGAGCAGGACATTCCTTTGTTGTTCCAGCTCACTCGCTGTTTGATCTGGGGTTTTTTTCTCCAGCTGAGCCAATTAAAGAATCCCAGTTTCCCCTGGAAAAAAAAGCAAAGCATAACCCGGTAACAAACAATGCGCTGGCTGCTTTGATTTTTAACTGATTGTTTTCGAGCTGAATCGAAACCTGCCACCTCATTCTGCTCCGAGTGGTTTCATACTTAAACAGTATCTTGGCCAGAGAGCCGAGAGGGATAGAGGCACTGAGGACTGCATTCCTGCCCTCTGGAAGGAAACAGCCCGGTGCTGCATTTATTGAACAGTGGTTATTCTGGATCACATCAGCAGCCTGAAACCCCACGCAGCAGAGCCAGCCCCGCCGGTGCCCAGCGCAGCGCTCCAGTCCTGCACCAGCTGCCCGGGCAGAAACTCCTCCACACCTACACACGCTCCTGGGAATCGTTTCCCTGCTTTGCTTTTATTTTCAGGGGTGTTGCCCTTTCGTCTCCCCTTTCCACTCGCTGTGCCCAGCAAGGCAGCGGTCCCTGCTCGCCCTGGGAGAGATGTGCTCGTGCGCGGCCAGCTCCCGCGTGGCCCCAGCACTTGTCCCTTCCACTGTCCCCGGTGGTGTCTGGATGGGAAAATGCCATTTCCTTGAACTTACAAAGGATCTGTCAGTGTAAATCACTGGGATGAAAAACAAGAGACGCGGTCAGATGGGGAGCGCTGGCCTTCGGTTTGCTCCAGGAGCTTTTAGTTGTCATTAGAGAAAGTCAAGGGAGTTTTAGGAGCACGGGGGATCAGATCTGGGTGCCTAAGCTGAGCAGAGATGAACTCCTTGGCTTGCAGGGAGCATCGCTGCTAAGCAGAAACCCCACGACCAAAAACAACCCAAGCAGCCGCCGCACCACAAACACAGCAAAGCGAGCAGGGCGGCTCGCGCCTCGAGCTCAAGGAAGCATCTATTCTTCTGCCAGGAAGAAAGGGAGACGCGAACCTTGAACTTGAGGAGGAAGGCCGGGGATCCTGTTGTTCAGCGGGGTAATTAATTGCATATGTATGGGGAGAGGCTGGGGGGAAGCCAGCTCGGAGCCAGTGCCTCCACTGGTGCTGGCGGGACGGCCCCGGGGAAGATGCAACTCCTCCAGCACCTCAGCCGCAGCTCTGCCGTGAGGCTCGGGGGGCTGAAGACCATCGCCATGGCCCGAACCCAGCTGTGGGCCTTGGATGGCTGGAACAAGCCTCCCAGTCCTGGCCCAGTGCAGCCAACAAGCAGTCATGTCCTCAGAAGGCTGGAGCCTGAGCAGAGCAGAAGAGATCTGCTGCAGCGCAGCATCAAAGCCTTGCTGGGTATCATTAGTGAAATTTTCTTCTCATGATACAACAGAGCTGAAGCTCAGACCTCTGTCTTTCTCTCTCTCTTTTTTTTTTTTGGTGGTATCTTATCATCCAAGAGCTCATTAGCCAGGAATTCCTCACGCTGTTTATTTTCCATCAGTCCATATGTCCCCCACAAACTCAGCCTAGTCTCCGCTTTAAGTTTATACTTAGCAGCAGTAATTGGAAGGGCTGAACAAAGGCACGAAGGAAGGCAACACAAGCACGAACAAACTTACCAGATGTTTTGGATCCCTGCATTTCCCCAAGAAGCAGGATTCTTAATGTTTTGATCCTGTCATCACAGCACAGAGCTGTTGCAGTCCAGAGCACAACTGGCTCCTTCCTCTCATCTGGCTACCGGCCACAGGGACGGCAATCGAAGGCACCGTGAGCAACCCAAACCTGTGCTTATCATGAGGAAAACCCAAACCCTGGGGTGTGCCTGCTGGGCATCAATGCCTACAGTGGGATTGTCCCAGGGACGGGTTTGGCTTTACGCTTCGAAACCCCAGGGCAAAACCAAACGCCTCAGTTGGCACAACTTGCTTGTGAGGGGGACCGAGAGCTCCCGCGGCCCTGCGAGCACCGTGCCAGGGATGGATGAGAGCCTCAGAACTCACCCCAGCCCAGCAAACCCCAGTGACCCTTTTCTGCCCATGGAAGAGTGTAAACGCTCTGGGAAGAGCTGCTCGCAGGGCAGGTGACCTCCAGCCAGCTACTGGGTCAGCAATTATGCCAATTCAAAGTCAATATAAACTCCACCACAATAAACCAGTACTAATCTGCAGCAGGGTTTATCGCTAGTTAAATTCAAATGGTCTATGTTTGCTTGTTTTTCAAAACAGCTGTCATAAACCACTGGGGACAGCGTCAAGATACTCTACAGAACAGAAACAAAATGGGCAAGGGACACTGGTAATTGTGCATGGCCTGAGGAGCTGACCAGGGCTTGGGAGAGGGGGTTTACATGATGGGGAGCAGCTCTTCTCTCCCATTCAGAGCGTGGCAGGGAAAACAGGCTGTGAGATTAAGGAGAGGAAAAACTGTGGCCACAGTGAACAGAATGACTCATGCCCACTTGGTCGTCTTCATTTCTAATCTGGAATAGTAATTTTCTGATGGACCTGATCGCAAATATTTTTCCTCCTGCTGAGACCGTGGCCCACGGGGATCCAGCAGCCCACAGAGCACTGGCCAGGGCCTGGGTTTAATGGCTGAACGAGGCCAGCCTCAAAATTACCCAAGCTCTACTTCAGCGATGCGCTGGGGAACGCAGGCTGGGGACCAAAAAGGAAATGCAAGGCACGGGAATCCCTCCTGTCACCTTCTGTTCTATAAAGGAAGGGAACCCTTCAAACAATTGGCTGAATACACAAAGTCACTCAAAAAGAGAGCACTGAAAGCAGACAAAATACTGGAAATCATGTGCTAAAGCACAACTGGCATCATGGTCAGAAGAGGCACCTCCGATAGATTGGGGAAAGCAAGGCACTTCAATTAGCAGGGAGGTAACGAACACAGAACTCCACATGAGCAGGAAGATTCTGTGCTGGTCCCACTTACCCCAGTGCCACCCGGAGAGATAAAGCAGGAGCTGGAGGGCGTCCTTGCACACGCAAGGGGCACACCCCATGGCAAAGGAGGCAAAGGAGGATGCTGCTGCAGGTTCCATCCTATCTGGGGGGCACAGGGCTGGGCTGGGGCACAAAGGATCTGCCTTTCCCCCAGGCAGGGCTCCCCAGCACCTGCCACCAGCACAGAAGCCCCAGAGCAGCAAACAGCCGGGCACAGCCGGGCACAGCCGGGCACAGCCGGGCCTTTTAGGCTCTTGCCCCCCGGCTGCAGCTGTGGCTGGGGCTGCTGCACAGGGAGGGCTCGGCTGGGGAGGCTGCTGCCTTCCAGCCATGGCACTGCACGGCCTCCTGTGGCACCCTGCAGCCTGGCATGGCCTGGCACAGCATCCTGGCACAGCATCCTGCAGCATGGCACAACATCCTGCAGCCTGGCATGGCCTGGCACAGCATCCTGGCACAGCATCCTGCAGCATGGCATGGCCTGGCACAGCATCCTACAGCATGGCACAGCATCCTGCAGCCTCGCATGGCCTGGCACAGCATCCTGGCACAGCATCCTGCAGGAGGGCATGGCCTCATATAGCATCCTGCAGCATGGCAGTCTCCAGTGGCACTACGTGGCATTGCACAGCCTCGTGCAGCAGCCCCACTCTCACACCGTTGCCACGTTCTGGCTGCCCCCGCACACCCATCGGGGTGTGTCTGTGATCACAGCACCTCCCACCAGCCCAGCCCTGGCACTGCACCCGATTGTGCTCTTTCTGTCCTCACAGCTTCTCTCCTGGTGGCAGAGGGATGGTGGCCTCCACCTCTCCACCCTCGGACACCTGCAGCGGGATCGGCCGCTTTTGAGGCAAGATGATGCTGCAGGGGAGGAACCCCCCCCCCCAAATTAAATGCAGGGCGTAGTGCAGTAACTCAGCACCAGATCGCTTCACTGAGCCAGTGCAAGCCGTGTGAGCAGGATGGGGGGGCAGTGAAAAAGAGCCTGGAAGCGTTAAACTGATGCAGTCTGCAGGCAAAAGTTACTAGCAGCATCCCAGCTTAGATGAGCAGACCTGCTGCCGGGGGGATGGCCCCACGGTGCTCGACTCTTGCATATCTGCAGCCCCTTTTCCTCTTTTCTCTTTTTTTTTCTCTTTTATTTTCTCTTTTCTTTTCTCTTTTCTTTTCTCTTTTCTTTTCTTTTCTTCTTTTCTCTTTTCTTTTCCTTTTTTCCTTTTCCTTTCCTTTGCTTTTCCTTTCCTTTTTTTTTCTTTTTTCTTTTCCTTTTTTCCCCTTCCCTTCCCTTCCCTTCCCCCTCCTCCCAGATCACGCCGCATGAAGTGCCCCGTCCCCTCTCCATCCCCCAGCCCAGCAGCGCTGGTGCTGACCCACCGCACAGGCCACTCGTCCCCTGGCACCCGCCCATGGCTGCCCAACCATCTCCCCGAGCGGGGCCGGGGGCTGCAGCCCTGAGCCCCACGGAGCCTGCGCTTCCCCGCGGGGCTGCCTGCGCCCCCTGAGAGCAGCCACAGCCTTTGCTGGGTGCAGATTAGCGGCTGGAGCCAGTCGGATTTGTTTGATTTCTGTTGCTGGTTATTAGGCAGAGGAAGTGCCAGAAGGGATTTTGACCTCCAGTTTAAACCTATTCCAATTAGAGCCACTGAGCCTTTAATTACCACGCTCCAGCCACTTCGGTTAAAGCAACAACAAAAACAAACACAAATTCTGGTCGAAGATGGGCTTTTCTTCTCATCGGCCCCTCAGCCTGCCGCGTGCCTTGGCCACGTGCTGCGTGCCTGTGGGCACGGGGCATTTTGACCCGTGAAGCCCCTCGTGCTGCCTCCAGACCCGGCGGCTGCCGCGGACAACGCTGCTCCAGAGTGATCCCCACGGGCAGGAGGCACCTCGCCCTCACCCACCGCCCTGGCACAGCACCCACCGGTACCCAAAGGATGCTCCAAGGACCATTCCTGGTACCCCGATGGCTCCAGGCGACAGACCCCCCAGGTTATGGGTCAGGGATCCCTAGAGCTCGGAGATGATGGAGATTTTGGAAACGCTGAATTTTACCGAGCACAACTTCTGTTGAGTCCCATTTCTTTAAAAGCAGTCCAGAGCACTTGTGTACTTTGCTCCACTTGGCCCTGGGACGCAGAGGGTGTTTTACTCACCCCCAGGGACTACAGCACCTTTTGGCCCCCAGCACAGACCCCTTCTGACGCTGCAGACCTCGGGCACAGCTCCCCACCTTGTTCTTCTTGCTCACATCCACTTACATCACTATCAGGTTTTATTAACCTATTTTCAGCTTAGCAAAACAAGGCTCGTGTCTGTGTCAGCCCTATGATTTTGAAGTAGTTTCTAGCATACATCCTGCGACTGATTTTTTTAGGTTAAACAGAGACCAAACCCAGCTCTTTTCCTTCCCTGACTGGTTTTTGTCCATTCCCCAGAATTTCAGGCCGCAACGTGAAGGCCGGTGCTGGTGCTGGATCCAAGTGCCTGGAGAAGTTTGCCACCCCCTGGATCCGGCTCTCTCACCACAGCCCAAGCCCCAGTTACCAGCAGACTGGGTTATTTAGCTGCCTGGGGGTTAAATCTACATTTTGACACCTTGTTTCCCCTCCCAGGAACTTTACTGCCGCGACGGAGCCGGGCAGAGGGGTCCTGCTGCGGGAAAGGCTCCGTGCCCTGACCCGTGGCTGTGGGATGGGATCAGCTGCAGGCTGAGGGGGGACGACCCTGGCTGCAGCGGCCTCGGGCAGGGCTTTCCTGAGCCTTACATTTTACTGTGAGCCTCAGCAGAATGCAGTCGGTTCCATCACCCGGATTCTCTCCAGTTGCCCCTGGGAACGCCGTGGTACTGGGGAGGCCCCTGAGCGCTCGGTCCTGCATCGCTTGGCCACCACCCCAACTCCGTAAGCCTCATTCGATGCCTGAAGCCACATCTCCAGAGCCACGTGGTTTTTTTCCCCTGGGCACAGCCCAGGCACGGATGTGCCGTGGTTGTCGCACACCCGCTCCCAGGCCCTGAGAGGAGACCAAGAGGAAACTGCACCAGCCTGGAGCTGCAGGGATGGGCTGGAGTCGCTCTGCCCTCCCATGGGAACACCGGTGGACACGTCTGTGACAGAGCTCGATGTGGCTCCAGAAGCCCAGGACCTCACGTGGATGGGAACTTACTACAGAGATCCAACGCTTGATGGAAAAATGGAGCATCATGACCTTTTTTGTTCATTTCTCTTGTGTTTTCATACATTTATGAGACTCAGGAAGGTAAAGCAAGCCTGGGATGTTAATTAAAGCTTCTTCATGGAGCACACGGACCAGAGGGCACTCGGGCATGAGGAGGAGACACTTGGACAAAGGAGATACCTGAAATGAAAACACACCTGAAATGAAAACACATGCAACTCTACTGACCTGCTGCTGAGAACACGGTGCTGAACCGCTGTAACCGTGCTCGCTGGAGCAGCGCATGGGCTCGGGCATCAGCAGGACCGGGCTGGGTGAGCGGGCAATGTTTTCTGTGATGAGTTGGAAGTCTCACCACTGAAACAGCCCTGCAAATGTTCTGCATTCAAGGAGCTTTTAAACAGGTTTGTTAATCCAACTGCTACCAGGTTTGGCTTCTGGCGTGTGTGTGTTTTCACAACACACTTGTTTCTCTTTCCTTCCAATTAAAGCCAGGCCACCTTTTAAGCACGAGGCAATGAAAACATCGGTTGGCACTGTGAAAACTTACCTCATCGTGTAAAAAGGGGGCAGCAAGTCCCAGAGCCCCTCCAGACAGGGGCTGGGTTCACACGGAGGCACCGCAGCCCCACGCTGGGCTGGAGCTTTTGCCTCAGTTGCGTTCTCTGGCCTTGCTTCAGGTGCTTCCCACCAGCCTGTGCTCCAGTATCCCCAGCCACCCCCTCACCATCACAAGTATCTAAAGAGAGGAGAGTGCACCAGCCCAGAGCAGAGGCCGTGCTAAACCAGCCCCTCAATCATTTCCACTGACGAAGCCGCTGGAAACGAGTCGGTCGCTGGCTCTGTGTGGCCAGAACACAAAGCGATTCATTCATTGCAGTGCTTCTCTCTTGAGAAAGGGCTTTTGCAGTGAAGCAAAAAGATTTCTAGAAATAATTCCTAAATCCAGAAATATTTATCAGTTCATGGCAATGGAACTGTGCATCGGGTAGAGCATGAGGAGAGGGGAGAAAAAGTCTTTTTTAAGTAAGTGGGGGGTCTCCCATTTAGTGGTTTTATTCCTCAGCTTAATCCTCTATTTCTCATGGGTGCCACGGACAATTAGCACCAACCTTTTCACTGGAGGCTGAGCTCCCAGCAGGGCAGGAGGAAGAGGCTGGAAAATGGGCAGGTCCTGTTCATTTCCCACCTTCTCCGTTGGTGGATTTGATTTCCTCCAGCACGGGCAGGTCTCACTTTATCTGAGCCTTCGCCCCTCGGGCTGCTTGTCCTTCTTGCAGGGAACTGGAAAGAAGATCTCAAGATCCAGGGGCTGGAGCACCTCTGCTGTGAGGATGGGCTGGGGGAGCTGGGATTGTTGAGCCTGGAGAAGAGAAGACTCCAGGGGGACCTTGTAACTGCCTTCCAACAGCTGAAGGGATCCCACAGGAAGGCTGGAGAAGGACTCTTCACAAGAGAGTCCAGTGATAGGACGAGGAGGAATGGTTTTAAACTGGGGGCAAATGGGTTTAGCTGGGATCTTAGGAAAAAGTCCATCCATATGGGGGTGGTGAGACTCTGGCACAGATTGCCCAGCGAGGCTGCGGATGCCCTCCCTGGAGGTGTTCATGGCCAGGCTGGATCAGGCCTTGAGCAACCTGCTCTAGTTGAGAGGTGTCCCTGCCCATGGTGGGGTGGTTGGGTTAGAAGATCTCTGAGGTCCCTTCCAGCCCAAGCCATTCTATGATTCTATGAAGATGTGCTTCCTACAATACCCAGAAAAATAACCCGAGAGCTAAAAAAAACAGTTGTACAAACAAGGCTGGTATTTGGGGGAAAAAAAAAGTGACTTCTCTGTAACATTGCCGAGCTTTCTGTAAGCCTGTCACTGATGCAGGACAGTTTAACCACTTTGAGACTTACCGTGGTACAACCTGTGCCAGCAGCCCCCAGGTCCCGGCCAGCAGCTCCTCTTCCTCACCCCCCCAACCTCTGCCTTCATCAGCAGCCAGGGCTGGGTTTGCAGAGCCCGCCCACGCCAGCGGCCAGCGCCGGGAGGGCTGCGAGGACCCCTCTGCTGTGAGAAGCCCCCAGAGCCCCTCAGTGCTGGTTCTGGAAAGGAACTGCAAGTGCTGGAACAGGGTCAAGTTCAAGGGCAGAGGCAGGGAGCGCTGTCTGTCTGTCCATCTGCTTGTCTGTCCGAGCTCCCTTCCCACCAAGGCAGGGCCACGCTGCAGCCCACAGCTCGTGGGTGCCCTCAAGAGCCTGCAGAGCCTCCAATCCTCCATCCCACCCCCAGGCACGGTCAGCTAAAAGGGAAATGGTGAGATTATTAAATCTAGGGTGATTTCCTACAAAACCTCAATCTGGTGGCATTTCATCATCCCCTCCCCGGCCAGACGGCCAAAGGAGAAGTCTAGGGTTCCTTCAGATCACCCCCTCGCTCAGAGGCTGCATCCCAGAGTTTCAATGTGCTCATCACAGCCTGACCCGGGTAGCACTCAGATAGATGGTGGCGGTCCAAGGAATCCTGGGCTCATCAAGGAGGGGATGAGGGAGCAGCAACGCGATGCTGAGGCATCAGAGATGCCCCTCCAGGCGCAGGCAGTACCAAACATGGGACACAAAGCCTCCCACCCAGGGAAATCACATTCCTGGCTCTTCCGCAGAGGCAGCAGAGGCAGCACGTTTTAAAACCCGCGGGGAGATCACAAATACCGGCCCTCGCCCAGGCCGAGCCAACCCAGCTGCCTCCCCTCCCCGGGGAAGGACGGAACACGCTGCTTTCCCTGGTCAAAAGATGAAACCCATTTCATCTGAATCCTGCCTGAACCTGCTCTGAGGTTTGCAACGCTGGAAGGTGAAAACCTGGCTGACAAAACACAGGCAGGAAGGCCAAAGGTATTTCTTTGGTCACTGCCGCTGACCACGGACCTGCCACTCACGTGGTATAAAGTGGCTGAGCTGTCAGAGACCCAAAATAATCACTTGAGGCTGGAGTGGGTGCTGACCCAGGCCAAACACAGTGCAGGGCTCCTTGGACCCCTCACCCCCACTTCGGGCAGCGCATCCCTGCCCGGCCTGCCCACCTCCGCTCTGTGCCCAGCACTGCCGGAGCAGGAGGGGCTGCAGCTTCGGGCCACCCAACGAAGAGCAAGAGGAATGCCAAATATTCGCCTTCTCTGAATTTCCAAGACCAAATAAGGCCCAGAAGCCAAGAGAGTAAACACGAGGCCCATCTACCAAGTTTGGGCAAATGCGATTGAGTTCCCCAACGCTCCAGATTTTGCCTGGTGGGAGAAACTCGGTAATTCTGTGTGCACTTACTCCTGTTTAAAAAGGAAGTCTCTGTGCAACCTCCTTCTAGCTCTGTCAGCCCCAAAGGCTTCTCTGCGAGGACTGCACACGTGAGATCGGCCACAAACTGAAACCACAGTTTCACAGCACAGATAAACTACCAGAAAAATACCCCAAAAAACCCAGCCCCCCCCAAAAATGCAGGGAATCCTGCCCGGCTGGCCTGGAGGAAGAGCTCCTGGGAAATCTGGTCACAAAAAGACACCTTGAAGTGATCTGTGATACACCTGGGGAAGAGCAATGAACCTGCCACAGGAAATCCACGCTTGGGATGGATAACCGGGTGCAACAAAGCGCTGGGGCGACAATAAACACTCGTCCTGCAGCAGAAATTGCTACATAAGTGACATTTATTAACCTTCTGCTGTATTTACAGTTTTAACATAGTAAAACTCCAAAGTGAATTACCACTTGGCAGAAAGCACAGGAGTGCACGTTAAATCTACGCTTATTACGCATCATCGTCTCTTCTAACACAAATTATAAAAGCAGGAATTACAGGTAGGTTACGAATTGTCTCCCAAGTCCCAAGCTGAAGAAGAAAAAAGAAAGGAAAAAAGTAAGAAAAAAAGGCCTTTTTTTTTTTTGCAAGGTAATTTTTTTTTTATACAAAGTCGCCACGCGAGCTTTCGTTTTTACGCTACCGATGTGTACCATGAAAACCCCTAAACAGTCCAGACAGCAGGTAGTAGGGAAGTAAAATATACTACAACATTGAGAACACAGACTGTTAAAAAAATATTAATACTTGTGCCACCTTCCAACTCAACGCTCTCTCTCCCAGTTACACCTCAGGAATCCACGCCGCCGGGTCCGAGCGGCAGAGCGGTGGGAGCGCGGCGATGGCAGCGGCGACGGCAGCGCTTCCAGCCGGGAGGTCATTCCCCCACGGGACCTGGCCACGTCCCACGGGCCGCGCAGGACAGAGCAGAGCCCAGCGCGGCTCGGGGACGGCGGAGGAAATCAAGCAAGCGTGGCCCCTGCTGGCTCCGGGGCCAGGGCTCAGGCTACGACAGCACGACAGCAACAGCGATACAGGGCGTCAGCAGCACGGCACGGACTCGACTGCAACAGCTTTTCCAAACAGTAGCCACTAATGATTCAATGAGTACAGGGTTCTGCAGTAACTGTTAAAATTTTACACCTAGAAACAAAGAGAAAGAAATGCTTCTCCTTTTTTTCATTTTTTTCCCCAACAGTACTTTTATTTATTTATTTATTTCAAAGCAGGTGGTTTGTTTTGTTTTTTTTCTTCTGCTCCAGAGTCTTGATTCACTTCCTGCAAGTGTCCTGTTGCTTCTTCAGGGAGAATTCACTAACGCAGGAAGACATTTGCCAGAAAACATCTGTCGGAGAAGGATATTGGATATTGAAACTATAGTTAGATTGTTGTTTCAGAGAAGAAGGATGTGGCTCACAAAGAGCACAGGATGTCGAAAGGCCTATAAGGCACCTCAGTGCACACTGACGTGACTCTCACAAAACACTCTGCAGTCCTGTGCATGTTTTACAGTTCTGAGAGTTAAAATTCCTCAGGGGAAAGCCAGACACTAAACCAGACAAGGCTCCGGGAACAGCAGCATCAGACCCTGCAGGTTCAGGGAGCTACACCGCGTCCCGCCGCCAGAACAGAGCTGGCCCCGGCTGCTGCCCCAGCCAGGAGGGCTGTGAGGCTTGCTCCTTTACCTCAGGTGTGCTGGTATCAGACACACACCAGCCCTCACCAACGTCACGCTGGCCAGAACCATTTAAACCAGTTAGACCCAACAGAAACCACGCGCGCTGGTCGTGCAGCTGAAGGAATGGACGGCGCCGGGATGCTGCCGAGGACAACGTCCACGGCCTGCAGGTGGAACAGCAAGCACCAAGCTTTCCAGCAGATTTATTCTCACCAGCTATTATTTTCTGGTTTCCACAAATTATTCCTCTCCTCCTCCCCTCCTCATTTCCTAAAAATCATCCCTGCTCTGGAGTGAGAATGGTCATTCCCCACGCCCTGCAGAGGAAATCTGACCCTCAGAACACACACTGATAATCCAAGTCTTCTGTGGTTTCCCTGCTCAGAATCTAGGATTAAAGGTTTCTTTTCAGGGGAAGTGTCAAAGCTGTAATGTGTAGAAATCACCGTGGACATTTATCTCAGTGTATCCAAAAGAGAGAATGCTTTTTTGGAAGCCCTAAAATGGCCATAAAAACCCACACACAAATATTTTAAAGCCCTCTACACCTCCATTCTCACCAGTGAGGAGTCAAGAGAGGTCTCAAAGTGTACTTTCAAACTCCAAATACAGGAAAAGCCAGTGCAACCAGAAACCCCACCGCTCCTGCAGTTCATGAAAAATTAAGTTGCAGTAAAGAAGCGAATTCCAATAAATTGCTCATCGGGAGCCGCATCAGGTGATGGAGCTGATGCTTCAGCGCTCACGCTACGTGACCATACAACCAGGGAAACAAACCTCTGGTGACTCAGCAGGAATCCGACAGGATATTACAAATCCTGGAGGAGGTCAGAACCCGTAACTGTGTGAAACAGAACTGAAACAATTCAATAAATTGACCAAGCTATTTTTACACACTAGCACCAGTGGAAAATTCAAGCTGGAAACCAGTGGACAACGCCCGTTTTGTGCAGCAGGTTCTTGTCCCGGCCTAGAAACGAAGCAGAATCCCCTCCAATCTGCAGGCTCTAATGAAAGGAAAGTGCAGCTGGAAAAATCAAGCCTCATTTTTTAAACCTGACCAATTTAATGACCCTCGATGTAAAGCAGGGGGTTTATTTGGTGTCTTTCTCCCGCTGTCCCAGCTGCAATCGCTTCAGCTCAGTTTGGGGGAAATCTGGCATGATGATGAGATTTCTACAGGGAGCATCGTGTTGCACTCACCATCTGGGAACAACCTCTGACAGGATTTCCTTCCCCTCAGGGAGGGACAGTTAATGCAAGGCCATTATCTGCTGCAAGCAGGAAATTATGCTAGAAGGGTTCAGCTACTTAAAGCCTCCTTCCTTAAAGCCCCATTAAGGCAGCAGCAACATTAAGGTTCTGCCTTAAAGCAAAAAGACTTTCAGGCACTAATGTTTCTGAAGGACAGGCAGGCAGGGTGGTGTGCTGAAGCGTGGCAGGAAGGGGTTTCAAGGAGCAAAGGTGTGCGAGAGTTTCATTTCTGCAGGAACTTGGCAGAAAATTCAAACAGCAGGCAAAATTCAGACAAATTGTTCTCCCCGGGACACAAGCCAAAGACACTGGCACAATCTTCCAACGGCATTTTGTGACCTTTACCCGTGTTTAGGACACACCACATGGTTTCAGGCACATGACTGATTCTGCAAGGCACGCTTGCCAAACACAGAGCGCTACCAAGGGGCAGGGATTTTGTTCTTACAATTCAAGTCATGGAATCTAGTGAATACACAATTCCTCAAAGGAAAAACTCAGGGAGAAATGTCAAGTAGAAATGTCACGTCTTCCTCTGCTCCCTACCAAGTCAGTCTGGGCCCTGCAGAAAGAGGAGCTGCGTATGGGACAGCAAGAAACAGCTGTCTTCTGCTGCCCTGCGTTCAAAAAACGTTCAAGCAAATGAAAGTCTAGCCCCAGAGAGTCACCAAACAGAGGGAAGAACACAGCAGAACAAATTCAGGAAAGCAGAAAGCTTACCTTTAGTAAATAAAGAGAACTCTGGTTCTGGGGAGAGTGGAAAAAGTATCTGGCATCTTCCTAACCTTTGCATAATTAATAAATCCTCTCAGAAACAGCAGGAAACCTAGATGGAAGAAACACATTTGTCCCATTAATGCAAGCCTTGCTTCTTCCCTTCGCAGCTACTGGGGACAGAGGAACCCAAGTCCCCAGGGATGCACAAGAGATGATTAAATACAACAATTTCTTTTTTTTTTGGACCAGTCACACCTAATCTTTCAATTTCAGGCAATGTCAAACCCAAACTTTCCCTAGGCAATCACAAAAATCCTGACTCCAAATGAGACCCTGTCACTTCCAGAGGAGGGAAAAGAAGACAGCCCGCAGCCCACTCCTCCAGTTACAATACAGGAACAGATAACAACTTCAGTTATGGTGATGACAAGCATTGTTCTCTTTTTCACTACTTCTGAGTGATAAATAGGGTGCTGCCACCAAGAAATGACAGCAGAAGGACAGTGTTTATGTCTACCTTTAAAACCTAGAAGGCATTCAGTAAGAGGAGGAGCAGTAGCAGAGGTACAATGCAGCTTTACATCTCTGCACATGTGTGTAACAGCCCGCAAAGCTACGCTCACAAAGCCCTGACTGCACTTCCCAGAGTTTTCAGGCATGCAGGGCCCCTGAACAGACACTCACCTAGTACGAGGAAGACCCACCAAAGCCAGTACTGGCCATCAAAGTAACCAGGAAAATAGGTGGAGAACTGGAAAACCAAAAAAGATTCAAGTTAGAGCACATGGAAGTTTCTGAACCCTGATCTATTCTCACCAATTTCAGCAGTTAAGTTTTAAGGTTTTTCTACCCACATCAGACCAACTCGAACCAAGGGGAACAGAAGAGATTCACAGCCATAAACACCTGCCATCAGTGGAGCAGAAAGTCATTATCGGGCAAATATTCCTATTTTCCTTCACATCTTTTGATGCTTATAAACCACAGCTGCAGTTTCTGAAAGGGCAGGCTGGGTTTGCAGCAGCACATCACCTTATTCACACCATGAGGCTGGACAGTATAGCAAATAAAAGCACAGTTGAAAAAGAAATCCCAGATCTGAGGAACCCTCTGACAAGATTTTCTATTGGGAAAATTCCTGCCTGTTGAATGAAAGGCCCCAGCACTACTGGAGCACTGAAGCTGACTGTGTCAGTGGCAAACACAGGATGAAACAAAAAAAACTATACTATTTAAAAACCTAACAAAAGGTAAGCTTGTTATCACAGTTCAAATCAAACCCTCAGTTAAGGTCACACATTTCTGTCATGCCTCTCAATCCAGCAGGTATCTCCTAACACCACTGTTATAAGATGACCCAAAAAGCCTCAACTCTCCACAGAAAAAGTTCACAGATGCTGTATATACAAACCACAGCTCCTAGCCCAAAGAGATTAGGTATGAAGTGACCCCTAACACTAACGCTCTCTACCTCTGATGATGCACAGCTAAGGAGATTTTTTTTGCTTGAAATGCAGAATTTAGCCTGGGATGTCTGCATGCCATTTTCCCAGACACCTTCTTTCATGGGCTACAAATAAAGCTTTGCTGGGATTTTCCTACAGTCCCTCCAAAAAAAGAAAAAATACCAGTTTGACTTTGTTTTGGTTTTTTTCCATTCCTTCCAGCATCAGCACATCTATATCCTTTTGTTTGCTTGTTTTTCCAGGAAGGTTTCTCTTTCTCTCCCTCCAAGTTTTACAAACACCACGTCAGCCTTTCCTGCTTCTGCAGGCAGAGGTCTGTGTCCAGCCAGGCCCCATCTTTGCATCCAGGCCCCCAGATCACAAACCAGTTCTGATCAGTCATCCCCTTCCCCTCCCCGGCTGACCCAGCAGACGGGAGCGCAGTGGGTGTTTTAACAGCCTGGATATGCCCAGTATAGGGACATGAAACAGAAAAAGCGGCTTCCCCCTGATCCTCTCCTGCCTGTGATGCAGGCAGCTCGCACCAGAGGGCACCAGTGGGCTTCTCCCATCCCTGTGACAAAGCTGGGCTGCCCCTCCTTCCTCCAGAGAACAGCAAACCTCACACCTCTGCAGTGTTAAGTCCCTATTTCTCTCTTCTCATCGACTATTCCAGATTTTAGACAAGTTTTGTTGTTTCGGTTTGGGTTTTGTTTTTTTGTCAGTGGAGCATCTAAGGAACGTCACACTGGAGACACGTCCCTGTGCTGCTTTCTCTGGACCCATGCCTCATGAGGATCAGATCGTTGGCACTGCCCAGCACACAGACATGGTCTGATCCAATGCAGCGGTTCTGCCGGCAAGCGCTGTCTTTGGCTGTGCAGTCATGATTGTAATAAAAAAGAACTACAGCTGCAGCATATAAACAGGACAGGATGATGGAAAAGCTCCGAATGAGGGGCTCAAAATCTACTTTGTTATATAAAGCTAAATTTGTAACTCAGTTCAGTGTAAGTGAGGTAACAGCAGGCTAGGGAAGGAGAGCACCGGTGCTGGGGTAGGTGTGTTTGCGTCACAACTTACCCTGACAATAAGGATCCACTTAATAAGAGACAGACCGAACCCAGAGATGGCTCCATATCTTCCTGCAGCTGAAGTGGTCAGACAGAAAGACAGGAAAAATCCAATCCAGTTGAAGAGAAATGCCACTGAGAAAGCAGGAGAAAACCAGCAGGTCAGGGCTTTTTCATATTCCAAGGGAAAAAGCCCCATAAAATCCTCACTCACAGGTTTTTCCTGGTGCTACATAAACCTAGGTGTGAAAATAACTCCAGCTATTTTGGGTGGCTGCCTGGAGATAAAGCAAGCTCCAGCATGTACTTACTGAAGAAAGTTAGCATGAAAATGCCATCGTTTCCTATTCTCAGCTGGTCGGTGTCGTCAAAGTCATCCCGTGTCACAAAGTCGTCATCCTGCAAATCAAAGGGAAGCAAGATGTGAGTGGATTTAAGCCAGTCTGGTCCACACAGCAATCCCAGTTCTGCAGGTGACTCTTCAAGGGAGGGCCAGAAAATTGTATAGCCCTCCAAAACCAAGCCGTGTACAATGGAGGGATACAGAATCATTCGTTTGCCCTTACGGCAAGCCCCCCGTGGGGCAGAGGGGTAGAATCCTAAATCTCAAAAGGCTAGAAATGCAAGCAGGAAAAATTCCTGCCTCTCATCCTGAGATGTGTATAATATTTCATGCCCTGCATCACAATATAAAATATTTTCAGGACAGTCAAGATCCAGCATGTTCTTGTTCTCCCTGCAAAGAATTCCCCTACTCATCAAAAAAAATTCATCTTATCTCAGCAAGGAATTTGGTGTCTGTGAAGAAGTAAAATGAGCACTGGACATGTAACACTATCAGGGGTGGAGGAAGAGGCTGAACAACAGATAATGTTGGAAAAGAACCAAAGAAATTAAGAAGAAAAAATAATTATTCTGACAGAATGGTTTTATCATCCTCGTGCCAGCTACAGTGACCTCTGGAAAAGCCAGCCAGGTAAGCAGCAGAGTATCAAGGGTGGATGTGCTAGATGGCTGAATTATTAATCCTAAATCTTTCTTTTTTTTTTTTTTTTTTAAACCCCAAAAACCAAAAGACAAAAAGCACAGGGATACAGCACAGTGCCTCTGTCAGACTGCCAAACTAATCTGGAGGGCACAGCCTGGCATTACTGAGATGTCTTACATCATCAGAGCTGCCCAGAGGAAAATTACCAAAAAAATCTCCAGTTAGCCACAGAACTCTTGGGGGTGTCTAATATCAGCACCCCAGCTTAAAAAAAACAACCCCAGTAATTTAAGAAGTCATGACATTTGATGGGTGGGCGTTAAACCAGGAATTGTACACAAGGAAGGACCGGGAGGTAGCCGAGCGCACTCACCCGTCCGGGAACCAAGGGAATTGTGGCTTCAGCCTTGGTTCTCTCCGCCTCGTCGTAACTGGGCAGCGTCGTGGCCACGTTGTAAGATGGAGGCTTAGGAAACCCTGACTCATCCTTGTAGTCAAAATAAGCTAAAAAAAAAAAAAAAAAAAAAAAAGCAAAAAAAAAAGTTATACAGAAGGTAACTTGTCAGTTCCTTAAGAACATCGTGTTGGGAACAAGAAGCACTTGAGATCATCTGAACAGACCACAGCACCCCAGGCTTTTTGGTGCAGCCTGCCCCTCCTGTCCCCTCCCCACTCTCCAGGCTCCTGCCATCCCAAAGCAGAAAAGGGCAGCACCTGATCTAACCTAAAGCACAGGCTGAGCACTGACCCGCCCGGCTGGGCTGGCTCTTAAACCAACACAGGCTGTGTCTCTCCTGACTCCCATCAACAGGAGGAGTCACATTTCCAAGTGGTTTGAGTGAGTCAAAGACATCCCACCGCAAGCCTCGGGCTGCTGGGGACCAGCTTTTCCACACAGAGAGACTCCAAATTGTCTTCTGATGGAGGGGAAGGGGATTGGAGCAAAAACTCAACCATTTCTGAGTCCCGGCCACCAAGACGTGGCAAGACCCAGACCTAGCGGGACATCTCTGCGGCTGGTGTGCCAGGGCTGGGCACTCAGGAGGCAGCTTGGGAAACACAATGTTCAATCTTCCACCCAAAGCTGGCTGGCTGCTGGAGAGACTGACAACATATTGCATTTGATTCACAAGTCTCCTTTGAACAGTCGACTGTGAAAGTTCTGGAGGGAAAAAATGAAGAGATTTCCCCAAGCCAGAATGCTCTGATACATGACCAACACAAACCAAACTGCTCTGCTCACAGCTCACAGCTCGCCAGCACCATGACTCAGAAGAAGTAGAACCCTTACAACTCCATAGTTATTGAAAACTGCAAGGAGGAGTGAATTCTTTAACCCCTTTTAAGTAACAAATCCCTTCTGGAAGGAGCATGGCATCGCCCAAATGCCAAATAATGAGGGGAGAACCACAAGTGCTCATAACAAGATTTTTAACTGCCCTCGGTCTACTGAGCACACTGTGAAATGGAACCTGGGCACCACTTGCTGGGATGACATCAGCTGAACGCAGCCCAGACCCATCTTCCAAACCACAAGTACCAGTGGTCTCTCCGGATCGATTCTGATCCTTCGCAGCGCTGGTGAGGATGCTGCAATGCCATCCAGTGATGAGGAGAACAATCAGGGAGGCAAGAGGAACAAGAGAGCAAACAGCCATTTCCCTCCAGCCCGCTTTACCTGGAGTCTCCGCAGAAATGCTGCTGTACGGCGGGGGGGCATCGGTCACCACCGGCGCAGTCTCCCCGGGCTCCTCTTCATTCTGAAGCTGAACCACACACGGGAGAGGTTAACGGGGTTTCTCCAGTTCTGTGAAATTACCTCTGCAGTTTTAATTGCACGTGGCAGACTCTTCAGGAGGAGGACTGCTCTACGGCAGCACCGGGCACGCAGCAGCTGCCCTGCTTCGCAGCGAAGCGCTCCCACTTGGAACGGTCAGCGAGCCCCCGCAGTTTCAACGTGCTTTTCACTCACTTCCTCACACGCCTGGGCTTCGACAAGGCACAGCACAGGTCTTTCCAACACCTTTCCTCTTCCTCAGCTCACACAGCTTAGCTGCACCTGCTTTGGTGGAGGGAATGGCAGGAGATACCCAGCAAAGGCCTCCACTGCTGCCTGGGGCTGTGCTAAGGAAGGTTTGGGTTGCTGGGTTGTTTTCTCACAGATATGTTACATAATGGTATATTAAGGCTGAATCTTGCCATTTCCCTTCAACCTTTCACACTGTATGACTAAACAGGAGACGGTTTATTTTGTGCACTGAGCTTCCCACAGGCTCTGTATAAATAGCCAGACAGCTTATCAAACATCCAGCGTCACGTGCAGGGAGCAGGTACACAAGCAGCAATACTGGGCCGGACGCATTCGAAGCAGAAGGCACTGGAAAGGAATTCACAGATCAGCTGCCATCTCTAGTTTTTTTTTTTTTTCCCCTTCTTTCCATTTCTCATCATCTCGTCAACAAGGAAATTGAGTTCTGATACAGAAACACAACTCCTTTCAAAACAAGCACCTTGGGGCTGAACCCTCTTTTGTCATCACTACAAAACAGCAGCGACCCTGAAACTTCTTCCTTTAACATCTTGAGCTCTCCCTCCTGCACGCCCTTGCTGACACTCCTGAAGCCACACACACTATTTTGCTTTTTTCCCTTTGGAGAAACATGTTGCCAGTCGAGTCTTACTCAAGGATTTAATGTAAGGGGGGGAAGTGTTCTTATTTTATCTGCATGTCCTACCAGGAAAATAAACCCAAACATAAATCATGTCATGATTCTAAATGAAGGCCTTGCTTTATAGAAAACTGGGCTGTATCTTGGGGTTTTACTCCTTTTGCTGCCTAAGCTCAAAGATCAGACTGCAGCCCTGCTCCTGCGAAAGTCAACACTTTGACAGATGTTTTCAGTGCAATTCCTTGGACACTTGCATCCGAACCCCAGCAGTGTGCCTGGACTGTGAGGCACCCGAGTGCCACAAGAGAGAAGCAGGCGGCTGGTTTGTTTTCCCTGCCGCTCACCGGAGAGCGGCCAGGCACCGTGGCCAGGCACCATGTCCCGCTGGCTCCCACCTCCTGGGCACCGAGGCTGCTGTCGTCCCCACCCTGCCAGCACGGCTGGCGTGCCACAGCTCCCTACGCCAGCTACGGCACAGGGATTGCAAACACGCCTCTGGAACAGGAGTTGAGCCTGGTAAGGTTTAACTGACTGGGGTTAGCAGGTGCTGGCACGGGCAGTTCTGCTGGCGGGTCCAAGGGGTCAGCCGAGAGGAGGAAAGGGAAGAAAGGACACTGGGAAGCACTGGAAAAAGTTCAGCAGCACTGTCACCTGCTCTGCTGTACCAGCCAACAGCCCGTGCAGCCCTGCACTCTGTCTCACTGTCTGACGAAGGTCACTCGCCTCGCTGTTCACCTCTGCCCCATCCCTGGCACCATCCCAGGGGAGGTTGCCCGGGGCTCTGAGCACCCTGCTCTAGCTGCAGATGGCCCTGCTCCCTGCAGGGGGGTTGGATGAGACGACCTCGAAAGGTCCCTTCCCACCCGAACCGGCCTGTGATTCTACACCCCAACATCAACCTCCATCTCTCCCTATTCCCATCTTTCAAACAGGACAGGGGGAGGAAAACAGGGAGCTGGTCAGCCCCAGGCTTTCTGGGCAAGGCCTCCCACGTGGCACAACGCTGAGCCCTTTCCTTGAAGAAGGAGAAATGAAGCAATCCGGATGAAAATTTAATCCGCATTACACCAAGAGCACCTCCCAGCCCAGATGCTGTGGCTGGCAGCAGGAGACATCTAAAACGCTGGCCCGTGGCCAGCCGGGAACCACACCAAAGCCATCCCCTCCTGCCCCCCGGGAGCGAGCCCTCGGGGCACACAGGTACCTGCCACTGTGGCAGGAGCTTTAATTAGCCCCAGGGCACGGCAGCAATTAACACAATAAGCTGCAGCAGGTCCTGGAATGACTACACATCTTCATCTTTTTCAAGCCACCTAACGCAGCACGACTCCTTACTAAGAACCAAAAATGCTTTCTTTTATAAACCCCGTGGCGTTCGGTCACGAGAGGAAAATGCAAACTAACTTGTGAAGCAATTGTCTGTTAAAATAAGCTTCGAAAAGAACAATGCAGAGATGGCAGAGCAGCCTGCACGCAGCGTGAGAGGGGCAGCCTAAGGGGCAACCCAGCACAACAGACTCAGACTCGCTGCTTCAGTCCCTCCACTCTGCAGTCCAGGAATTCCCAGAAAGTGCTCCACCAGGCTTATTTCCAGTCTACCCATGAAAATCCAATACCTCCCCCCTTTTCCAGTTCTGCTGATGCAGGACCCAGCCTGGTAACGGTGGAGAAAAGGCTCCAACACACCAGGGATGCTCTCTGGGTACCGCGTGACCTGCTCCCCCAGGGAGGGGGCGGCAGAACCCAATCAAACCCCCCAGCTTTGTCCCAAAGCAGACACGTACAACCTGAAAGTACCATCGCCAGGGGAGGGGCAGGAGAGGCACCAGATGCAAGGCACTGGAAAAGATGAAAGAGACACAGATATTTGAGTAACAATTCCTGCCGCTGGAATTCTTACCAAGTGCTTCTCTCCCTCTCCTTTTAACCGCCCCTCGCCCCAAGTTCTCAGGCTTCACGCAAATATTCTTTACACTAAATCAGGGTTCCTACAAGCTTCGCCTTCACGATATGTCCTCAGAAGCAGGTGCATCACCAACGCTGACTGCATTTTGGCTCTCGTTCGATGTCTGGCACACGGGCAGAACTGCACAGGCAGCCCGCAGAGCTCTGAATGCTCCCAGGAAGACCCCGCTCCTCTGAGCTGGGTTCTGTTGCTGCCACGCTGCCCCCGAGACCTCTCAAAGGCAGGCGTTTGGGCTAACAACAGGAAGAGGAACAATGGCTCTTTTAAAAGGTGACAGGATTGATTTTTATTTATTTTTTTGTTTCAGAACAGTGAAATCATAACCACTGCAAGGCAGACGTTGAAATAAATGCGCGGATAAATAAATACATTAAAACATATCACTACTAAACTGGAAACTACTCCAGCAAGGCACCAGCCTGCCCATAAAAAGCTTACTCTTCACTGCCACTGCAGCACCCCTGACCTGCCTCCTTCCCTGCCTCTGTGGCCTTTTGGAGGCAAATGAAACCTGCTGCCAATTCTGAAGAAGAGGATTATTTTTATTAACTTTAGCTTGACTTTGAACGTACCTTGATTTGAAATCCTGACTTTTGCCCAGTGCTGCTGCAGATTCCTATAACTTAATATCAGCTTATTGATCAGCAGGACTAATGACAAGCTATTAGACAAGTCAACCCACGTGCACCAGCCCTCTCCTTGATGAGCAAATAGCTGTTTGCTCCTGTCAGGCAATTACAGCTCATTGAACCAGAGGAGTCACAGCCCCAGACAGCATCTCTACCCCAACCGCCAGTGCCCGGCCATGGCAGGGTGTTGTGCAGCTCTGAGGTGACACGCTTGGCAGCTGTGCCATCTAAGCAAACCCTCCCTGGCTTCTCCCTGTCCCCAGAGATCATAGAACCATCAAATGTTTGGGGTTGGATGAGACCTTTAAGGGTCATCTCATCCACCCCCCTGCAGGGAGCAGGGCCATCTGCAGCTAGAGCAGGGTGCTCAGAGCCCCGGGCAACCTCCCCTGCAATGGTGCCAGGGATGGGGCAGCCACCACCTCTCTGGGCAGCCTGGCACAGGCTCTCACCACCAAAAATCTCTCCCTTCTCTCCAGTCTAAATCTCCCTCTTCTAGTTTCAAACCATCACCCCTTGTCCTGTCCCAACAGGTCTTGCTCAAAAGTCTGTCCCCATCTTTCTGACAGGCCCCTTGAAGTCCTGAAAGGCCCCTAGAAGGTCTCCCCAGAGCTCCCCAGAGCTCTCCTCTGCAGGCTGAACCCCCCCAGCTCTCCCAGCCTGGCTCCCAGCAGAGGGGTTCCAGCCCTCCCAGCATTGCTGGGGCTCCTCTGGCCCCATTCCAACAGGTCCCTGTCTCTGCTGTGCTGGGGACTCCAGAGCTGGACACAACACTCCAGGTGAGGTCTCACCAGAGCGAAGGGGCAGAATGCCATCCCTCGACCCGCTGGCCATGATGCTCCTGCCCAAGCCTTGCACTGGGGAACTGATCCTCCCCCAGCCCAGCTCTGGGGAGTGACTCCCCGCGGTCTCTGCCAAGCTGAGCTGCTCCTTTGATTTAAGAAAGGGCTGAAACCTGTGCCTCCACTCCCCCACCCAGAAAATGCTTTTTATTTCCACCCAGATCAACTCCCCCTGCCACACAGCGAGCACCCAGCTGCACCCACGCAACGGGCTGCTCGGGCAAGGACCAGAACCCAGCAGGAGCATCTGCCCGAGGGGTGCATCTGCAACGACCCTCCCAGCTTCTGGGGGGGAAACACGAACCAAAACGCGGGCTCTGTCCATCAGAACACAACCTGTGCTCAGGAGGATGCTGCTCTTCACTGACTCACTGCAGTTAATGGCCTGACAAGACCAAACACACCTCGGTCCTGGGAAACACGCTGACCCAATTTCCTCACCTCTGTCCAAACGGGAATTACACTGGTCTGGCCAGACTGTGAACAAGGGCTTGGGCAGCACAAACCTGGGCCTGCAGACCGTCCTCGGCTTTGAGTGCTCAGGGTTTTATATGGAAGGAGGAGGTTTTAATCTTAGGTAGCTGCAATTACATTTCACAGATTTAACAAAGCATAAGGCCTTACTGGAATTTTTAGGATCACGTGAACATTTTTATGGAGGTTAAGACATCACAAAAAGAATTCTGGATCTTTTAAAGATTTTCAAATACCACTTTTTTTTTTAATTGTCTTCTAAAGAATGTTACGTATCTCCAATGAAAAAACCAATCCCACTGTGCCACTGTATATCAAATTTGGGTATGTCACAAGAAGAGGCAGTAACGCTGATACACCTGACTACTGAATTTTCCTTGTTAGTCCCAATGATAAAGAATCAAAATTCACATACACACGGAACTTTTGCTGCTTGTCTTTCAGTGCTGAGCCCACATAAACAGGTACCACACCTCCTGCGAGCCTCTTAGCAAGCCAAAGACCTGAGGGGCTGTTCCTACATCTGCTTCCCAGGCGGGTTTTCAGAGCCCTGCTGAATTTTAGCGATGAGAGAAAAGTCACCAAAGAAGCCCAACAGAATCCTGATACCCAAGATAATCTTTTATTTACAAGGTTGCACGCAAGGCTGTTGTCTCCTGTTACACAAGTGACACAACGATACTGGGCTGCTACTGTTTCACTGCCCCTCCCAGTCCTTTGCGTTTCAGAGGCAGGCTATATTTCAACTCCAGGATTACTTTTTCACACAGAATCACTAAAACCTTGCAAACTCACCTGACAGGTACTGCTGCCTACAGGAGCATGTGTTTCAGAACAAAACAGTGAGACTTTAGTCACCTGAACACAGCGTGGGCTGCACAAGGGGCAGCTGCACACAAAGCATCTGGAAATTTCCCTGGAAATTTCCTTGCCGGTCTTATCAGTTGTCTGTGTCTGCAGCAAGCACATCTCCTGCACACCACCAGTACCACACCAAGGAAACAACCGACCGCTGACATCAGCGAGTCTCGCTGCTGACACGAGAGGATTCAGTACCTTCTCATCTTTTAGTTTCGATCTGCGTGCTCATTTCAACTGAAAAATTAAGTACGAGCTTCAGATAAGCGCAAGGTGGCAACAGACATCAGCCTCCCTGCTTCACCCCAGCCTGCCCAGAGGAAAACACTGTGGTCCTTCCTGGATTTAAACTGGATTCACATTCTATCTCCAGCAATATATCCCTTCTACGGTTGCCCTGAAAGGAAACCAAACCAATGGAAAAAAGTTTTCTTCCTTATGTTTTCCACAGACACCTCCCATTACGAAATGATTCACGATCCACGTGAGCCTTCAGCAAGTGGAACGGGAAGAAACAGCACTTAAAAAGGAATAAGTCTTCATTATTTAACACACCCACCATTTTCTAGGTGGGTTTACATTACTCATATACATCCCATAGATTTTCAAACGCCTCAAGTTAAAAGCACACCCCAGTTAAGGTACAATGTAAATAAACCTACTAAAAGCCTGGCTATTTTTTCCCAGAACAGAGGCTAGTTTCTATTCTAAGTACGGCATACAGTTCTGCCACTCAGCTCCCAATAACCCAGGGGTTACACTCCAAAGGCTTTAAGCCACCTAATCCTAACACCATCCCTGCACAACTTTCCAAAGGTGGGCACAGCCCCCAAAAACAGCGTTCTGCCCCCGTCCCCCTGCCCAGCTCTCGACAGAGAAGGACCAGGGGAAGCAGAGATCCTTTCTCTGGAGTTTTAGCTTGATTTTGCATCGAGCTGCACTTCCTCGGTGGATTAGATCAGGCTGCCACATCATCCAAAGGCGTCAGCGCAGGCTATTTTTTATCAGATTATCTAATGCCTGAACAAAGCACAAGGGACAGAAAGTTAGCTTTGGAAAACGAACCGTAGGCTGCTGAACGTCCCGTTGGCAGGGCACCTATCGGGGAAGGGCCACGGGCTGCGAACTCGCGGCGAAGGGGCTCCTGGGGGTGCAGAGCCCACCCCTCCGCGGGGCAGCACGGGCTGAGGAACAGGGTGGAAGAACAAACAAGCAGGTCTCAAACTCCATTATCAATCCCTGCTGTCCTTGGATCATCCTGATTGATCGTCTCCTTTTTCTCTGACGACACACAAGGTCAGGGAACCCTATGGATATTTTACACAGCCCAATCGTGCCCACAGCTCAACAGTGCTGCTGCTACACACAGGTCGATACACCCATAACCCTCCCTGGAGCAGGGGTGACACAGCCAACCCTGGCACAGTTGGGTTGCGTGCCACAGTTAGATCCACTAAGGTCTAATTACCCCCCCCCCCCCCCCCCCCCCCCCCCCAAAAAAAAAATACCATATTTTAAAGTTTTCTATTCTCCACTGCCTCATAATCCGGTCATTTAAAGATTAAATGAGCTTGCTCTGAATTTCTAGAGGCCACCTCCCCTTGCTGGGTCCTGCATTCAGCTCCAGCCCTCACGGTTATCAATTCCCTGCAAGCCTTTGCCAGCGCGTGGCACGTTCATTAACTGTGCATTCACACCCGCAGTAAGTTTCAACAGATGGAAAAATAAATGGATATATTCAACACCAGAGAGACTCTCCCACCCTCTCATCTCCTCTTCATCAAAACACCAACGTTGCATCTCTAGTCTCACAGCTTGCAGGGTTCTTTGGAGCGACACAAGCATTAGGAGCCAGTTCAGCAACAACACACTTTGGAAAACAAATACCAGGGTTCTGTCAGAGGGAGAGGAAAAAAAGAAAAGAGCGATTTCTAAACAGCCACCCAAAGTTAAACATATTTACATGCGAGCTTCTGATTCTGCACTCCAGTCAGACCAGTGGTTTCATGGGGCCTCCATTATCTGGTTGCCTTTAGCAGTGTAAATCCCTCAGGGCACAGCCCGCCTCCCTAATCTCTGCAGTACCGACCAGGGTTACGCTGTAGAGCAGGAGCAGCGGCTGCTGCCTGTCTGCCAGATGCGCGAGCAGGACCTGGCGAAAGGACAGCTTCACACATTGCTCGCTAAGGAAACCAGCACCGTGCTTATCACTCGGGTACCTGAGAATTCAGAGGCACTGAGGAGCAGCGCGATAAGCGTCCTTCAGCGCATTCTGTCGCCTCGCTCCACGGGCTCAGGGCGACGGGCCATGAAACCAGATCCCTCTGTAAAAGACACTGGTGAAGACAGTTTGTCGAGGTCAGCACCAGCAGGACTCTGACGGGAAAGGCGATTAGTGGAGAGACCTGGTTATTTGTACCTATTGCTTCTGAGAACAACAACAAAGAGATCCGTCTTTGTACACGAACACATCTGTTTCATACAGAGTGGGGAAAAAAAAAACAACAAACCAGAAGCCCAAGTTTTACTTAACTTTAACATTTCTAGTATGTAAAAAACAGAACTCCAGCTGCTGTGATGAGATTAACATTCTATCCCAACAAGAAGGTGTATCTCCTATTCTGGAAAGGATGAGCCTACCCACGCTGAAAATGCTACCCAGGCAAAGTGATAACACAGAGATTTCTTGTAAAAGCCTCAGTCAAGCTGGAGCGAGCCGCAAACCGTTTTGAGGAATTTCTCCCTTACTTAAATAACGAAGTCTCCACACCAGAAACACGAGCCAGCGGGACCCCAGGCACACGGCATGGCTGAACCGACCCCCGGCCCTTACTGTGAGGCTGATACTCCTCACAAATCACGTCCCCTCCTTCAGGAGGCAGGGAAGGAAGAACAGCCCCAAATTTACGAGGCAGCTCTTTCAGGACAGCTTCTGGCCTACGGGGATTTCGATCTGAGCCAGAGGGGAGAGGACGTAAAAGATGAAATTAAAAAAATAACGGTAATCCCGAAACAAGCGAGAACAAGCTCGCTCCTCCGGACAGCCCACGCCAAGCTCGCTGAGCTAGAACTGAGCAGCCGCTGAGCCTACGGGGCCGGGCGGAACGTGACACGGCACAGCACAAGGTCGCTCCGGCCGCCCCGCCGGGCTCTCCCCGCCAGGCAGCAGACACCGCGCCCCGCACCCGGCGGGGAACCGCTCCGCAGCCCGAGCCCGGCCCGGCCCGGCCCACCGCGCTTCACCGGGCACCCGAGGCCTCCGCCCCGGGCGCTGCCGCAGGCCGCGGGCCCGGACACCGCCCCGCTCTCCCCTTTCCCCCTGCGCCCACAGGCCCGGCCCAGGCCCCGGGCGCAGGCCCCGGCCCACCCTCCGCTCCGGGAGACGCCCGGCCTGGGGCTGAGGGGCCCCCCCGGATCCCCGGGGCACGGCCGCGGGGGGGGGAGGCGGCGGCGGCGAGACCCCGCCCGGCTCCCGGGTTC
>JANVCC010000135.1:3692189-3705529 GCA_025345505.1 Todiramphus chloris collaris | reverse complement strand
CCGCCTCCCGCCCCGCCCGCCCCGCGGGGCCGGGCCCCCCCGGCGGCGAGAGCCGGCCCGGGGCTGGGGGCAGAGCTGGGCGGCTGCGCTGGGGCGCGGAGAGCGACCAAAACCACCCCAAAACCACCCCGGAGCCAGCGGCGTGTGCCCAGTTCCGAACAGAGGCCGGGCAGGGTGCAGGGGGCACCCGGGGCACAGCCGCCCGCGGGGATGCTGTGGGTCAGCAGCAGGTTTCCTGACAGTTTGTGGGAGCTGCAGAAGTAACCCCACAAGCTGTGTGTGCTACATGTGTGATACGTTACGAAAATTCATGTGTAATTATGCAGAGCGAAAGCTTCCACAGGAAGCGTTAAAGAAACCCAGGGAGACAGAAAATTGATGTAAACCTGCGTTGAAAAACCACGTCACCTCTACGTGGACTCACTGGGGCCAGCACATACAGAAACCACCGCCGTCCTGAGCCACCTTAACCAAGCCTCGTCAGTGCGGGGTTAATGGTTGGACTCGATGATCTTAGCCTTTTCCAACCTAAACAATCCCACATGGTTTTATATATCACCCATCACCAACGCCGCACCGCTGTGCCAACACGTGCCCGCGCCTGCTCCCCGGGCAGAGAAGAGGCCTGCGCCGTGCTGCACTGCAGCTGAGGCAAACACGAGATGTTGGCCAACTCCTCCAACAACGCCATCAGATCGCCCCTGTCCACAAAGCAGATGGCATGGCAGATTTGAAATCTAGTTCCAAAAGAAGCACTCATAGGAAATCACGAAGAGAGAAGTTTATTTGTTCAGAGAGCTTTTGCGTTGAATGTTACATCGGTTAAACCTTTCCAGCTTGTGCAACCCTCATTTTCTACATGTGCAGTTCAGGTTTGTACAAAACTACCCACATTGATCCCTAAGGCTGATGAGACTTCAACATACCAGCTTTAGGATGAGAAAGGCTGAATCAGCCCTGCTGGGATTCCAAGTTGCAACCTCACAGAGTCGCAAGCGTTCAAACCTGAGGGCACGGTTTTGAACTGCATCCTCTGCCATGAATCCACGCCTTAATGCTCGTTAGTCAGTACCATTGTCATCAGGCTGGATTTCTTTTTCCTGTATTCTGTTCCTGCAGTAGATAGTTCCCCCATGTCCTAGATGAATGAACAGCGCAGTTCTCACGTTGAAGGAAAGGCAGGAATCACAAAGGATTTTAGGCAGAAATAACCAGGAAGAGTGACTCCTGAAAAATGCCGGAGGCACGAGGAGGATGCAGGTTTCTCGCAGCACGGATACCTTCAAGAGGAGCTGGAAGGAGCGCTGCAGGCACTGGCAGGCTGTCTGGTTTCACCTCTCCACAAGATTCACAGTGTGCACTAAGAATCTCTCTGCAGTAAGAAGCTGTCCTGATGACAAGCACAGATTGATTTGCCATTGAGGTGGGATTATGGCTCTAAGGATGGCTAATAGCCACAGTGGTAATTAGCTGTACACGGATTGACTTAGAGATTGACTAGTAGAGACTAAAATAAGAAGCAACCTGGACATGTCCTCAGAAAAGATGCTGGAACGTGTCCTGAAGACACGGTGAAAGTTTGTGTTGAAGCCATTGTGGGGCCAGTGAGAGGCAAATCACCACCTAATTAGGCCAGCTGCTCTGAGCACGACTGCTTAGGAGGGGTCACGGCGATTTCTTCCAGCTGCTTTCTGTGTATTTATTTTCTTAGGTGGGGAAGCTCTGTGGAAAGCTGGTGCTGTGGTTATAGCACGTGACTGGTTCTGCTTTCATTTCCCCCATGGTTTTGCGCAAATCACTTCTTGACTCTGGTTTTTTTTGACTTCTCCTCCAGTGCAAATATCTTTTCTCCCAAGAGACGTTCAGAAGCTTCAAGTCATTACTTTTTAGTGACTTCCACATGGGCTGTGCTGTGAAAGTGTTTGAAAGTAATTGAAAGTATTACAGAACTGAGTACAGAGAGCTGTCTGAAACCCTAGTGCTGCTGTACAAGTGTTCCTGTAGTTACTGTGTGTGACTGAGCAGTGAAGGGAACGCTTTTAATCTGCGCTTCGTAATAAAGATTGAACTCTAAAAGCTAAATAATAAACCTGAAAGGCAGGGCGCTTTAAAGCTAGGCTTGTAAGAAATAAGCAGCACAGTTAAACTAGATCTTTCTTCTAATCTTTTAGTGATAAACGACTCAATTAAGAAAAAAGCAAAGACAAAATGCTCATGTGAGCTAATGAGTCAAATTTTACCTCAAAGCTCTCTGGTTTATTAGCTTAGCAGCGAGCAGGCACCAATGAGCAGGCTAAGGAAAAGTAGAGTTGCTCACTAAAAGGCTGGATCATCCACCCGTTCGCTGGGCTGGAGGGGGATGGAAACATCATTTCTCTGATCCAGAGAAGCTTCACCATGCTGCCCACAGACACTCTTGGGAGGGCTGCTGGCCTGGCCCTCTCCGATGGGTCCTTCTGTTTGTCATATTCGCTGGTTGTTGTTAAATTTACAATCTTACTGAAAAAAAAACCCCACATTTTTATCAACTGTAAGTGATAAAGTGAGTGAGCGATATTGCTGCGCCCCCAGAGACATATGGACTTGATGTGCAAGGAGTGGAGTCATGGCATTTGGATACACAGAGAGGTCACACCTTGGTTTTGTACTATGGAATAACATCCTGAGTTATGGTTGTGTAATTAGACCGAAGAGATCTGTTAAGGATGAATTAATGCTGTCTAACGGATGTTCCTCCCCAAAACATCATGCAAGACTTTGGCAACTGCAAATGTAAAGACAGGATGAGAAGCAGGAGATGGGGCTCTCACAGAATCATTTAGGTTGGAAAAGCCCTTTGGGATCATCATGTCCAACCATTAGCCCTACTCTGCAAGTTCACCCCTAGACCATGTCCCCCAACACCACATCTCAGCAATGTTTAAACACACCCAGGGATGGAGACTCAACCCCCTGCCTGGGCAGCCCATTCCAATATCTCACCACTCTTCCCGTGAGGATTTTTTTCCTAGTGTCCAGTCTAAACCTACCTCATTCCAGCTTGAGGTCGTTCCCTCTGGTTCTGTCCCTAATCACCTGGGAGAAGAGCCCAGCACCAGCCTCTCTCCAATGTCCTTTCAGGGAGCTGTAGAGAGTGATGAGGGCTCCCCTCAGCCTCCTCTTCCTCAAACTAAACAGCCTCAGCTCCTTCAAACGCTCCTCATACGATCTCTTCTCCAGTCCCTTGACCAGCTTCGTTGCCTCCTCTGCACCCGCTCCAGCACCTCAATAAATGGAGTTAACTCTGATACAGCCCTCGAAGAGTTCTAGCAACCTTAGTTTTACTTCGAGACACCCCTGTGTACCTTGATGCTCTTCAGTTTCTTAATATTTTGTATTTGGTAGCACTTTGTATTTGAATCATCCTTTGGCTTTTTGCCAGTTCAAAGTCTTATTGGCTGAGTACAGTATTACTCTCATCTCGACTTGGATTAAAACCATGTTACTGATGTACCTACAGTGGGTCAGGGCCTCGCTGGGACCTTCCAGGTTTGCTGCCTCTTCAGAGAAGCAGAATTGGCGGTGACCAGTCTGTGCAAGCACAAACCCCATCTGCTTCACTGTCTTCCCACCTCTTGGACGCACCTGCCTTCATACTGCTTGGTCGAACATGCTCTGCCATGACCTCTAAAAGCACAGGGGCGCCCTGGCCCAAAGCCCCCTGACAGCCCCTGGCTGAGGAGTCTAGCTCCACAGCACAGCACAGCACAGCACAGCACAGCTCGCCCAACATCGGCAGAGAGCAGGTTCCCCGGGTCTCCGTAGGCAGCTCAGAACATGCACACAGCTGCAGTTTGCCGTGGCTGTTTGCTGTAACCACAAAAGCTGCTCGGTCATGTCGGGTCTGCTCACGAGGAGCGTACCTCCCCAGCGAGCACCACCGCCCGCGCTCCGACGGCCCGAGCAGAGCTATTCCGTAGCAGTGCCTGCTTTACGGGTGCACAAAATTACGCCCCAATAAACTGGGAGTATTGTAAGGAAGGGGAATGAAGACCGCAGTGGCATTGAGATGGAAGACCTTCCCAACAGGACTTCTCTTCTGTAATTCAGCAGCAGAACCGAGGGGCAGATACCGTGTGGTGAAGCTGAGCTTGCACTGGACCATGAACGGGGCGAGGTAGGCAGCTGAGCTCCCAGTTTCTGTCATCCTGGAATTTGGAGCCCAGGTTGGATGGAGCTCTGAGCACCCTGCTCCCTGCATTGGGGTTGGACCAGATGACCTTTAACATTCCCTTCCAGCCCAAACCAGTCTGTGTTTCTATGAGTCTATGAATTCACCAGTGATCTTTGCTGCTCCGTTATGTCTTCAGCCTACTGGAGAGATCCCAGTGAATGGGGTCTTAAATGGTTAATTTAATGGTTAATTTAAGCTTGCCATCCAGATCAAATCCCTTACAGCACAGACTGGCAGTCTGCAACCTGGCAGCAGTGGAGCTCTGCCAGCCTTCCCACTGGAGCCTTGCCTGCAAAAATAGGAAGGGCCCGGTGCGTGCATGCGCCAGAGCCGCCTGCTCCTGCACCGCGTCAGCACGTCGGCTTGCTGTGGCCCCCAGCCACCTCCTGACTGGGATCTGGGTGCTGCTGGGAGAGCTAAGCAGCGAGTGCGGCTTGCAGGAAAGACCAGCTCCCCTCCATATCTAGCCAACGTGGAATCTTGCTTCTCCTTTTCTTATAAATAGGAGGGAGAGATAAGTGGGACATGCAGGAGCAGGAAGAGGTGACGGTGGCTATTGACAGTTTGATTACAGGATTTGGAGACAGGGTCCTTTACACAGATAATTTTTTTAATTGTTGCTTTTTTTTTCAGGAAAAACGTGCTAGTGCTCCCAAGCAGCTCCCAGTAGCGAAAGGCCCGGTCTCTGAGCGCTGCTGACTCCAATCACTTCAACACAGAGGAAAAGAAAATGCTGTGCTTGTTAGAACTCCTTGGTTAAACTTCAACTTCTTCTGCAGAGGAGAAGTGTTTGTTTCCTTGCATCTGCTGCCTTTGCAAAGAAGGAAAATCAGCCTGTTCAGAGACCAGGAAGTTCTTCAACATTTGAACAGCTAGCTGTAAGCGCAGAAACAATAACATGCATAAATTATCATACCTAAAAATACCCGCCATGCTAGTCCCACATATAAGCCAGCCCTGGAGCGACTCCCAAGTAACATAAGACAGCGTAGAGTGTGCAGAGACACGGGACGTGGGCAGAACGGGGCAGCTGTGGCTGCAGATGCACGTGCCCGGCTCCCTTACACCATTGTACTTTTTTCCTCTCATCAAAACATTTTTTTGCTTTTACTGGGAGCTGCTGGCTGCCTCCTACATCTTTTTGTACTGTAAAAAGCCACTTGAGGTTAAATTGAGAGCCAGACCCCTTGGCAATCAACAGACCCACAGCATTTTGATTCAAACCAAATCCATCCTGAGAGGAGGGCTGCATGAGCAGCGTGGTAGGATGCTGTATGGCTGACCCTCAGAGGCAGCAGCTCTCCATACCTCCGAGAGGGCAATGAGCAGTGGGGGCAGAGGATGGGGCGATGGCTGGCGTATGGTGGACAGACCTGACCACCTGTAGGTCACCCCAGAGGGGCACATGGTGGTTGCCCCGCAGCTTGTGGCTGTGGGAAGTCCACCGTGTCTCTTGCAATCAATCTCTCTGCAGTCTGTGCCTTCGGTATTTGTTTTGCAGAAATCTCGGAGCCCTCGCCGCGTTTCCGTGGTAATGCTGAGCGATCCGAAGAGGGTTATTCGCAGAATGGAGGTGCTGGTGCACTGTCCCTGTAAGGGGTCTGCTGGCGCACAGGCCTTGTGAGGAGTGGCTGAGGGACCTGGGGTTGTTCAGCCTGGAGAGAAGGAGGCTCAGGGGAGACCTTCTCACTCTCTACATCCTGGAGCTCATCATCTACGAGATGTTGCACCTCAGCAACGAACCGGGACTTTGCAAGGAAGAGGTCAGGCACGTTTCCATCACACCTTGAGGGCAGCTGGAGCAAGAGCAGCAAGGTCTTTTGGGGATACAGCTGCTTTCAGGAGCAGCACAAACATCTGCAGGTCATGGTCTGTGCATTCTTTCCGCAACCAAAACCCCAGAACGACCCTGACATGCCCCGAAGTGGTGCCTGAAAGGCACTTCAAGCGTGAGAGCTGCTCTTCCTGCCCAGGACATGGCTTGTGGCTTCGCTTTAGGGATCGTGGGTCACTCCAAGACACCCAGAGTGGCTGCAAAATTGACTCAGCGGATCCCTGCGGTGACAGGGTCACCCCAGCAGAACAAAGACACCTAAGGACATCTGAGCAGGAGGAGAAAGTTGTTTGGTGTGAGGGTTTGGAGCCTGTGCCAGGCTGCCCAGAGAGGCTGTGGAGTCTCCTTGTCTGGAGAGATTCCCAGCCCGGCTGGACCCTGCGCTGCTGGGCCCCTGCTCTGGGTGCCCCTGCTGGATGGAGCAGGGGGGTGGCACCAGAGCATCTCCAGAGGTTCCCTTCCAGCACCGGCCGCGGTGGGGTTCTCCGTAAAGATCCAACTGCCTTTTTAATGCGTTAGGGGAGGACGCTGGTTCCCAAAAGCTCCGTCCGGGCATAAAGCACCATTTCATCCTAACAGACACTTAGCAGCCCAAGCACTTCACCGGGCACACTTAACCGCTCCTCTGAACCCGAACCCTGGCTCCTCACCCCGCCACCCTCGGGGCGGGCCCGCCCGGGCCCATTCCCCCTCCTCCCCGCAGGGCCGCAGGGGCCTGGGCCGCCCTTGGAGCCGCCCGCGGGGCCCTGAGGGGCCGGGTCCCGGCGCTCCCCGCCCACCAGCGGGGCGGGCAGGGCAGGGAGGGCGGTGCCGGTGCCACCGCCGCGGCCCGGCCCGCGAAGGGGATCCCGGGAGGGCGGTGCGGGAGCGGCGGGAAGATGGCGGCGTAGCGGCGCCCTCAGGCCGGTTCCCGCCTTTCAGCCCGCCATGAAGCTCATCATCCTGGAGACGTACGCGCAGGCCAGCGAATGGGCCGCCAAGTACATCCGCAACCGCATCGTGCACTTCGGGCCCGGCCCAGGCCGGTTCTTCACGCTGGGGCTGCCCACAGGTGGGTAGCGGGGCCGGGGCCGGGAGCGGGGCTGGGGCCCGGGGCCCTGCGGCGGGCCCGGGGCTGAGGCGGCCGCTCCCCGCAGGCAGCACACCGCTGGGCTGCTACAGGAAGCTGGTGGAGTACTGCCGGAACGGGGACCTCTCTTTCAAGTACGTGAAAACCTTCAACATGGACGAGTACGTGGGTAAGTGGCCGTGCGCTGCCAGCGCTGGGCTCTCCTGGTGCGTGTTGCTGGGCGCTCCGTACGCGCGGCCCCCGGGCAGGGCCGCCTGAGCGACCCCCAGCACTCACGGGCCCGTCCGTGCCGAAATTCCCGCCTGCAAAGGATCGAAGGTAGGAAGGATAAAATGTGTGTTCGCCGAGGGACTGAATGGGGATAATTTGAAAACTATATAAGAAATAATAAAGGGCTTCAGGAGTTGCCTGGTATTATACGCACTACCCACTTCTCTGTTTTACCTGAACTTAGGTGTCGACCAGCTAAGGATCCATCTTACCAGCTGGGTTTGTTCAGCCTGGAGAGAAGGAGGCTGAGGGGAGACCTTCTGGCTCTGACAGCTCCTGACAGGAGGTTGGAGCCAGGGGGGTCGGGCTCTGCTCCCAAGGAACAAGGGACAGGACAAGAGGAACCAGCCTCAAGTTGCTCAAGGGGAGGTTTAGGTTGGAGCTGAGGAACAATTTCTTCCCCTCCAGGGTTGTCCAGGGCTGTGCCAGGCTGCCCAGGGCAGGGGTGGAGTCCCCGTGATCCCTGGAGGGGTTTCCAAGCTGTGGAGCTGTGGTGCTGAGGGCCAGGGGGCAGTGGTGATCTGGCAGTGCTGGGGGGATGGTTGGACTCGATGATCTGAAAGGTGTTTTCCAAGCAAAGCAATTCTGTGAATCCATGTTTGCAAGCCGAGGTAGTGTGCAATATTAACTGCCACCTTTGCTCTGGGATTATAAAGGTCACTTTATCTTCAGGTCCCTTGCAAGGACCAATGTGTTACCTGAGTGCCCTTCTATAACTGACGTGCACTCCTGTTACAATAGCAGAGCATTTTCGTTTGTGAAGCTGTGATGAAATAGCCTCATCAGAAGAAAGAGTACAGAGAGCTTAGTGGGCAAGCCTAAAGCTCCAAAGGTGAACAGCATACAGGCTAAATTATTGGTAAAAGCCCTGGAGATGTGGTGCTGAGGAACGTGGTTTAGAGGTGGGCTTGGTAGTGCTGGGTTTATAGTTGGACTCGATGACCTTAAAGGTCTCTTCCAACCAACTGTGATTTTATAATGCTCATTGTACTCTGGTCAAGAATTTTTTTCTGTGAACAATCCCAGTCAATCAGCATTAGGGAACAGGCTGTCCTGTGTGAGTTGATAGCACTGAAGGAATAAAAAAATGTATGGGAAAAACTACTTTCCAGGCTTCTGCCAGTTTTTTTAATTGTCTTTGCTAACACGAACCGGGAGGAAGGCTGAAAAGGTGGTGACAGATGAGGCACAGTGCACTCCTGCTTCTCTGGAACGTCTATCACATGTTAATGTGAGCATGTCTTGGAGGAGCTACTGTGATTGACTTTAATTTTGCTATTTTGGGAAATAAAAACAACTGATGAAAGTTGAGGGAGTCACAAATGAGAGACAGAGAAAGCGGTGCTGTTACCACGGTCACTGCAGGGCGCGTAGGTCCTGTTTTGGGTGGTCTCAGTCCTGTGCGTGCTCCGTTACCAGGCCTCCCAAGGGATCACCCCGAAAGTTACCATTCCTTCATGTGGAATAATTTCTTCAAGCATATCGACATCTCGCCAGAAAACGTTCACATCTTGGATGGAAACGCACCTGATCTACAGGCAGAGTGTGACGCGTTCGAGGCGAAAATCAAAGCAGCAGGAGGGATCGAACTCTTTGTTGGAGGTGAGAACCTGAAGGTGTCTCTGAACACCGGCAACGAGCGCTGCCTTTCCTCCACCACCCCTCTCATTTCCTGTCCAGGGAGTTCATTTCCAGTGCAGCTCGGGGGATTTGTGGTGGATGGCACCTCGTACTCCAGGGCTCTGGGCAGTCATGTGCTGGCAGCCTTCTCTTCCAGTGTACTGCTCCCTCAGTTTTAAGTATTTCGATCCAGTAAGTCGATTGTTGAGGAAACGATTAGCAGGAGAAACGGGCAGGGCTGGAGTTGTGCTGAATACAGGAGGTATGACAGTTGCCAGGGCTAACAGGAGACTGCCAGGAGTAGAGTCCTCTGAGACAGCAGGAGCTCAGCACAAGCTTTGCCCGTCGGTTCAGGTTCTGCCATCTACGGTATTGTTGTCCCAGCACAGTTAGGGAAGAGTCTCTGTTGGCTTCAGAGGGGTCTTTTGCTGTCGCTCCCAACAGAAGCAAATCTAAGGAGAAAAGTAAGTGGGTTTGTCAGATCTGCACCTATTCCTGAAGCATCGAATGTTCTAATAGGAGTTTGCTTCCAACAAGGACCATTACAGCCACTGACCTGCTTCTCAAACTGCTTCTGTCCCAGGTATTGGCCCAGATGGTCACATTGCCTTCAACGAGCCTGGATCAAGCTTGGTGTCCAGGACGCGAGTGAAGACTTTGGCTATGGACACTATATTGGCTAACGCCAGGTTCTTTGATGACGACCTCTCCAAAGTCCCCACAATGGCTTTGACGGTCGGAGTAGGGACTGTCATGGATGCCAGAGAGGTTAGGAGAGCAGCAGGGCCTTCGTGGAGTAGCTGTAGAGTGGGGCTTCCTGGAGCAGCTGAAGGTCTCCAGACCTGGAGCAGCATTGCACCCTGCTGGTGCAGAGCAGCTGGTGCTGTGTCTGCCACAGGCAGCCGAGCCCTGATCCCCCTGTTCCCTCCGTGCTGCAGCGCTAGGGAAAGGCTCTTGCTCTGTCTCCCACTGACGATTCCGTTTGTGCCACCCTGCAGCACAGGGGTGATCCACGGGTAGCGAGGCAGGTTTGGGAGGGTGTCTTTGGTTGAGACTCTCAGCTGGGGAAATAAATGCAAGAATGGCTGTTGGACTTGATGCTACACCAGCAGATGATGAGATCCATGGGGGTGGCTTTCAGTGGAGTCCAGACCTTCATTTGTACTCATCCAGTCTCAGCGTATGGGTGCCTAACACCTCTGAGGATCCAAATCATGAGTGACCCACCAGGCTGTGACTTAATTGACAAGCAAAATGCATCCAGAGCAAACAGATCTGTGATATGGCACAGTGCCTCTGGGGGGGGATGATGGACACTGTCCCCTCTTGGGGACCGGGGGCAGCTCTCTTAGCTCAGCAGTGTGTGGGTTTGATCTCTCTGAACGTATCTTCTGGTCCCTAACTGCCATCCTCTGTGTCTCGGAGTCCAGGTGATGATTCTCATCACAGGAGCCCACAAAGCCTTCGCTTTGTACAAAGCCATCGAGGAAGGTGTCAGCCACATGTGGACGGTGTCCGCTTTCCAGCAGCACCCCAACACCGTGTTCGTGTGCGACGAGGATGCCACGCTGGAACTCAGAGTGAAGACGGTGAAATACTTCAAAGGTGAACGTCTGACCAGGCCAAGCAGCTGGTGCACTTGGGTTTGGAGTGGCACAAGCCACACTTAGCATTAGCTCTTTCTGTCTGTACTCCTCTGGGGCTCATTATTCCATAAATCCCAGAGCTGAGGTGTGCAGCAGTAATAAAATTGCGACGGTAAACACTTGACTGCCTGGGTGTGGGAGCAAAGGAACAAGGACTCCAGTAAGGCCTAATTTCCTTAGCATCTGGTGAATGAGAGTTTTTCTTTATTATGTAAACTTAAGTCACTTTTTTCCTTGCTACATTAGGTTTGATGCTGGTTCACAACAAGCTGGTGGACCCCTTATACAGCATGAAGGAGATGGGAGCAGAAAGAAGCCAGTCCAAGAAGCCGTACAGCGATTAATGTCGCTGCTCAGGGTAATGCTGAACCAGCTCTTCTGTGGAAAACCAGCTGGGAAGAAAGGGAATTGCTGCAAAACCTCGTATCTGTTCTTAAATTAGCAGAATGATTATGTGCTTGCTTCTCTCCACTAAAAAGACAGACGCAACACCTGCCTTAATTAGCCAAAGGAGGATGGGCTCTGGCTACGCCGCGCTCCACAGCCTTCCGCCAGCAGCTCCTTTGCTGAAGGGAAAGTCGGCGGACAGCAGTGGTTCAGTGGAGCCCCTGTAACGACACGGACTGAAGGCCCCAAAGCCTCCACACGAAGCAGAAATCAAGCGGGTGATCACGGTGGGACGTGCTGCTGGCCACTAGGACAAGGACCTTTCTGTGTCGCTCCCCTCCACAAAACACTCTTACATCAGGCATTTAAAATGGGAAGGGAGTTTGTTCAGCCCGCAGCGGGGACAGCTCCAGCACAGCCAGCAGCTGCCTGCTTCACAGCCAGGTCAGCAGGAAGGTGAAGCCTGGCTCTCCTGGGCAGCGTGCGGGGGGACGATGAGAACAGACAGGGGGACTTTGAGTCAAGACCAGGTGCTCAGGCTGGATAGAAGGAAGAACCTGCCCCTGAGGACAGTCAAGCTGGGGGGGCAGGGTGCCCAGAGAGGCGCATTCTCTGTCCTTAGGAGGTTTACAAGCCCATAGCCCTGACTTTGAGCCAGATGTTGGACCTGAGAGCGTCTCAGCAAAAGGGAGGCGACCGGCAGCGCTCAGCAGCGCGGTGCCACCACTGCAGTTAATGCGTAGCTCACACAGTGCATGAGTTTAGCTGCTGGCACAGCAGAAGCCTCACGTGTTCCATTTCAGGGTGTGATTTCCTACGCCCTGGTGCTTTATGATGCACTAGGGGAGGGTAGATTTGTTCAGAGGAGCATTAATGGCTTCTCTCTGTGCTGCTCAGCGCTGCTGTTTGTGTCAGCACGGAGCCTGCAGCACCAAGTTCTCTCTGCCTCCTCCCTGTGCTTTACATTGCTCCGAGGAAAGGCCAGATAAACCTCCAAGGAAGCACTCTGTTCCCTCGGCCAAGGTTTAAACCCCACAGGGGTGGGCAACAGCGCCTGTCAGTTCCAAATCTTGATTCATGGGTATGCTATCAAGTGCTGTCACGTGGGGGGCAAGACAAAGCAGGCGGCATTTATTTTCTTTACGCAGAAATTTTGTAAGCTGATGATTTGTACTGTAACTTTCTACAGTAAATGACTTGATTTTTGTAAGTGGTCACACCGACTGTATCTGATACTCAGCCTCCCTGTTCTGGTGCAACATGGAAGGGTTAACGAGGCTGAACAGGACCTGTAATGCCACCTTGGAACAGAACAAAACCTTCAGAGCATGAGGAAGGCCTGTTACTTAGCACAAGGTTTCTGTCACCTCGAAACAAAGCTGGATTGAAAGTAGTTTGGTAGAACTGGCTCCCACTGCTCCCTCCTTCAGGAGCTCCCTGACCTGTCCAGTGGTCTCTGGTTTCTCCCCCCCAACACCTGCTCTGGTTCTGTCCTCTCAGACAGCAGACATTTCATGGCAAAAAAGTGGGAATCTTGAAAGGAAGGAGGAGGTCACAGTTCTCCACCTTTTACCACACCGTGTCTGCAGATAATCTTGATGCACACACAGACAGGGAGCGAGGGAGGAGGTTTAAAAAAAACCCCAAGGCAGAGACTCTGTGCCACCTTACTGAGCTGCCTGCCGTGCCCTGTCTGTGAAGGCAGGTCTGGTTTTAGCTGTGCCACCTTTGCAATGCCAGCTGATTGTCCTACGAGTGCAGTCCCCTCCTCATCCCCTTCTCAGAGGGTCTGTCCTCTGCCTCCCTGCAGCACATGGGAGCTCCAGCCCAGGGGTCCCAGAGCTCACAGACACAGTGGGGACCACATCCCTGTTCCCCCTCCCTCTGCCCAAAGCTCCTGGAAGCAGAGGTAGCTCATGGCAGCGGCTTCAGATACTCCAGCCCAGCGCTCCTGCTCTGCTGGCTCTGGCAGGCAGCCCCAGCCACTGCTTTCTGGGCATCCAGCCCTGCCCTGGGCCCAGTGCTGGCCTGGCAGAAGGGACCTGCCCAGCATCCTCTAGGTCTGAGAGCTCCAACAGCATCTCCTCCAGCCAGGCAGGAACAACAGGTTTAAGCAGGTGGTTCTCTGGGTCACAAACATGCCCCGTGTGCTCACCCAACACAGCTCAGACAGCCCCTTCTGAAAGCTGCCTGTGGGGTTAAATGGGGCCAGAGTGGAAGCTCCTGTGGGGCCTGCAGCTCAAAGCTGGCTCCATCCCGTGCAGCTCCTGTGGGGCCTGCAGCTCAAAGCTGGCTCCATCC
>JANVCC010000135.1:3654495-3673996 GCA_025345505.1 Todiramphus chloris collaris | reverse complement strand
TGGAGACGCTCAGAGAACGCTGCCCAGCTGCCACCCTCCTCCCCGTATTTATTAATTCTACTTAAGGAGCGGGTTGGGAGTGACTGTTAACACACTACAGCCCGCCCCACAGTTTGCTCCTGCTTGCAATCAACAGCTGGAGAGGATGATCCAGGAGAATCCAGTGCATTTTTATTTCTTGCAATATCCCAAGGGGATCAACAGCTGGAGAGGATGATCCAGGAGAATCTACTGCATTTTTATTTCTTGCAATATCCCAAGGGGGGGGGTTTGAGTGTTGGATTTTAATACATACAAATTCAGGTTGGCAAGTTTAGTGACAATCAGTACTAGAAGCAAATCATTGTATAAAGCTCATAGAAAAAGAGGGGAAAAAAAAAAGGCCAAATGGGTCAGGTGTTTATTTTTCTGGGGAGGGGGAAGGACCAAAACCAACAAACCCCAAACCCTTTGCATTGCCCAGGAAGGCCTGGTAGAAGCAAGCACACCCCCTCCAGAAAGAGGGAGAAACGACTGTGAGCAGCAGCAGCTGGAATACAAATATTGACTCTTGCTAGAAGCAGCTGATTTGAAAGACATTTACACAGTCCAAGGAGCAGGGGAGGGTGGCAGAGGCAGACGCTGCTGGCTCAGGGCACAGCCAGGCCTAGGGGGAGGAGGGCAGAGCTGCAGCTTTATCGGGCAGATGACATCACCCACGCTGTGAGGGCAGCAGTGGAGAACAGCCCTCCCGAGGCTCAAAGCTGGTGCTGCAGGACCCGTTCCAGCACAATCGGGGTAATGCAGTAGTGCTACGTGAGGGCTAAAGTGAGATAAGGCAACAGACAATGCAGGAGCAGCCCCTCTCCTCCTCTTGTCCCCGTTCTGGGGCAAGAGGACTTGATATAAGCACTGCTGCTGCAACCCCCAGGGGAAGGGGAACGATTACCATTGCTGCTTGAAAATAAGATTAAAAGTGGAGACTCTGCTTGTGGCTGCTCCTGGAGGTGGAGTGAGGACACCGAAACTTCTAGCCACAGGTGTAAGGGCAGGAGAGGCTGCTGGGGGGATGGCTTAGCTACCTGAGCCTTCCAACTGGATGCACTGAGCAAACCTCAGCACAAATCCTTCCCCATGCTGCGCTATCAATTTGCTTGCTTCAGTTTGTATTCAGAACATACAAAGTTGACAACTTAAAGCTTTATTGTAGGTTGCAATAATATAAACAAGTGCTGCAATTCAGTCAATGTCCATCTCGGGAAGCTTCTTCTCAGCAGCTGGGGGGGTAGCGGTGGCAGCAGGGCTGGGCTCGGCCCCTGGGGACACGCCGTTGCCCTCCCCCTGCCCTTCTACTGGTCCATTCGGTTCCGTCGGTTTCTGCTCCTCCTTAGGGAGTTCTACTTTGGGTTTTGGTTTGGTGACTATAGGATTACAAATACTTGTCAATTCCTAGAAAAAAAACAGAAATAAAACAGTTAAGGAAATTCTCCACTCAGGGTGGTGAGGCACTGACAGAGGTAGCTCAGGGAAGCTGTGGATGCTCCATCCCTGGGAGTGTTCAAAAGCGGGTTGGATGGAACCTTGAGGGACCTGCTCTAAGTGGGAGGTGTCCCTGCCCCCAGCAGGGACATGGGACTGGGTCTGGAGGATCTGTAAGGTCCTTTCCAACCCAAAACAGTTGATGGTTCCATGAAACATTTTCATCTACCAACAGTTGTACTTTAACCGGTGGTTCAAATTAACTGTTGATCAGACCAGAGGGATTATTCCCCTGGAGGGCTGATGCTCCCCAGTACATGCTTAGATTCATACCCATTCACTGTCCTTCCATTAGAGATTTCTCAGCAGTTTCTCTGCATGCAAAAGCAATAGACCAAGAAACAGAAAGACACTGCACAATTCACTTTATTTCCACAGGAGACTTACTTTAGTTTTAGCTTGTATCTCTTTAGCTTTTATAACTGGGTCCAAGGTAAGACTTCTCTTGTTTTGAAGATTAAGCTTATTGTTCATCCACTCCATGGCTTCATTTGCACTCTTCTCCACTTTTGCAACCTCTGCTTCATCGAGGTGGTCATACTGTTCATCCTGAAACAGCACAGTGAGTAGCTGCTATATGGGTATTTGTTTTTAACATCTAAACTGCATGGTTTTCTTCAAAGTTTTTGCTTCAAAATACTAGAAAGGCCATTAAGCTAGAAGACTGTTCTAGTTAGCAGAGCAACTACACTGATCACCCACCACCCTGTGACCAGAGAACTGCAGCTCTGCTGCTGGCATTTCCCCTCCATGAGGGAATCAACACCTGCTTACCAAGAAAAACCTGACATTTTCCAGCCAACATCCATTTCTGAAAAGATGGTAAATATTGAGATCTCTGAAGCCAGCCAGGAGGGTGCACCAGCTTCCTTTAAAGAGGCATACTTAAGTCACAAAAAGACTTGTACCACTGCCCTGCACTGGCTGGAAGTTAAGCCCGGAAATACCTTTGCTTTGAACGCATGAACAGTTTTCATGTAGTGCTGAATTTGCTTCCCTAAGTCCTCAAATGCTTTTGGTCTTTCCTCCGATTCTTGAAATCTTGCCTGAATAGGTTGACCCAGAGTCTGAAAGAAAGTACAACAGATGATATCAAAAGCCACCCAACATCACAGCACCATCCTGCAAGATCTGACAAGATACAGTAACACCTCTGAGCTCCCTGGAACTTTCACCTCCACAGAGAGGAGGGACCAAGTCTCCCTCAACCCTGTGCTGTTGCAGGTCTCCTGGAGATCTGCCCCTTGTGTACTTTGTAAGCGAGCTAAGGAGTTTGGTACCAGTGCTGATCACTGACTCCACAGATCCAAGTCAGCCCCTCGCTTGAGCAAAGCTCTCTAGATCAGTAAACTCCAATGGGAATGCAAGAGCTCCACTTACCTTCAACTCCATCAATTTATCAATGTAAATCTGCTTGGGTTGGTCTTCACCATCTTCATAAAGCCAATTCTCTGTATCTTCCAGCTTCAGCGTGAAGCTATTTCGATCCTGAAACAACCCACAGGGAACAGGTGAGACAATGCTCTTAGACAGCAGATGGTATTAGATTATACCTGGAGCCTTTGTGGAAGGATTGTGTTTTGAGAATGTACAGAACTCTGCCTGCAACTCTTGGTTTACTATCCTATTTTACTGAGAGATGAGGAACAAAGTATTACTTGTTATGGCTTCATAGTGGAGATGAGGCCTAAGGAAGAACTATCTACAAGACCTACAGTTTAGATCAACACCAACACAAATGCCTCCCCCCCCCCCTTTCACATTTTCATCATCACTATACAAAAACAACTCTGAGAACAGAGGGAATCTTCTCTCTGGCAAAGGTGCCACCAATCTCACTTGTCTTGCCCCAGTTTTAGCTCTGACAGGGATCCAGGCTCTGCAGGCAGCCTGCTGGCAAGGCAGCCCCCATGGTAACCAGCAGGGATCCAGTCAAGAGCTCGAGGGACTCGTCTAACTAGTGCAACCATCCAGCTTACACTCAGTAATTACACACCCAGCTCCTCCAGAACACCAGGGACAGCTAATTAATACCAAGAGCTTTTTAGGCAACCTGTTCAGATGCAGTGACCACATTTAGTCAGACTAATGTGTTATCTGATTTTTTGTTTGTCAATATTTAGGAATAGTTAAAAAAAGCCATAAAGCACCAGGTTGCCCTACAGTGACGGTGCAAGCACACCTGCTCTGCTGTCACACACGCTGCTATCATCTGAGTCGCTCTGACTTTTGGAAAAGCACACCCAACCCATCCCAGGTACCATCTGCTTGGACTCTGTCCACATTTGGAAGGTGATCTTCAGAGTCAGAAAGGCTAAAAGCTGTTTATCCAAGTCTAAAGTCTGAAAATATAATCCAGGTAAAGGCAGTATCTGATACAAGTCAGAAGTTAGTAAAACACAGCTGTTTGTCACAACACAAGGCACTGAAGACACACAAGGTAGCAGTACTTACATCTTCACTCACGAATTTCTCATAAACACCACAGAGTTTGTCTCTCATATCATACACATACTCTTCCACCGCATTCTTGGCATCATTCCTCTCCTTCTCCAGCTTATCCTGCATTATCATTTTACCCTGTGAACAAGTTGGCAAGTGAGTTGGCTAAAAGGCTAATTATTTAACATGTATTGCCAGGATGCCTCGTCAGCAGAGCCTTAAGTTTGACTACAGATTCTGAAGTACTGTGGTTCACAGCACTGTTCTAGACACAACATGAATAAAAGCCGGTTTCAGTTTTGGGGGGATGCAGTTTGGAACAGTCTTGCTCCCACTGAGGAACATTCACACTGACAGCAGCAGCCATTGAGCCCCACAGACTGCAGGTGACTGGAAATCACCACCCCATGAATCACCTCTCCACAGAACCCCTCTGAGGTCAGGGTTACAGCACTCACTTCACAGAAGAATATATTTTGGCTCCACGAGGCACCATTCTTCACCTCAAAAAAACTGCAGTTTTTCCTTTTCCTCGATCACCCTCAACCATGAACCACATTTGATGAAGAGAAAAATTTCTGGACATCAACTAGTGCAATTTTTAGCCCAGGCAAGTAGGAGTTTACCTCATTCTCAATGAACAAGTTCAGCATGTCCTTCCCAATCTGCCACACCAGCTGATTCTCAATGGGAAGGTCCACAGTTGTAGTCTTTACTTTAGCCTTCTTGGCTTGGGGTGGTTGATCCACTTTCTTGTCTTTTGAGTCTGCCTGAGAAGTCTGTATTGAAGAGATACAGTCAGAGTACAACCAGCATCACCAGTCAGTTCCAGTTGAGTATTCAAGACTCAAAAGGTCTGATTCAGTCAGCACACCCGGGCAGCAGAACAACCTACCACTGTCATACTGACACTGCAACTGCTACAGTCAGACAATCCCACCACTGCCCCTTTTCTGAGCACACCAACTACAACCATGCAGGTGATGTGCTTCCAGCACAGCACTGTTCTAGTGCTTCAGTTACTGAACACTGTATTATTTCTTCATGAACAGGGAAGCTCACCCATTTTATCAGTACTAGATCACCTGACGGGTCTGCACTTCAGCATGTCATTTATGTGTTTGTAAGACTAATCACAGCACAGACTACTATATATTAAAATAAAAGTTCAGCTTCCAGAGCTGTGACAAAGGCACCAGACACTCTCACACTACATGTTCTCACAAGTCTTCCACAAGCACCCTGTAAGAAAAGAGAAGTCTCAGATGTTCATGTTACCTCCATTTCTTCAGACTCTGCCTTATTTTCAGGTTGGGCCTGCTGTTGTTCTTCAGTCTTCTGTTGCTCTTCCTGGTCTACCTGCATCTTCTGAAATTCAGAGATCCAGTTGGACATTCAGCAATACACATACAGATCAGTTCAGCTCCTAGGATGACCACCTCACACCTAATGCTCTTTAGGCAAGAGAATGAAAACTGCAGTAGAGCTTCAACATTGACTATAAACCTTTGCTTAGGCAAGCAACACCCCGAGCACAAATAAGGACTTCATCTGTACTTCAGTCTTTGTTACAAGAAGCTTCACTGGCACAACATACTTCAATTAATACTTAATCATATCTTTGTATTTCAGTTGCTAGACATCTAAATCCTTACACAAGTCTTAGAGCCTTCCCAGCCCTTGGCCAGTTGTGCTTCATCACTGTGGGAAGTAGCTGTGAGCAGTGATGACTTACCTCTTCCTCCTTTGCATGCTGATCTGTTTCCATAGGCTCTTCATTCTCATCAGACTTATGAACCTCCACCAAAGATGCGCTCGAAACACTGAAGATGCCATGGATATTCACCCTAACCTTGACCTTCACTTTTGAACTGGATCCATCTGTTTGAGGAGTGACTTTCTGAACCAAGAAGTGAGCTAAACAGTATCACAGGAAAAGAACAGAGAGAAAACAATTAAACAAAATATACCATTTGATGAACTTAAATCACCGTATGTAAAGTAAAACCTGACTGCTGCTGACAGCAGATCACTATGGTGTGCTCAGAGCATGGCAAGTCCTACTCAAGCCAAACAATTCAATTTAGTGATACTTTGCCTTTTACTTCTTAGGATACGCAGTGATTAGAAATGCTCTACAGTATGCTGGAAAAGCTGGTGTTACTGGTATCACAGGAAGAAACTGCACAACTCAGTCTCCCTTTCCAGGTCTGCTCCAACATTAGGATGCTCTTTATTTAACCTGTACATCCATGAACTCCATGTTACTCCACTCATTTCACTGTATATCCATGACTTTGGAAACCATCCCCACAGCATTTGTAGCAGGTTGTACTTTCCAGGTGAGATAACTGGACAGAAAGCCCTGAAACATGTACAAGACTATGAACAAAGCTGCAAGCTCCAGAATGGCCTAACCTATAGCGGGGTCAGGGTAAGGCAGCTCCTTGGGAGCACTGTAGTACGCCTCGAGAGTGAACGGCTCCTTCCGGTAGAAGGTGAGGACCTTAGAAAAGGGAGCAGCGTGGTTCTTGGGGAAGACCTCACAGTCACTGGAAGAGAAAACAGAGCATTTGTTCAGTACATGGGATGATGCATCTGATAAAGTCAACAAAACCTTTGTATCTTAAGAAAAAGCTTCTTAAAGAAGTGACAGAAGAGCCTCCTAAGTGTTGAGGTTGGAGTAACACTGGAGTGTACCCGCAGCAAGTCTGCTGATGGTACTAAACTGGGAGGGGTGGCTGATTCACCATCAGGCTGTGCTGCCATCCAGTGACAACTGGACAGGCTGGAGAGCTGGGCAAAGGCAACCTAATGAAGTTCAACAAGGATCAGCGTAGAGTCCTACAGCTGGGGAGGGAGGGGAGGGGTAGACCCACTGGAAAGCAGCCCCATGGAGAAGGAACCTGGAGTCCTGGTGGACAGCAAGTTCTCTCCATGGAACAGCAATGGGCCCTTGTGGCCAGGAAGGCCAATGGCCTCCTGGGGTGCATAAAGAAGAGTATGTCCAGCAGGTAGAGGCAGGTTCTCCTCCCCCTCTACTCTGCCCCAGTGAGGCCACAGCTGGAGTTTGTGTCCAGTTTTGGGCTCCCCAGTTTAACAGGGACAGGGAAATACTGGAGAGAGTCAAACAGAGCTCAGTGTTCCACCTCAACATGAGGAAAAATTTCTTCACTCTGAGAGTGACAGAGCCTGGCCCAGGCTGCCCAGAGAGGCTGTGGAGTCTGCTTCTCTGAAGGGATTACAAACCCCTCTGGATCTCTGCCTGTGTGTCCTGCTTGGGTGACCCTGCTCTGGCAGGGGGGTTGGACTTGATCTCCAGAAGTCCCTTCCAAGCCCCACCATTCTAGGATTCTGTGAAGTCCAACAGCCCCACAGGAGTGCTAAACTGCCACCCACCCTTGTTCTCTGCTGTCATTAACTTCAAAAAAGTATCAAAGCTCAATCATTCTATGAGTTATTTACTCACTGCCACCAGGTTTAAGTTGTATGTAATCATGCAAAAAGATTGAATTGTTTTTACCTTAACCCTTCCTCTGCTGGGGAATTCCACCGTAAAGAAATCGGATACGGTATCAGATCTGTGATAGAAAATTCTCTGACTTTGAAAGCCGGGGATAAAATCGCACACTGGAAGAGCACAAGAGCCATGTTACAAACATTCCACCTCCAGGTGAGCAGTCATTTCATTCACCAAGCAGCTATTTATGCTGTTACATATGGAGATTTACTCTGGGTTAAGCGAGGCTGATACTGATGGACTTGGGACCCTCCATAAGCAGCACTGGAAGCTCACATGTACCCTGCCTTTCCAGCAAGCTGTCACCATCTGTTCACTCTGAAAAGGGAAATGCCCAGGTTTTAATTTAGAGCCATCGTGTGTGGCTTGCTGTGGTTTGGCTACCAAATTGGTTTTAGTGCTAACGTAAGAAATCAGAAAATCTCCATTACAGTTACTTTTTAGAGTGATGTAGTACCAGGGTTTTTGCACGCTATAATGTAAAGTTTTCTCTTCAAGCAGATTCCAGCAGTTAGCTCATCACTGATGGAACAGAGCTGTATGTGCATACTGAACATCTGAAGAGAGAAGTGAGGTGATCAGAGCAAAACTAAGGTGCAGTCAAGAGATGGTAGCAATAGTAACTATGGAGTATTTACTACTGCTTAAGCCATTCAGTAGCAACTAACTCATCTCAGGACACTTATTTCCACTAGCAAGAAACTAAGCTTTTGTTTCCATCCATGTTCTGGCATGAAATTGCTGTATCACAAGTTTATCAGTAGTGTTGTAAAAAATCTTTCCCTGTTTACCCTAGATCTCCAAAGGAGCCAGGAGGAGAAAACATCACCATATGAGCTTTATCAGACTCCCAGCTTCCAGGCACAGCAGCAGAGAACAAGTTTCACTTCAACAAGCTACACTGATCTGCTGCTTTGGCTTAGACAGCACAAAGGAATCACTTAGACCTGCTATCCACATTCTTCCATCTGCTTTCCTCAAGCTTATTCAAATACACTCTAGGATACACACAAACTATCTTCCATGTTACCTGTGGCTCAAATACCTATGGATTTCAATAAAAATCCCCAGAGCTAAAACAAACAGCACTTCTTACCTGCAGTGCACAACCCCGTGCAACAGCCTCGTCTGCGTTCAAAGTTGTACTGACTTCTTTGCCAAAAAATTTACTGATCTTCTCTTTTACAGCAGGGATTCTTGTGGTACCACCAACTATCTCTACTGCATAAATATCCTCCTTCTTTAACTCTAAAAAGGAGTCAGACATTAGTTTTTATAGACTAAATGTTTGTTTTACATGAATACATTGACATTATAAACTAAAAATTTTACTGGACCCATTATTTTAAGCTTTTAAGTTTCTAAGCAATAATAATTTCAAATCTTAGCTCACGTGACATAGTTTAAAGAACCTTATGAGTTGTGCTAAGAAAGAAATGGTTAGCTGGGCTAAATCCACCCGCCCAAATTCTGTCAGTGCCCAGAGGAAGCTTGCATTATGTACATCTTTTCCATACACAGAATGCCACCACACTCACTGGCTTGCTCCAGCACGCTGCGAAGGGGTGGTTCCACTCTTGCCAGGAGTCCCTCACACATCTCTAAAAACTTGCCTCTGTAGGAAGAAGCCATAAATAAAGCTATAGACAAGTTTGTCTGGGAAACACAACTGCAAAAATGGAAAGAACACCATTCTGACCTTGTACTGCAGGGGTTTCTCTCCCTCCCCTATACCAGTTTTAAGCTTATTCAGCATATACCCCAGACAAACTGGGTTCTAGAACCCAGGGACACTTGCAGCACTCACAGCCCTCCCTCCTGACTCAAGGCCACTGCCTGGTCTCTAAACATTATCATTCTGAGCAGCAACCCTGCACATGTTGCTCTTGCATGTGCCACCTCCCTCCAGTCCTAGCAGCTGGTGTTTTATACTCCCTGCCCAAAAGGCACTCGAAGGTTTACCCTGAAAGCATAAACATTACCTGTTCATTGTCCCAGAGACATCGATGTCGTTCATGAAGCACTCGATGTTCATCGGCAGGTCAGAGGCATTAGCACTCATCAGCTTCTTCAGTTTCTCACACTCCTGGTACAGCCTCAACAAGGCACGAATCTTAGACTTGATGTCTAGTTTGTATTTCTTCCCAAACTCTTCACAAAAGTATTCGACTAACACCTCATCAAACTTCCTGCCTCCCAGCGTTGTGTCAAACGATGTAGCGAGAACCTTAAAAACAATTGAACTCTTGAGTAACAGCACAGTTTGTGGTTCAGTGAAACCAATTAGCAGGTATTTGAAACAAATGCTTTGCCATTACAGTCCAGCTTGAAATCAAAGCAAACACTGCTACAGAAGAAAATTATACTGGTGCAACCACAACAGAAAAAATCCAGTGTAGTTCAGTAATTCTGCCCTTTCCAGCTTCAATCAGTACTTTTTGATCAGCCTGGTCTAGAAGCCTGCCCTACCCCAAAGAGTAACAATGTCCCACACTCCTCTGCCATGCTCCACGGACACTGCTAGCAACAGTTAAGCTCTTCTCTCTGATTTCAGGGCAATCTAAGCAGAACTGCACACCAACATCTGGTAGTTTCTGTGGATGGCAACTGCAGTAATAGTTGTAGACATCCAGAGAGACAGCCTAACAAGTCTAAACCATAATTAAGCTGCATCTTTTGTAGCTGATAGTAGATCTGTTCAAAATGCTGTTGGAGGAAGAACCATCTGACAAATTCTGGCAGCTACACAAATACCAGACCTCTTTGAGAGTGGCAATTCTCACAAGGATCTCCACGTGTACACAGAGCTGCTACAAGCTCCAGCTTAGCTGGGCAAAGCTTAGCAACAATCTGTTTGGAAACTGGTACTGTAAGCAGACTGGGAGTATCCAAACTCTGCTCAGCCACTGTCAGTTTGAATCATATCCCAGTTTAATTTTTGATGCCTCATAAGGGTGGAACATGTTCACACCAAGCTAAAAATAAAACATCAAGAGAATAAGTGTTATTAACTCTTGCAAACAGGTGCTTGCTTTTGATGAGGGAACTATCTGTAAGGAACATCTGTAGCCCATCCACCTCAGCTGAGTCTAGCCTTTAATACACTGTGAGCTTAGTTTTTCTTTTTTCAGAATAGAAATCAGTAAAGCATCACACTTCTCAATACCCTTTCAGACTAGGTTTGGTCTCTATGCTGCTTTAACTGCCTTGCTGTCCAGCTCTCCATTCTATACTCAAAAGTATCTCTTCAATACCTCTGTGGTTTCAAAGTTTAAAAGAGAAACTTAAGAAACACAAGGTAGGTTACATTTCCTCACAAAAGGAACCAGAACTACAACACAACTAGTGTTTTCAGACCTCTCACCTTCTCTTCATTCCACTACCCTGTGGTTTAAAAGTTGTGTTTCTCTAGCCGATTAAGTTATTGGAATTGCAAGAGCCCAGACTGTACTGGTGAGAGAGCCCACTGAGAAATGGGTTTGCTGGAAAGCAGTCATGCCCTGGCCGCTTACACGTACACAGTAACCTGCTTAGCTTCCCTTTCAAAGTAATCCAGAGTGTTTTTACTCTTTCACATGAGCACTACAGTGAACATTAAACTGTCCCACCCCGCTAGGATTTCCTGTTTCAATGCTGGATCTCCCCACTGAGCTAGGGGATTTTTTTGAAGCAGCACCCAATCAGAGATGATAATCTCTGGGCAGATCATTTACTCCAGGTTTTTTATTCTTTGCCAAAGTCTCCTGATTAAGGCACGTTTGCTTCTCCCACCCATCGCCCAGCAGCTCCCCAGCTCCCTGCCCTGCTTTTAACTCCAGACAAAGTGCAATTTTAAGAACATGAATTGAGCTGTCTGGACGTGCTTATGGGAAGACAGGCAAGGCTGCTGTGTGTGTGCTGATGAGTATTTCTATAGGTAATTAAAACAGATGCATAACAGATTGTTTACTTTCAGTTTTCCTTTGTTGAATGCACAAACAGAAACTTGATATGCAGAATGCCCCATATCCACAAAAACAACATTCCGTGGCTTCTCTTCCAAAGCAGGCAGGTCTTGCTTATAGATTCCGTAGGCAAGGGCAACTACACAGAAACAAGAGTCAGAAAGTATAGTTAGGACATTCAGCTTTGCAATTCCTGAAGAAATAAGGGGTACATCAGTAAAGAGAATCAGCATTTCACCTTACTTCAAGGTGCAGAAACTGATCTCTCCTTAAACAAAAGGCCCGATGTTAAAGAAGCATGGAAAACCACAAAACAGCAGCAGCCCTTCCTAGCAGCTGCACTAAAACAGATACTCAAGAATTATCTTTATGCCTCTAAATTAATAAAAAAACAGACCAGAGCTTAAGAAACTGTATGATCAACTACTCTGCTTTAAGTGTACAAACCCAGCAGCAATTCCAGAGAGCATGGATCATTGACAGATTAAAAACTCAACTAATAAGACTACAACATTCAGCGAGGCAGAGAAAGGAAGGCATCACCTGCAGTGGTTTCATTTATGAGCCTCAGACAGTTGAGACCAGCAATCTGTGTAGCATCCATCACAGATCTCCTCTCCGCATCTGTGTAGAAAGAAGGAACCTGCAAAAGAGCAGATGGTCAATATTAACATTTAGATCTGTCTTTAGCAAGCAGTCACCACAAGCATGTACAGAGTTTGTACAGAGCACAGCTGAGGTACCCTTTGAATTGTGTTCCTTACAGTTGCAAGAGAGGGAAAAAAGAAAGGATTACATGAAGACAAAAATACTTTGAGAATCTCTTTCCATTCCATCTCACAAGCCACTCGTTTTAGGAGCAAAGAGCCAGAAGCAGGGATCAAATATCAATTAGGCTGCTAAGCAGCAGCAATTTATGACATTTCACCATTAATGATTTAAGTCTAGTTTTGAAAAGACACAAGATCCAGTTTTAAACAGAAAGACAAATACCTGAACATTCAAGTTTAATGTGCAATTTAATGCTGCAATCATTTAAATATTTGGTTGATATTAATCTGATTCCTTATTTACTATCTCATACTTACAGAGACAACACAGTCAACTACAGGCTTCTTAAGCGCATTCTCAGCAGTCTCTTTCAGTTTGGTAAGAAGCATTCCTGTCACCTGCTCAATAGTAAAGTTTCTTTCTTCTTCCATATACATGGCCTTCAAATAAAAATTGTGTACACATTACACTACAGCAAAAGGCACAGACTACAAGCATGAGGCACACAGGCAGGAAGCAGTCTTTATAGTAAAAGCAAGCCTCAGAAGTAGCGCAGCTCGAGACAGCCTTCTCCAACAGCCCAGCTTGAGCACAGCAGTTGCAAGAAGGTAACAGAAGCACTGGAATGCACGTTTAAGAACTGACAAAGCTGCTCTGAACACAAGTAGCTTCTCCTTCAAACTCACCATGGAGTGCAGGAAAGAAAGCACTGCTAAACCCCAGTTTGTGTGGGACTGGCTTTGCAAGGCACCCAAATTGTACAACTGTAAAAATCAGTCTCTCCTAATACCTGGAGAGACCATCTGCACCCACAGCCTTTTATTCCCTATTTAAGACTTGCCATTCACAAGAGCTCAGAAACTGTAGCAAGCAGACTGAAAATAAAGAGATAAAAGGGAACTTTTATCAGTTCCCCCCTCTGGTTCTTTTTCAAACACGCCAGACTTACCTTGATGCCAGTTGAGCCTGTTGGCAGCTGGACAAGTTCATAGGCAAGGCTGGCTTTTTCAGCTTGAACAAAGGGATCTGAGAATGCACGACCATGAAATCTTTTAAAACTTTGTACTGTATTCTTTGCATTTGAAATAACCTAGAGAAAAAGAAATCTTTAATACAACATGTCAGGGGAACATCTGAATTTCAAACAGAAGACAGTTTTATTCTCATACTTCTCTCAACAGATTATTTTTTGTCATTTGTATCTTAAGTGTCAGGGTTGTTGCTAGAAGGCAACTTCCCTCTGACTGCTCAGGTAACCTACAGGAATGAGATTTAAAAGGTATGCTACAAAAGTGAGCCAAGATTCTAGAACAGCGTTCGGTTTTCAAAGCATATGTGGAGGACAGGTTAAAAATCTTGCAGTGTCTTTCCCCTTTCCCTGTGCTACCACCCCGCCTTCCTGTCTCGTTTCAAAGGCAATCATATACTCATGTAAGCTCTAGTTCAGGCTCAGCACATGCACGTGACAGCCACCACAGATAGCCTCACAAAACAGCTCACAAGCCTTGACACAAGGCTTTAACAAGGCAGAAGGACCCCAAGATGATTCTGTCCATTGATCAAACTGACAAAAGGCAGATTGTCTTTTACTATCAGCAGAAAACGGTGCAAACAGAGAAGGGAAAAAATCATTATCTCTTGTTTTCAGGTAGCATTAAGGAAACTGGTTTAATTCTTTCATTTACATTAGAGCAAGACACATACTGAAAAATACCCAGTAACTGACAAAGCAGACAAGCACCAGACCATAGGAACATTTACCTGTGATTTGGTTTCAGTCAAGTGTCTATTTCCTACTTAACCTGGGCTTGAATGTCTGTAAGTTTAGTACTCTGCAGAACATACCTCATCTCTACTGGATCTCTGTATCAATGAATTTCTTTAAGCTAAGCAGATACTCAATTCCAGAAAAAACATCTGTATTTAGTTCTAGTACAGTTCTTCTGTTCTTGAACAACATGGTTGTGTCCAGTCATTTTTGTATTCTAGATAATGAATCTTCACACATCTCTAGGTTTTTTTAAGGCTAAGAAAACCCAAGTGTTTGAATAGTCACTTCCTGTAGAGGACTTCAAAAAAAGATCATATTTTATAGGTGTTTCACAGCAACATAAGATACGATACACAGGACCCAAATGTCACAAGCAGGACAATCACCTTAGCTTCTTCTCAGTCCTTAAATCATACTTACCTACACCAACAGAAACTCAGACTATGAGCCAGAACTCCCAATAGATATGTAGGCTGCAATTCAACCTCAGAGAGTCAAGCAAGCTATATATATTTCTATTCAAGTAGGTCTCCTTTCTGCTAAAGCTATGCACTTCATGGAATTCTACAGAAGGCAGCCACATAATGAAAAGCTATCTTAATGCACATGAACTGGAACAAGCCAAGGCAGGGTGAAGCACTACTGCCTCGCTTTACAATTTACATTTGTAACCTAAAATGATAAATTACTCTTTATCAGAAATTCTTAAGAGGCAAAGGATTTTTTTGGATGTATTTTTGGTGGTACATTTCATTGTGCACAAGGCCCAGCCCTCAGTTCCTGCAGCAGATGACAGAGCAGCAGTACACGCCAACAGCTGAATGGAGCTCAGCTGTTCACTGCAGTTATGGAGACACTGGGACACCAGCTCAGAGATGTCTGTAACCTTCAGTGATAAAAAACCACATCCTGCTCGTCTAGGTTCCGACTGCTGAAGCTGCTTTGGCCTGAACTCCACGCTCACCTGGCTTTTAGCCGCGGCGCCAATCGAGCGATTCTTGGGTCCAAAGGATATACATGATCTGTAACAAGAACAGAGGCTAGTGAGTGATCAGTAGAACTGCACTGCAGATCTTTTCGTTAAGAAGTGTTGATAATATTAACGAGGCTAGAGGTATTTTAAACAGTATCTGCTCCATGAAGGAAGCTGGTGACACTGCAGCACGTGCATGGAATATTCTGGGAATTCTGGAAAGCAGCAGGCACGGCCAGGTCGGGTGAAGCAGGGACGCTCCTCACTGCAGAGCAGCACTAAACCCAAACCCAGTTCTTCCTACTCCAAGTTTCACACCTAAGCAATAGAATAGCATAGTAGCAGACACCCTTTATCTCAGTAATTACCCACCTATCTAAGCCAATCGAAGACAAGTTGTTCACTGAGCCTGGAGACACTGAACTGCTCAGAAAAAATCCAGGAGGTAAATCAGGCATTAAGAAAATCATTGCTACAGGTCTGTACCAATCTCTAGCTAAGCTGGCCAGTTTTAAACCAAACCCTTCACAAGCAGGACCAAAAACCTGCAGAGAGAGATTGATGTTTCTGAGTTTGATGTGTACTCAGTGAAATAATGTAGACTGCAGAAAGAAAAAGCACACTTTACTCCAAACTACTTTGTGATAGCTTGCACTCCTGAAAAGACAGAATTTAAAAACAACAAAAAAACCTGTTTTGGAGAAATCCCTAGTCCTACTAAGCCTCTTGATTTATATCTCTAACAAACTGTAGAAGCCCTAACAGAATGAAGCCCAGCCCTCCAATCCAAGTTCCTCATACCATTGAGGTGAATTTACTGGGGGGGGGGGGGGGGAATTATGTTAGTCAAGCAGATCTCTACTACTCACACAAGGTACTAACAGCAGAAATACGCTGCTCCTGATGCAGCAGGTCAAGAATCTGCTTTACAGCAGGTTGTGCCATAAGCCTGCCAGAAGAAACAAATCCCAGCTGAGCCTGAGGGTTAGAATGGTCTTCCCAGCAAACAGTCAAAACCAGAACTGAAGACTAAAGTGATAAAATCGCAACGGGTTTGTTTCTTCCACTTGATCACTAACTTCCCAAATGAACCGAGCCCACCCACAAGCACAAACTGCGACAGAATTAACCTCTCTGAATGGATCTGCAATTCTTCAAAACAACTGTTTGGAGGATTAGTTCACACAGAGTGAGGAAGTTCTGTTCTGCAGACCCTAAGGCCCACACTGAGAGAAGAGGAGCTGCAGAGCACACAGCTGAAAAACCAACGAGCCCCAGGCAGGAAGCTTAATAATTAATTTTTAATTATTGTGTATTAATAATGTATTAATTTACTGTGACCTCTGGAAAGGAATTAAGACATGATCATGAATAGCAATGTTTTGTCCTGGACAGAACCAGCTACTTCATCACTAAATTCAGAAGCCACCAGCCCCCCTTCACCACTAGATCAGGCAATCAACCCCTTTAAACCTCCAGGCAGGAGCCCCTTCAGCAGCATGATACAGCACAGTAATCAAACCCATGACCTTCCATATTCTATGCTGGGAATAAAAAAACCCTTAAGAGCATAAATTCTTCTTAAACCTGCTTGCCCCCTGCTTTGCTTTATGAGCAGGGGAGTTTCTCAAAGGAGCTGCCGTGGGACACGCTGGATGGTTCTCCTTGGCTCCACTCCTGCCCTTCCTGCCCATCCCAACCCTTCTCCAAGCTCACCCTGGTTCCTGACCGAGCCACTCCGGAACCCTGTGCAGAGCTAGGTTCAGCTGGGGAGAGTGAAGGCAGAATCCCCAGCCAGCAGCTCCCCAGAGGAACCAGGGTTAGCTCATTAAGTACAAATTACACTATTAGACGACTGGAATTTGAAGAACTAACCACAGCATTGTCAGCAGAGCCCTAATCCGTGAAGGTCATCTGAGGTCTAACAAAGCAACTTCAGGAGAGATCTGAAGGTCTTTGACACACCTGCAGGCACTGCTTCTCCCTTCCCCTGCTGTCACATCCTTGGAAGACATCCCCTGGCAGCCCTGAAAATTGGTTCTAGCTTTGTAAGATCAGTTACAGCTGTTTCACTTGATCCGAGGCCCTTCATCCTTAGGGACAATGAAACCGTCTTACCTCCCCCCCCTCATTTTTTATGGCTTTCTAGGACTCTTCCATTTTCAGAAAATCATATTCAAAGACAAACATGTTTGGCACTGCTTTGGGATATACAAGTTCTAATTTTACAGGATTCTGGGAGAATCCAAGCACAGAGCCGAGAGCAGATTCGGTGAGAACATCATCTGTGCCTCTGAACCAAGTCCAAGGTACTCGGCAGGATCTGCTTTACCAACACCATCACACTGGCACCTGTCTGCTGACCCTTCCCAAAGCCTGGGTGTCATCATCAAAACCCCAGCGACTGGGAGCAGGCTCCTGAGGAAAGCTGTCCCAACTCCTTGCACAACTGCTCCCGAGCTCACCATACAGAAATGCTAGGCACTGACTTCTAGAACCAGGCTTTCTGCTTTCCAGACCCTTAAAAGTCACTAAGAATTTCTTTGAATAGACTGGTTTGCTCACAGAACAGTTTCCTGCATTCCCTCTGAAGAGTCTGGAGATAAAGTCCTGTTAAAAACAATCATTTTCCACATGCTATTCCCCACCCCCCCCAATTTCACTTCAGCTTTTAATAACTGAATTACTTCCCAGCTGCACCGTGTCAGCTATTTTATATAGCTCATCTCCTTCCCAGAGCAATTGGTGTTGATCTCTCTCACACATACAGAATTCCACCTCCCTGGGGGCCTAGCTACTAGAGGAACACTCTGCAATTCCTCACAATAAGTATTTTCCTCATACAGCCTTGAAACTTCTATGTTATGGAGAACACTTGACAGAGCTTACTCTAGGACACGTATCAAATGAAAATGCTCTTATCCATTTACTCATTGCTTAGAAGCTGTAACAGGCAAACAGCGCCGAGGTATTGTCGAATGCAGAGCAAGGTCATTTCATGCCTCGGGTCTTTTAAATAGATGTGAGGGACCTAACAAACCCCAAAAAACCCTAAGACAACGCAATTGTCTCCCCAAGGCAGCTATTTACTTCAGATCTGCTTCAAATAAAGCTACACTGCAACATACAGTGAGCTGCAGAACCATTTTTAACAGAGCTTTCTACACAGTTCCCCTCCAGGTCTTACACACTGCAGGTTCCTCTTTCACCTTTATTTTGCTGTTCATTCTTATAAGAATTTTATCCCAGGTTTCCTGCTCCTTCTTGGCAAGTTTATTAAAAATAAACAACGTGCATGCTTCTTAAGAAATGTGTCGGGAGGTGTATTTATGTAAGAAGAGCTAGAATATACTATAAACACTGCAAAGAGTAATATGCTTTAAGACTCACGTTCACCAGCAAATTGCACTGTTAGCCAGTCCCACAGAATATTAGGGGGTGGGCAGGGCCCTCTGGAGATGCTCTGGTGCCACCCCCTGCTCCATCCAGCAGGGGCACCCAGAGCAGGGGCCCAGCAGCGCAGGGTCCAGCCGGGGTGGGAATCTCTCCAGACAAGGAGACTCCACAGCCTCTCTGGGCAGCCTGGCACAGGCTCCAAACCCTCACACCAAACAACTTTCTCCTCCTGCTCAGATGGAACCTCCTGGCTTCCAGTTTGCGCCCAGTGCCCGACAGAAAAGTGCCTGTCCCCTCGGAGGGCAGGGGATGTCTGACCCGGCACAGCCCCTTCCCACCCCACAGCCCCTACCTCGCCCACCTGGCAGCCAGCCTCAGACCAGAGTTTAAAAGACCCAACGCAAGTGCGAAGCCGGGCGGAACAAAGGCGCTCCCAGGCTGCGGGGGGGAGGCTGCTAAGCAGCTTTTCCGAGCTGTGACCCCCGGGCGGGCCAAGGGGGCTGACCCAGCCCAGCGCCCCCCTGCGCGCCCCGGGCCCAGCCCCGGGGGAGCAGCCGCGAAGGGCAGAGCGCGGCCTGTGACGGTAGCGAACAAAGCTCCGTGACTCCCAGCAGCCGGAGAGACGGCACGGGGGTGGCTTGGGGGTTTATTTGGGTTTTTTTTTTTCTTATATTCACGGATTCTTGGCCTTTCAGCCCACACCGCGCTGCCTGGGGGAGGACCAACTGGGTCAGGCGGCGCGGCACGGGAGCGCGGGGGGTCACCGAGACCTCCCCTCCCCGCACCGCCTCCGCTTCTTCTTCATTCACGCGCTTTTTCACCACCCCCCCTTCCCCGTTCTCCTCCGCACCGGCCGCGGCGGGAAGGGCCGCTCACCCCCGGGCCGCTGCTCTCCCCGGGGCCCGGCCCCTCAGCCCCGCTCCCCCTCCGCGGGCCCTGACTCACGGCGTGCTCCGGTCGCTGTACTCGTTCGCGATGGTCTCGATGCCGCCGGCGCGGGCCACGGCCACATAGCAGCTCTGGAAACCCAGGTCGATGCCCACCACCGACATGGCTGCCAGGGGAGAGCAGGGAAGAGGGGAGGAACGGGGCTGAGGCGCCTGAGCAGCGGCGGCGCGGCCCGGCCCGGCCCGTTTAAAAGCGCGGCGGCGGCGGGTGCTGCCTGC
>JANVCC010000135.1:3604822-3649495 GCA_025345505.1 Todiramphus chloris collaris | reverse complement strand
CTCAGCCTGGCCCCAGCACAGAGATGCTCCAGCCCCTCAGCATCTCCACAGCCTCCACTGGACTCTCTCCAATAGCTCCTGGTCTCTCTTGACCTGGGGAGCCCAGAACTGGACCCAACACTGCAGAGGTGGCCTCACTGGGGCAGAGCAGAGGAGGAGGAGAACCTCCCTCAACCTGCTGGACACACTCTTCTGAATGCACTCCAGATCCTATGATGAGATCACCTGATGATAGCAGATGGGGCTTGAAGGCAAACAGCATGCCATGAGAGATTAAAATAAAATAAATTGCCATTTCTGGAAGCACAGGTTTTGCAGTAAAGGAGTTAAATGCCTCTTATTTGCTGTTAGGGTATTGTCCTTTGGTGTCCTATCACTTCAAGAGGACCACAGTGGTGATTCTACCTTGACACTTGCAAAATTGCAACAAAATCTCTTTCAACTCTCTCTATTTTAATAACCCTGAGTACTAGAGAAAAGGATGGAGGCTGTGTCATAGAGTTATAGAGCTGACTCTATAACCTGCTCTAGGGGGAGGTGTCCCTGCCCACAGCCGGGGGGCTGGAACCAGATGGTCTTTAAGGTCCCTTCCAACCCAGCTCATTCTGTGATTCTATGGTCATTCTGATCTTACACCCATGGAGTTTGGGAATCTTGGCGTTTGCGAGCGCTTTTGATTCCGAGAGAAAAGGCAGCTGAGCCCCGGCGATGTAATGTGTTATAAACGGTACGTTTCCAAACTCCCAGCCCTATATTTACATCCCGGCTCCTTGTTCGAATGATGCAGAGAGCACACGGCAGAGAAATTCAATACTCCAAGCAGGAAGGCCTCCTGCCCCAGGAGCGCTGGGGCGGTTCAGCCCGGCGCGCTGGCGATTCCTGGCAGCGTGTGCCAGGACGCTGCGCTGGCAGCTGCCGCTCGCCCGGGAATTGCATCACGCTGCTAATGACAGGGGAGTAATTAAGTGCTTCACCTCGGACGTCCTTGAGTGTAGAGCGAGGTGCCAAGGGAGGAAACCAGCCCGCTGCTCCGCGGGGAGAATGTGGTACCACGCGTACCTGCGGCAGGAGGGACGCTGAGACACAGCATCGCCTGCGCTCCTCTGGTTTTTATCTCTTCGCTTTCATTGTCAAAAGAAAAGACCCTGCAAGAGGAGGGGCTGGGGAGTCTGGATCTGGCATCAGAGGGGACCCACCAGCTGCCTGCCATGGGCCACTGCTGACCCTGGGCTAGCGAGCAGTCCTGTGACCTCACCAGGGATGCTGCCCTGGGGGCACTAGGGAGGTGGGAGAGACTGGCCCCACCAGCCCAGACAGTTCTGCTCACCACATACAGCCCCCTGCCTGGGAGGGAAATAAAGGAACCAATGCGTCTCTGTGGTTCTCCTCACCCTCCTCTATCTTCTGAATGGGTTTTTTTTTTTCCTTGTAAAAAGTGAGTCTTCTAATGTACAAAACATGAAAAGACTGTAACAAATACTTCTAAGAAATAATTGGAATGTGGTGACAGCTGACACACGTTGCTTCTCCGAAACTCTTGTGATACACGTTCTTTAAGAAGGCTTTACCATTTCCTCCCGGCAAAGGCTGATGTATGGTAGAGAGAGCAACTGTGAAATGAAACAGCACAGTGCCAGATGGGGTAACTCAATTTACTGGATTTTATCTGTGAGTTTGACACTGCCTGACTTGGAAGGCATGAGAAGCAGCGGATTCCATATATGCTGGGGTTTGTTCTGGATAGGCTTTTTTTTATACACACACACCCGCACCCCCCCCCCATCTTCTGGAGAATCCTGTTTGAATCCAGACGGGACATTCCCTTTGACTACAGATTTTCCACTTTCGGTATGTTATAAAAACAGCATTGCTGAGGGCACTGAGAATGCTCCAGAAAACCACGTGTCCCCTGTACCGAGGCATTTAGACTTATGCTGGGGAGTGTCCCTTCCCAGGGTGTCAGTAGGGTGAAGCAGCTTTGCACCCAGAGCCGGGGATGGTTTTGGGAAGGCTGCTGCGGGCCAGCTCGCCACCAGTTCGGGGGCTTTCTCAGCAACATGGCTCGCAGCCTGGGGAGCACGGCGGGCAATGTCTGCTCTGGTGCTCCCAAATGGTTCATCTTCCCCACGGGGGACCAAGGTTGTGTGCTCAGCCACCCATACACAGCTGGCAAGCTTTGCCTTTGGAAAGGAACTGGAATAACAGAAGCATCTTTGTACTGCATCCAGTTCTGGGGCCCCCAACATAAGAAAGTCATGGACCTCCTGGAGCAAATCCAGAGGAGGCCACAAAGATGAACCCCTCTGCTGGGAGCCAGGCTGGGAGAGCTGGGGGGGTTCAGCCTGCAGAGGAGAAGGATCTGGGGAGACCTTCTGGGGGCCTTTCAGGGCTTCAAGGGGCCTGTCAGAAAGATGGGGACAGACTTTTGAGCCAGGCCTGTTGGGACAGGACAAGGGGTGATGGGTTTAAACTAAAAGGGAGATTTAGACTGGAGAGAAGGAAGAAACATTGATGCTGAGGGTGGTGAGAGCCTGTGCCAGGCTGCCCAGAGAGGTGGTGGCTGCCCCATCCCTGGCACCATTGCAGGGGAGGTTGCCTGGGGGTCTGAGCACCCTGCTCTAGCAGGAGGTGTCCCTGCGTATGGTGGGGGAATTGGAACGAGATGCTCTTTAATGTCCCTCCCAACCCAAACCATGCTATGATTATCTGAATCCCATTTCCAGTGTAGATATGCCCACTGAGATCAGACCTTGGCCGACACTTCCAGCCTTCTGTGTGGCAGTCAGCTCTCAGGTGGGTGTCTGAACAGACCAGTGTTCTCTGTCAGCTAAATTCATAATGGAAGGAGCCAATTGCTATTCGAGAGTGACAATTAGCCTAGAGGAGCAATCTAAAGACAAATGACACTCAGAAGGTCGGTCTTAATTTCTTTATTGCTTATGTTTGCATGGAAAATAAACTGGGAAATGAAGCTTGCCTACGCCAGTGTGGTGGGTAAAGGGCACAGAGGAGGAAGAAGAGGTGAAAAGTGAGAGGAGGGAAAAAAAGGAGAAACAAAGAGTAGGAAGAAAAAGTATCTCTAATAACAGGCAGCGCGATCTGCGAGCACATTCTTCAGCTGCATTTCTGTCCATTCCCCGCGGCACTGGTAAGGCACTAAAGAAAGAACCGACACCAGTTCAGTTACCTTTTATATCCTCTGTGGTATGGGTTTGATACCCTGCGCCCGCAGCACGGGTGTTTGGTCAGGGGGACGTGTCAGCCAAAGACCAACCCTTCCATCCCGGCCCGAGGCGGAAAACTCTGCCGCGACTCCCTGCAGATGCTCAGGGAACGTGCCCCGGGCACACGGATTTGTTTCAAACACCTTCAAAGCTGGGGTTTGTTTTGGGGTGTCCCGAGGATGTGTCCCCTGCTCGGGTGTGTGCTGAAGTCATCACGATGTCTGAGCCGTTCTGTGTTCAGCTGTCCATTGGCTTTTGCTGCTGGGTGACTGCTGGCCCGGAACAGCCAAGAGCTCATAAATTGTTAAGTTCGGTGGTTTTCAGCTTTTACTCAATAGAGGTATTCATTATATTATATTTTTAGAACTGGCTTGGCATCTAATTATTCCAGAGGACCTGGAATGTGAAAATCAAGACTAAATAAACGTGACACACTGGAAATTACGGGGAGGAACCTGCAAGTTTCTCATTGCTCTCACAAGCTTTCCTGCACATTTCCAAATGGGGTTTGCGGCACCGAATCACAGAATCACAGACTGATAGGGGTTGGGAGGGACCTCTGGAGATCGAGTCCAACCCCCCTGCCAGAGCAGGACCCCCTGGAGCAGGTCACACAGGGACCTGTCCAGGTGGGTGTTAAATGTCTGCAGAGCAGGAGGCTCCACAACCCCTCTGGGCAGCCTGGTACGTTTGCTTTTAACAGAGATGTATGACTAGGAGAAATGTCTCAGAACATTAAGAAATATAGAGGCAAAATTCAGCTGTGAGGTAGCACAGCACCTCACCATGCTCATTTAAGGCAGTCATTTAATTTCTTTTATCAAGGCAGACTTTGTCTTCTTCCGAGCAAGTAATATGTCTTTTTCTTATGCACTTAAATGCATAATCTTTGAATCCCTATCAGACATAAATATTCCTTACTTGAACATTCTGTGCTTGTTATTTGGGATGTATGCTGTATGTTGCTTATCAGTAGGGTGATAAATAGCTGCACACTTTTTGTTCTCTTTTGTTGTCATAATAATCGATAATTTTATTTTAAATTTAGGAGAAAAACCCAGAAGATGAATCACAAAAAAAACAGGCTTGTCTCTTTTAAAATAGACTGCAGCTACTCTAGGAACAAGATGTCTCAGAAATCCTTCGGCTTTTGAAGATAATGTAAACAGAACAGCAAAAGCATTAACGTTTCATGATGACATCACATGCCCAAGGCTCTCGGAACTCGGTTATGTATTTGATCAGCTACTGCTTTATATAAGAAAACACAGAATCAGAGGATCATTTGAGTTGGCAGAGACCTTCCAGATCATCTAGTCCAACCGTTAACCCAGCGCTGCCGGGGCACCACTGCCCCCTGGCCCTCAGCCCCGCATCGATATGAGGCAGAGAACGCGTTCCAAATGTAACGATGATACGTGGCCTGAAAGCTGTGCCCCTGTTGTGCAGAAGAAATAACTTGCTGTTGATACACTCGCTGCCGTTCCACTGCTCGGAGCTGCTCGTGGCTGTTGCGCAGCGTGGCAGGCATTGCAGATGTGGAATCACCAGGAACCATGTGGGTACAGCAAGAAAATGGGGAACAGACGGATGTGGCACTGTTAATCTGTACGTTACGAGTGATTTCCTCTGTTCCTCAAGGTGTCCTCACTCTGTTTTCATTCAGTGGTTGACCTGAACGGTGCCTTAGCCCTGATCTCAGCCTGCAGCCTCCAGTCTTCCCCCAAACTCACTCCCCTGGGGAGCATCCCAGATAAATCCTTGCCTGGCAGATGAAGCCCCTTCACACAATCACAGAAAGTTAGGGATTGGAAGGGACCTCGAGAGATCACCTAGTCCCACCCCAGTTTCTAGTTTCTGCTCGCTGCATGTGAAAGAGGGGCAGGATTTCAGCGCGAGCACTGCCTCTGGGGTGCATCTCCCCCGGCGAGCCCCCCGCCTTCGAGCTGTTTACAGTGCCACGTCTGGCGATTCCTTCCTGCCCACCAAACACCAGAGCCAGCACGGCCTTGAAATAAGTCCCAGCTGGTGTTGGTCACGGGCTATTCTTCGGGCTGCTGTAAATAGCCCGCGTGTGGCACCCAGTGCGCGGCTCACCGCGCTGTTCTGGGACATTCAGATGGAACCGGGCTTCGCGGTCTCCCCGCTCAGGGCATCAGCGGTATTGTGTTGCCCCAGCTCTGGTAGGAGTCAAACCACGTACACCACAGTTCTTAGAAAATCCTGTCCCTTCGGAAGGTTACTCGGGAGCCGTTTTCACCGCTCTGGCTGTCTCAAGAATTTGCAGTGAAACAAACAGTGAGAAGAGGAATTTCCCTCCTACTCTGGCTCGGGGCTGTGGGTCAACCTCGGGAGGGCAAGGGGTTGTGGCTGGGCACCGAACAGGAGCTCAGCCCCTATTTTCTCCACCCAGACTATCCACAAACCTCTTCAAAGCCCTGGGTGTTGTGTGACGTGCACAGAGATGCACGTGGTGCGGGTGGCATCCTTCCCCTCTCATCCCATCGGGGTTCGGAGCGTCCCGCGCCCGGCCGTCAGCCCCGAGCCTGCCGCTGAGGCTCCTCTGTCCGTGCTCTGCTGGCAGCTGCCCAGGAGAGAACAGGGCCTGAATTGCTTTGAGATAAATTTAATACATCCCAGTGAGATATTTAATGCTGTAAGCTTCCACAAACCGCACTCACGGATGACGTCCCCGCTACGCCGGCGTGCTTCACGCTCCAGCGGGAGACGTTCGGGGTCTGTTGACACACAGGGATACTTGGCATTTGCTGAAATGTGAGCTGAGGATCTAAAAATAGGGCTGTTTTCTGGGCTGGAGAGGGGCACAGTCACTCAACAGGCGCTCGCCATGGGTACAGCCCCATGGCAACGCTACACCAGTGCCGCCCCCTCTGGAAAAGGAGCGTTCACCTCAACTTCACAGATCACCTAAGTTCATTTCAGTGCGTTCTAATAATACAGCCTCTTTTTCCCTTTGCCTTTCAACGGGAACTGGGGCATCCATACAGCCTGCAGGTTTTTAGGGCTCATTCTCCCTTCCAATGTGTTTGTACAACAGCTGACCTGATGAAGACGAATCCGATTTGAAGGCTCAGGAAGCTTCCCCCATCTGAATGTCAAGTGATGCCTCAAGCTGGCTTTTATCCTTTTTTCTTTCAGCTTTCTGCACTATCCTCTGGTTGTCTGTTTACACGGTGGATACCAAAGGAGTCGGATTGTATGCAAGCCTGGAATTCTAATACATAGATCCAGGGCCTGCTCTTAGTTACTAATATAAATATTGAGTCCATCAGACCGGACCTGCATCCATACTCAGATTAAAGATATATATTATAAATAGTTTCATTTTTGTCACCTGTTAAGCCATTGAAACAAATACTTCCTGTGACTCTGCTAGAAGAGGACCCCCTTTGCACCATGCAAATACCATGTCAAAATGTGTTCCATTTATAGGACAAGGAAAAGGTACAGAAGAAGGAATGAGGGAACCCATCTTGCTTGGGAAGTTCTGAGACAGAGAAATGTAACTGAAGGATTTTGAGCTCGTGTTGCTTTATTTTATGCCTGGGAAAGGATTCCCAGATTTCTGCTTCTCACAAGCAAGTCATCTGAACCAGAGCAGCAGATGGGCTCTCCCCTGGAGCTCCCTACCCTGACGTGCTGAACCAGGCTGTGATGAGGCCAGTTCACTGCAACCCGCCAGCCAGCACAACGTGAGGAAAGCATCATAGAAAGGCAGCGAATGGGCAACGCTCTGGTGGGAAAGAGGAGCTTTGCCCTTTACACCACTGCAAAGGGAGCAGCAGGGTACTGTGTTCGTGCTCCGGGTTCGCTGCGGCGAGCGCTCGTTTCACTTGGCTCTTCTGGGTTTGCTTTTGTGATGAAGAGGTTTGGGGATTTGCTGATTTTCTGAGCTCTGTAGGTAGAGACAGCATCTTCCACTAGGCGAAGTCCCGTTTGGAAAAGGCAGAAAAACTTGGAGAAAACCCTCCTTTGCATTTTAAAAAGACCTGATTCGGTAACCCCAGGTGGATTCAGACCCAGGTGAAACGCACAACAGCCCAGTGCCGATCCAGACTTCCCAGTAAACCACTTTCTATCAGGTGCTTACCTAAAGCTCCACTGGCCCAGACACCTTGCTCTTGGATTTCAGTCTGGAGCTGTACCACACATGTGGCGTTGTTCCCTGGGGAGAATTAGGATCTTATCTGGAAATTCAAACTCCACACGCCCTGACAAAAGAATCCCATCAGGAAAAGCTTTAACTGGAGAAATAAAAGGTGTTTTGATAAGATCACTTCATTTCTTTCAGACATTTTATTTCACAGGCAGCGTCAAGTATTTTACCTTTTGTTCTGAATCAGGAAACACAGAAAAGTGAATCCTACCGTGTTCAACGTGTTCCTGCCGGTTCAAACCTGCAGCACTGATGCTAAACCGCGTGGAGGCAGGAAATCCTACCCAGGAAGTGATTCAGATCTACTGACCATATTCCTTATCGCTCTGATTTCTTTCCAGCCTACAGTTCTGCCTGAGTAAGGACTTTCTGTGTTCCTCTCTCTCACTTTTTAGTTTTTGATGCTGAGAATTCTACCATCTCTACAAACAGGAATGCAGCAGCCAGCGTGGGGGGGGGTGTTTTTTTTGTTGACCGTTGTTTTTTGTTGGTTTTTTTTTTAATTATTGCTATGATTTCTATGCCTGACTTGAATTGTGTTTTGATTTGTAGGTTTTTTCAATACAGAATACATGATGTGACTGATTTCTCTTCAGATATGTTCTACAAGAGAGCCAGGGGAAAAAAGTAAAATGTGCATTTGAAATATGCCAGGTGACAGCATCTCTCCTGCTCCCAGTTTATCAGTATTCTTCTCTGGCACTACCAGCTACTTAACTGCCAGTCATTTGGGCAGACTGATGGGAGTTTGGGGTAACTGGCACTAGAAGCCATCAGTGTTGGTAATGGAGTTTTAACCATTTATTCATGGGCTCAGTTCTTCCTAAGCCATGGAAAAGAAGTTCTGGCAACATTTTTCCAGCTTCACGTACAGACCTGGGAAGAACTGTGTCACACCTTTGTTTTGTAAACAATGTTTGCCCAGAAAAGTTCTGGGGGGTGGGAGTGTTGTGAGAAAGGTCTCTGAGGAGATGCCAAGAGGCAGCTCAGTGTGGGTGCCGCGGAAACTTCAGCACTTTCCCCATTTTTAGTCCTGTGCTGTCCCCATGCCTCCTCCCTTTCCTGCCTAGAGAGGGGCACAGTTTAGAATGCAATTTCCCTGCCCAGCATATTTAGAAATAGGTTAATGACACGGCCACTTTAAATAGCAGCCCGATGTGCAGAGGCAGGATTTATGGGCACAGTCAGTTCATTGAGCAGCAGCAGCTCTCCCTGGAACCGTCCCCCCGCCAGCAAGGCCAGCGCTGGGCAATGACTCTGCACATTCTGCTCGGAAAGTCTTGGAGCTGCATCCTCCAGTCTCCTCGTCAGCCCCATGGTGAATTCCCTCCAAATGCAAGAATGGCAGTGAAACAGGGATTCCAGGCTGTAGGAACTGGTGTTTGAAGAACGCTTCCAAAATCCGCAGGTAGAAGGATTGTAAGTGGATTGTTCTAATAAAAGGTACATCAAATCCTAGAATCACAGAATCATTAAGGTTGAAAAAGACCTCCAAGATCCTCAAGTCCAACCATCCACCCAACATTATCATGACCACTAAACCATGTCCTGAAGTGTCACATCTACACGGTTTTTTGAACACCTTTGAAGCCTCTGTGTAAGGAAAAGCCCGTATGCTCCACAGAGTGAGCTGGCACAGGTCAGGAATCTTGCTAGACCGGCCAATTTGGGAACCTGTAGCTCTGCTGCATTAACACTGGGGCAGTCGCACAGGTGCTGGAAGACAAGAAGCTGCTAAGCAGAGTGCAGATCTTGCCATCGGTGTGGAATTTACTCCCAGATTTTAAGTGATACGGGGGTAAAAGGGTGATCAGCAGGCAGGAGTATATTCTAAAGCATGGATTGTTATAAATGGCTGTCCTTGGCTATTATGGACTTTTAAGAAAATTTCATACTTGATCCTAAAATAAGAAATTCTGCTGCCCGACTCTCTCCATTAAAGGTGAGATGCCAGGCATCAAAGTTCAAATATTGAGGCCAAACTCTGCCACGTTTGTAACGTACCAGGGCACCACACATCAGAACTTAGCTAAGGTGCCAGGTGGGATTCATCGGAGGTTACCGCAGAGCATTGTCCAAACCCGGACAACGATTCCATACCTCCAGAAACAGCAGAAAACATGACACACAGAGGAGCAGCTCTAGCCTTCCATGTTACAGTTACAGGGCCTGAAGACAAGAATCACCAGCGTATTCAACAGTTAGTCACAAGGTAATTAATCCTGATAAGCTGGAGTTGTTTATGTCGAAGAGAATCCCTCAGTGCGATATTTAATTGGTGCCATTGTCCCCAGCAGATGTTGTTACCATCCCTGTTGTTAGAAATATGAAGTGACACGCAGCGGGAAGTGCTGGCTCTGGTGTCTCCTGGCTGTGATTTGAGTGTGCACCATCAGAGGTGCCCCTGTGCCATGCACTGGCTAACCCCAGCCCTGGGACACTCATCGCCTGAAAGCATCAGGTTTTTATTGCTCTATTATATGTGGTGTATAAATGAATACATTTTTTTTTTATACATCCAGGAATTACTTAAAATATAAACTCATATAGCCACACGCTCTCACTACTGTTGTATTCCTCTTTATTCTCCCCACAAAATCGATTGTACTGTGCAGTCGTGGCCTAGATGACCTTTAAAGGTCCCTTCCAACCCAAAACATTCTATGATTCTACAATTCCCACCTCGTATCTTGTCTTAAGTGTGAGCTTTTCTCAGCCTTTCACCTTGTTTCTACAGTTCCTCCCACAGCAACAATCCCACTGGTACAGCTGGATTCTACTGACCTTAAGAAAATACAATAGGTATTTTACTTACAGAAGAAATGACTACCACCCACTCATGAGAAGCACATTTTAAAGAGCTACATAGCTGATACTAAACTATGAGTGGCTCTCTGTTTCACTAACTATCCAGTGGAATGAGCCTTTATTGCCTGCCGCCTGTCCCCGTGGCCGGATAGTTGTGAATTCACACTGGAAATGGGGTGGATATAAAGCACTCCCAGGATACTAATGGGAGAGGCAATCACAATTCAGCAGGAAAATATATGCTTCCTTGAGGATTTCTGTGACAAAATTTAAGATGCCATTTTAAAACTGATCCCATGAGATAACAATGAGTTTGGATGAAGCCACATTCCTGGTGGCTGGCGGCTGCTCTGCTTGTGCCAGATGGCCAAGGGCCCCTGGGGCTGCCTGCCAGGTATGTGCCCTCAGACAGCTCCAGCTCCAGCCGCTGACGCTTGTCTTTCCTGCGCCTCGGCCTCTCCTCCCGTGCCAGAGGAGATGACGTGGGAGCCAAAGATACGAGAGGCTGTTGGCATAGCTGGGGGACTACAGTCTCTGGGGCTGAATGGAGCGGGGAAGGAACTTGCCGTACGATTCCTAGATGTGTCTCAACTGTAACTGCCTTACCATCGAGTCTAGATCACTTGGGCTGACACAAGCGTGACCTATCAGCATCCTCAGGTCCTGAGATTGTGTAGTGCATTATCGAGCCACGGTGACACAAGGACGTGGAGCTGTTGGAGTGGAGCCAGAGGAGCCCCAGCAATGCTGGGAGGGCTGGAACCCCTGTGCTGGGAGGTCAGGCTGGGAGAGCTGGGGGGGGTTCAGCCTGCAGAGGAGAAGGCTCTGGGGAGGTGCTGCCTCATGGCAGGAAAGACCTGGGTTGATAAACTCCCTCACCAGCCATACAGCCTTCAACAGTCGGCTTCCCCGGACACACAGAGTCACAACTGGGTTGTCTGTTACAGGCCATTCCGCTGCTGGTTAGGCAGTCCCCAAAAAAGGGTCCTTTCCTTGCTGTGCGAAGCCGATTGACACAGAGTTTTATTTGTTTCATTGTTTTATTTTTGTTTCAGCAACGGGTGCTGGGTGACAAGCCGCAAATGCAGCTGCTGTGAGCTCAACTGGCAGCTGTTTATATACCGTACAAACAGCAGAGAAAGGTTAGAGCATTGATGACATAATTTTACATCACATCCATCTTTGTACGCCTGCTCCACCTGTTCCTAATTCATTATACTATTATCTAATTAATTTTACTAAGGTGGTATTACATTTACCTTTAAATTCTCCTCCTAGAAGTGTGGGTTTTAGCATTAAAATCACCATAGGTTATGTCAGGGACACCTTGATGTTCTTTGTCCAAACCAGCCCCTGGTTTGTGTAAAGCCAGAATGAGGCCTTAGCTAAAAACGTTGACAAAATTATACCATCTTTATATATTGCTCCTAACTCCCGTGTCTTGTTTCTGGTTATTTTAACCTTTGAGACCCTTCCTTTAGTCCGGGGGACCTTCCAGTCTTGTTATCCCGTTTTCAGGTCGCTATATACTCATTAAGCCCAAAAGTTTCTAACGCCATCCTTCCGCCATCAGTTTCAGGTATAGGAAACACAACCTCTCTAAGAAAAATGACAGCTTTTTGAAGTGCGAGGCAGATTCTTGTCAGGCTTCGGCCGAAGGGCGGGCGAAGGCCGTCGGGCCCTGACGAAGCGGAAGCTGAGGCGGGGCCGGGTCCCGGCGGAGGGGCTGCGGGAGGCCCGGCAGCTCAGCGCCGAGCCCGCTGAGGAAGCAGCGGGCAGAGGAGCGGGGGAAGGGGCGGGCATGAGGCAGCGGCGCCGGGGCCGTCAGAGGCCTCACAGCTCAGCCCTGCGGCCTCCCGCCCCCCGGCGCCGCGACAACGCGGGAGAAGCTCAGAGGCGCGCGGTCCTCCCCGAGGTCCCCTCTGGCCGCCGGAGGACTCCCTCTCTATGGCGGCCGCCGTTCCCCCAATGGGAGGCGAGGGCGGGCGGCATGGCCCGGCATGCAACGCGGTCCTCGCCTCACTTCCGGCCTGGCCGCTAAGATGGCGACTCCCATGCACCGCCTCATCGCTCGGAGACAGGCGTGAGTGTGGCGGCCGGGGCGGGGCAAGCGCCGCGACGGAGCTGGGGGGGCTCGGCAGGACAGCCGGGGCCAGGGGAGGCCCGGCCGGGCAGCGTCCTGAGGCGGCTGCGCGGGGGCGGCGGCGGGGCCCGGAGGAGCGGGGTGGGCACAGGCACAGGGGCGGTTCCTGCCAGCGGGGCCCTCGGGGCTGAGCGGTTTGTGGGGAGCGCAGAGCCTCCTCCTCGCTGCTCGGCTCTGAGGAAACGGCTCCGGCGAGCGGCGGTTGGGGGAGTTCTGAGAACGGCCGCGGCGTTGCGGGAGAGGAGAGGGAGGCCTCGGACTCCGGGTCGTGGTGCTCCGGCGGGTGAGCAGGGCTCGGGGCGAAGGCCGCCTCGCAGGAGGCAGGCCCCGGGCTCCGGGTGAGAGCTTGAGGGGCAGGCGGTCGCTGGTCTTTGCCACAGGCTTTCAGCAGTCTCAGGACAAATAACTAACATTATGCTTATAAAACTGTAAAAAAAAGAAAAAAGAAAGCAATAGGTCTTTACTAAGGTCTGGATATTGCATCTAAGGAGTTCCCTCAATGCCTAAGGTGTCTGGTTGCAAAATGTTGAAATAAGAAACTATTTTTTCCTGTTTATATTAAATGTGGCAAATGTCTGTGCTCCGTTCTTATTTATTGCTTGTGCTGGCTTTCCATGTGTTTGTTGGTTTGGGTTTGTTGGGTTTTGTTGTTTTATGTTTATTTTTGTTTCTTTGGTTTTTGTTTTTCTCCCTTAAAATAATTTATTTCTCGTGTTTCAGTTTTTGGAGGGTGTTTGGGGTTTTTATGTGATCCCAAGGGTTGGACATGGATGACTGCTGCTGCATCCTCTTGCTTTTTTTGCTGTTTAATCACTGTCCTATTTTCTGGTGGAAAGTAACTTGGAATTTCAAAGTACTCATAGAATACTTGCCCTTTTAACTTGATGTTTTATGTCAGCCAAGGAATGACTGCACACGTTGTTTTGTTACATCTCTGTGTGCTTGCTGGGTATTTGCTGCATCGTACATCTACCAGCCTTTGCTTCTACCTTGTGGTTGCTGATCCCTGTTAAAAGTTTACTTCAGTCTCGTGCCTCTTCTCTACTGCTAAAGCTTGTTAGTGCAGGTACAGTACTTAGAGGTCAGTAGTTGTTGAGCTGTTCTGATCTGTTTTCCTGGTAATTCCTTACATTGCTTTTAGAGCTCAATCCTTATCTTCTTTGCCTGTGTAGAATTGTCTGCCCTGATCGTGTAAGCAGCAAGCCTTGGAAACGCTGAGTTGTATTGTTCTTGCTTTAAACTTCCTTTCTGCTCCTGCGGAGATGGGTCTGGGCTAGTTCAGGGTAGAAAAGCATTCACTTTTGGCTGATGAAGAGGAGTGAGTAGCATCACTCTGCTTGTGTGCAGCTCTTGTGGCAGAGCCAGAAGTCCAAGGCAAGACAAAGCAAACAGCTCAAAGACACTGAGGGGTTTTAGTCATTATTAGACTTCCTGCTCAAGTCTGAGTTAATTGTGCAGCGTAGGTTGCAAGTTTAATTAGTTTTCTTGTGCCAATTTTGATTAGTATTTCTAAGGCTGGACTGTGAAGCCCAAATACTCACTGCATTGAAGAAGTGATGAATATTCAGAACAAATTCCCTTGAAGATACAGTAGAATGGTCCCAAAAAGTGGAGGAGAAGCAATTCACACCTTGCCTTGAACATCAAGGCTTCTTTTGAGAGCGAATGCTCACCACGGGTTGCTTCATGCTCTCTAAATAGAAAGCGAACAGTCTGAGCTTCCTCCAGTTAAACCAGGGCTGTTACCTTCAGATAGTTTAGATGGGCTGGCCTTGAAAACCGATCATTTTTTCCACACACTGAAAGAGCAGAAAGTGGCCATAAGTTACAGCAGCTGCAGGGAGCTGTACGGGAGCTGCAGAGTCCTGATTTCAGTCCTGACTCCAAAACTAATCTGTGTTTCTGACCTGGAGTGAGTCACTTGACCTCTGTGTGAGTTTCCGTACTTGTGGAGGAGGCAGCTGGCTGAGAAGACAGCAAAAAGCAAAACAGCTTTTGCAAAGCTTCAGACTAGTGAGTGACAGCTAAAATATGAAAATATGAGTTTCTTTCCCTTAATTGGCATCCGAAAATGATCACAGGACTTTACCACAGGGTGAGAACTGGAACATGGGTATAAAATGGTCACTAATACTGCAGGTGTTTGGGTGGTGCAGGGTTGAAGTGAATTCTCACTTGATTTACGTCGTGCAAAGCCAGCAGGAATCTGATGCTTCTGATGATAAACCCCCCGTTGGGCTTTAATCAATCTTGGTAAATTCAAATAAGCTCCAACCAGGAGCATCTCCATCCGAGAGTCTGGTGAGAACCTGGCAGGTTGGTACGTGAGCATTACATTCTAGGACTTGAGAACAAAGCTGCCAGCTTTTTGCTAGCAGTATTCTAAACCATAATTCCAGTTGTTTAGCTGCAGCAAGCTGGAGCCACCTGCCTTTCTTGGCCAGGAACCTGCGTTGGGCAGGGTCATCGTTCCCAGCAGCTCCAGCACGGTTACATCTTGTAATGCTAAAAGCCATGCCAGTTAACCTCATCCAAATGTGATTCATCTTTGCTCTCTGACAGAGAATGGTCCAAGTAGCATTTTTCCAAATGTTTAAGTTGTTTACAGTACCCAAAGGGTGGGGGTTACAGAATCTGAAGAGCAGGGGGTGGTGGGCAGGCAGGGTAACCAGCAGCTGGCCTAGACCTGAGGTAAAACCCTGGTGCAGTCAATGAGCACGGTGACAGCTGATGCCAGGGGCTAAGAGTTTGCTACTTTAGCAGAAGAAAACTGAAGCTCTGGAGTAGAGGGAGAGTGTCTCTCTTCTCATTCATAAACAGTTCACACAAGAATGCTTTAATAAATGGAAACGTGTTTGCCTAAGTTCTGCATGTATCTGCTGGTACTGCTTGTGCCCCGATTTCAGGTACCAGCCAAAGCACCCGTGACTGTCTGCTGGAATCACAGCTACTCATGCTGTCAAGAATCTCTATGATTAAAAAAAAACATTTTTTTTTTTGATAGTGAGAAGAAACTTGGAATGAGTCACTTAAGCAATTCTGCCTTTTTCTAGGGAGGCAAACAAGCAGCATGTAAGATGTCAGAAATGTTTAGAGTTCGGACATTGGACGTACGAGTGCACAGGGAAGAGGAAATACCTGCACAGACCTTCCAGGACAGCCCAGTTAGCAAAAATCCTTAAAGAAAAAGAAAAGCGACTATTACTGCAACAAAGGTAAGCTCGGCAGGATGAAAATGGCTCGTTAATGGGAAGGTGATTTTGTATGTGGGTGGGAAAGATGGTGTCCTAGGGCACTGGCTGTTCCCTTTTCTTCCAGACTCTGTGATGCTTGTTTAATATTCGAGCAGTTTTGTGTAATACGAACATTCAGGTCCCATAGAATTAAAATGTTGCTGATTTACGCCTTGTCTGAAATACACTTAAGACTTTTTTTGGCCTGTCTGAAACAAAAAAGTGCACTAAGCCAAAGTTAAAACAGTTGGAGCCCTGTTTGGAATGGACTGCTGTTTTCCAAGTGCCTTGGTTATGTCACTTCATCTCATGTGCTGGCACGAGCAGGTTGATGTGAAGACTGTAGATGTATTGACAACAAAGAAGTGATTCTTTCCCTTCTGTTTGGGTTTGCTGTTAGGCTGTGCAGGATATGACCTGACAGCAGGTCTGTGCCAGCACAGCTCCTGTCTGTTGCTCGTTAGGAGCCGTGATGGTTGGATTGGGGAATGAGTGCTGGATTATCAGAGGTTTTTAACTCTTGAGCATAAAGGAAAAACACCTCGATGAATTGCGTAGTTATTTCCCTTTTTGACATCTGAGACTGTGAAAGTTCCCTGCAGCTCAACAAGAAAACCTCAGCAGAACTCTGCGGGTGTGATGTGTTTTCCTTTCCACTTCACTCTGTGAGGAGGCTTTAATGCTTCCCCCGAGTTTAATAATTGTTTAACCAAACAGCTCCAGATGAGAAAGAGAAAAATAGTGTAGCGCTTTAGTTTTCCATGGAATTCCTGTGTATGAGGGTCTCCGTTCTGCCATCGCAGCCCAACTTTGGGCACGGCAGCTGGAGAGGTGTTGGCTCAGCCCCGCAAAGGGACGGTGTCACTCGCAGCCATTGCAGCTAAAACTGCTGAGTGTTAGAAACATCCCCCCTGTCACTGCCACTTGCAGCTCCCTACCTTGTCTGTAGGTCGTTGCTGCTGCCAGGATGTGAGGTTTGGAAGTGTTCACACCTTTTCTGTTATCTTAATGGGGAATGAAAACAGGTGGTGACCTCTGGCAGAGACCTGGTTTGGCTTGGTCAGCTGGTTCAGCTGAGGCAGCAGCAGAGTGAGTCAGAGCTGAAATACTGACTTCAGGGGGAAACCCATTAGCTCGCATTAAGAGTGACATAAAAATGTTTGCTTCTGAAATTAATTTTGATCCAATGAGTAGTGTGGAAACAACTGTAATCTTCTGGCACTGGAGATAAGAAATCCAGAGTGCTTAGGCTCTAAAACTCCCTCCCTTCGGAAACAGAGTTGGGAAGAGTTCTTCAGACACTGCAGACTTTTAAGATAGACTGAGTTTAAGACTCCAATTATTTCCTTGTTCCTCTCCTGCCCCATTTCTGTTGAGTTCTGCAAGCTGCCGTTAGAGGAGGATGGTGATGGGAGGGTGAAGTTGGTTGTTTCATGGCCATGGTGCCTGGGGTGGGATAACTGTCTCTAGGAGTTACAGGGCTGCCCAGGGTCTGTCAGGAATGGGCTTTTTGAGCTGTCTGCAGCGCAAGGGGTGTGTGGGTGTGAAAAGTCATCTCCTAAAAGGTCACCCAAGTAATCCTTAGATGGGAACAGTTTTTAATCCTGGTTAAATTGGGCTGGGTTCATAATCGTTACATAATCATAAGCTCCCTGAAGCTCCTTAACTGTTCCATGAGGTGTGTCCAGTTCCTCAGATGCCCATGTTACACTTCCAAGGATAAAGCTTACTTTGCATGGAAAGAACAACTTCCTAGGTTGAGCTCTGGCTTTTTGAATCACTTGCTCTGGAAGGTTATTTCTTGTCTGCAGGGAAGTTGTGTTTCCCACAGCTCTGCTTCTGAGTATTTGCATCACCATCTTTACAAATCTCATAACAAATCATTAACCAGAAGGTAAACATACTCTAATAAGGTTAATATTTACTTTTTTTTGACAACTACATACAAGATTTTTCAGCGCTAACTCATTTCAGCAGTTGTTCCAGGATCCTTCTGTTTGCCCAGTGCTGACCCCACAATCCTGATGGATGTTGTGGAGGCCAGTAAAGCCCACAGCTTGCCTGGCCTGGAGTAGGAGCTGGGAGGGGAAAGGTGAGAAAATGCTTATTCCTCAGTGATGTTGCTGCTGCACTGAACACAAACCAGGACGCCCGAGTCTTATTTATGTTTCAGAAGGCAGGGTGGTGCCACAGGGGAAATGACCAAGAGCCATGAAGCAGATCTGATGCTGCAGGGGCCTGTCCCCTCTGTTGTGCAGTTCCATGGTGACCTCCTGTACTTATCCATACCTTAAACACTAGAGGGAAGCACAGACCTGTGCCATGGCAGCCCCAGCTACTCACATGCTGAATTAGGTCCCTCTTCTAAGCAGTGCTTGGGATGGCTGCTCTTACCTGGGAGAGCCTGCTCCAGGGGCAGGGCCTCTGTAATAGAAACATGAACAGTGTTCAGCACTGCAGGTGGGATTAGAATTTGGCTTGAAACTGGAAGAGCAATGAATCTTCCCCTTGCCCACAGGAGACTGGGGGTGGTGGAAAACTTTTCTATGTAATTATAGTATTTTCATACCATACATATGGAAAGAAATTGAGAAAAAATCTCATTTTTCTGTCATACAAATGGCATGAAATACTTAGATTGAAACACAATATAGTTTACGCTCAGTGTAAACCCTTTTCTGGAGTCTTTATCCATGCATACTGATGTCTCATTTCTAAATTAAATATATTTGCAGTTTTTACTTTTATTTTATGTATTTAAGATGGCTCCTAATAATAGGTCTCAGTCGAGGAGAAAGTATCCTGGTTCATGAACAAACATACAACTTCCTCCTTATCAGCAGCATGTTGAGTATGTTGAAAGTTTATGGGGCAGTGCTTTAATCACACATGTGCATTCCAGGTTGAATTATGTGCTGTGTATCCGCAGAGGATTGAGGAGAGCATGTGACTGGTACATTTAACTGAAAGTACTTTATTTTATTGAAGAAAAAATAATCTAGAAGTGAAGACTGGTTTAACAAAACAAAAAACCAGCCAGAAATAAAACAACAAACTTCCTTAGTGTTTTGTTAAAGGAAACTTTCTTCTGTGTCACTAAAACTTCCCGTGTGTACAAATACCCAGGAACCTGAAAGAGAAATAGCTGGAAAGCATCAGTGTAAAGAGATTGTTCTGTGCCTTTATGTACTTGAAAGAAATGGCTGGTCAAAGCTACAGCCTCATTCAGTATCTTACCCTTCTTCCAATCAGTTCAGTTATTGCTAAACATGGGTTATACAGAACTTGCTTGGGTGTCCTTTTCTCCTATGCCTTCCACATCCCATAATGTTGTCTGTATAATATGAAGGAAAACATACTTAACACAGGAAATTATAGATGAACAACTGCTTCCCCCCCACACTTTTTTTTTTCCTTTTCTTGATTTGTAGATACTGTTGGGTTTCTGTTGCGAATGGTGACCTGAAAATAGATGCCAAATGAACCGTGGGCATTGCAGTGCTCTGCCAGAGGGATACCAGCTTTCTAATAACCTCAGCTCCACCTGGCTGCTAGCTATTTAATTTTCCCACTGCATTAATCAAAGCCATTGTTTTTCTCCCCCTTAATTAGTGCTGGAGAAAGTGCTGCAGAAAGGAAGACCAAGAAAAAAAGGTACGTGGGGAATGGTTACAAACTGTGGAGCTGTTTCGGTGTGCGGCCCTGCACTGGGGAAGGGTGTGTGGGGCAAGTCACCATAGCAAATACAGTTTTGATTTTACTGCTTTTGTCCTGTTAGATCTTTGTGTGACAGACCTCTGGAGAATTTCTACTCATCCCTGTCCGAAAACTCTGAATTCTTGGTCCTCTGCTTTTCTCCCTACACGTTGCCCTATCCTTCATGATCTTGCTTTAGTAATAAAAAGCTTCCTATTTCTGCGTCGGAGTTCAGGTGTGTTTTAAACAACCATGCCAGAACAGCACACAGTGTTCTAGGCTGTAGTCGCTCCACCTACCCAGCTTGCTCTCCTTTTGTTGTTTCCAGTCCCTTTAGCAGCTGTCTCTCTAAAGCTTTGTCTAGAGAATGAAAGAAAATATCTAAAAACAACCCAAGCCCAAAACCAAAGCCCCTCAATTCGAGGCCCATCCAAGAAATAAACCTCACCATCAGCACCCCAAGTACTAATTGGAACCAAGGGCTTTTTCGATGGCTTTTATGCTTCACTTGGCATTAATGTTTGCTTGTGTCTTTATTAGCCCAGCCCTTTCAGGAGCAGGTAGAACCCTGGCTGCAGTACTCCTGCTAATCATGTGGAGTTTTACTTATGGGGGCTGTGCGCTCAGTTACAGCCTCATGATCTCTTCACATTTAGTTGACTGTTCTCTGTCTCTAAAGCTCATCTTCTAAAAAACAGTTTTTCAGGTGAGTTTTAAAGGTTAGGCCTGTTGCTTGCTGTGGCAGCCAGCAAAAAAGCCACAGCAGGTTTTAAAATCATACCTTTATTTTAAGCTATCGTGTAGAATGTGGCTTTATTGGACAGCTTCTTGGTGAGTGTCTTAGTTCTGCTATCAGAAAATGCTTTCTTGAAGGTTCCTTTCTCAGTACTGTCCATTTATTATTGGAGTTACTTAGGAACAGTGAGATCATAAATTAATGTGATTTCTAAACAGTGTATTATGTCAGACCTCTTCTGGACTCAGCTTTCTGGTATGCTGCAGTCTGCTGCTTGGGTAACGATTTTCAGAGCATTTGAGCTCAAACCAGTGCAAAAATGAAAAGAGCAAAAGGATTTATTGGGGAGCAGGTGGTTTGGTCACTCATTCCCTAAAGTTTAAATACTCTGCTTGGTTGGAGTCATTGTCCTGTATTTCTGCAAGCACTGGATCCATCACTATCAGTTCCTTCTGGATAGTTTGCTATTTCTCTTTTTATGATACAGGAAGGATTAAATGCAGAAAAGTCAACAAAGAGTTACATTGAATAGATAAGTTCCAGGTGTAAAAAGAAAAAGTTAGTGTTCTGTCAGTGGTGAGTACTAACCTTTTACACAGAGTGTGTTTGTTTTGATATAAACAGTAATAAGGTACAGGCTTAACCAGAAAAACAGGAACAGGCAAACCAGCTATTGTACAATCTTGTGACCTCAGGTGACATAGAGCTGTCTGGCTGGCTGCCTGTTGGCTGCAGCTTCCCATACAGCATTCTTTGGTTATTGGTGGAAAGCCCACTTGGTGTTGGGATCACGTGGAAATTTAGCTGTCTAAGGGACAGAATCACATCTTAATTCACATGTTTCTGTGGGCACCCGGCTGGGATTGTGCCCGAAATTGTACACTCGATGTCAGCAGCATGTTTAAAACCACTTGGGCTGCAACAGAGTGAGGAAGGACAGAGAGCCTCAGGGAGGGATGATAGCCAGCGTTAGAAAACACAGCAGTTCTTCCGTGATGGGTGCACGGAGTCTTGAGCTATATGGTGAACTTGTTTTGAGGAGGCTTAATGCTTGTCTGCTGGGGAAATGTTGCACCATGGTGTAGGAGACCCAGCGATCATAGATCTGCCAAGCTGTAGCATTTAGGTTGTCACATTACCTACCTGCAAGGTGAAGCGTTGAGTTTTACCTGCTCCCATCTCCATCTTCGCTCTGTAACTGCCAACAGGCCACGTATTGCATCACCTGAAGACAAGTACCTGCCTGCTTCTCTTCCTGTAGATCTAACCATTGCTTTCCTTCAGGGGAAGCAGTATTAAATGTTATAGTCTGATGTTTTTGTAAGTGGGTTTTGGATTCTAACTGAAATATTGGAGGTCTTTGGACTGCTCCTGTGGATTCTCTGAAAGGCGATTAGGAAAAGAAAGTACAAAGGCATCGTTCAGGGGATCCTCTGCCTGAATCTTGTCATATAAATGGGTCCACACATCTCCTGAGGCTGCTACTTTCAGTCTGAACTGTTCCTTTTGGGGTTTTGCCCTTTGTTTTTACCAACAATGTCTGTATTTACCCAGCCCTTATGGAGTTATCTTTAATAAATAGCCATTGTATCTGCACACACACAGATAACAGATTACAGATGTATTATACAAGCTTCAGTGGTTCGTAGCTTAATATGGGCATCCACATTTGTTTGCTGATAAGATGAGAGAACTCCGATAGCCTTAACGTAGGCGTTTCCTGGGTTGTTGTATTTAACCAAACCCTCTGATAAAAACTGCCAGGGGAATTTTCCAATGGAAAGAAGATTCTGCATTATCATACCTAGCACTTTTGCACGCTGTTTGGTTGACTTGGTGGGAGGTGGGGTGAATTTGGACTTTTAAACTCAGTTGGGAGAAAGGTCTATGGCAGCATTTAACTGTACTTCCTTGGAGCTCATACTGCCTTAGCCAGAAACCTTGGTCTTGAGAACAGCCGCCGCAGAAAGGGCTAAAAATGAGGGGCAATCATCATGGCAGAGGATACAGAAATCCACTTTGCTGTGTTCATAGTTCTGGCTTTACCTTGGACTGTTTCCACCCCTTCTCCTCCACCCTAACAACAAAAGCATCCTGTAGCAGCAGGTAATTTGGCTTCTTTTGCCAGCAGTAATCTAAGAACAGTTCCTGTTGAATACAGTTCTAACATTGATGCAATCACTGATGACACTTCCACCGACTTTCTCCATTGCCAGAATTTCCCTCCTTACGACAGTGGTGTGCTGGGGAACAGACCTTTGTTAGTTTTTCCCCGCCAGGACACTGATGCTTCCCCTGCAGCCTGTTCTTCTGTTTAGCCAAGTCAGTACAAAGGCACTCATCGTTACTACGAACGGGATCCTCACCAGCTCTCAAATGTACTTCGTGTACGGGGTGTCGCTCTGCCATTGCTCAGGTGGCCAACATGCAGCTCTCAGAATTGGAGAGGGGGAGCACAGGAATTTAGGTTGGCAGGTCTGGAAATCTTCAGACCAAATAATTGATTTTTGGATTACAACACCATATAAGGAATGCTGTGTAGTGGATGCTGTCTCTAGCAGGCCTGATCTCACTGATGTGTTTTTCTTCCAGATCTAAAAGCGTGACCAGTTCCAGTAGCAGTAGCAGCGACAGTTCAGCCAGTGATTCCTCCTCTGACAGCGACGATTCTTCTACCTCTTCTTCCGACGATGACAGTGACAGTGATGAGAGCTCCTCCACTTCCTCATCTTCTCCATCCTCCAGCAGTACTTCCTCCTCTTCAGAGTTTGAATCGGATTCTAGTTCCTCCAGCAGCAGCAGCAGCAGCACAGACAGTAGTTCCGATGATGAGCCACCAAAGAAAAAGAAGAAGAAATAGTGTGGTGCAGCCTGGAACTGCTGTTCAGTGAGTGGTGAGGCTCCGCAAAGATGCTTTGAGCCCGCGGTTGCCAAACAGCTTGATCAACATTTCTACTGCTAAAACTTTCTAAGTGTTTTGCATAGTTGTTCGTAGGACATGAAAGGTATTAAATGGCACGTGAGACTTACTGAGAGAGTATTTTTGTGGTTGATCCTTTTATGGGAAAACTTTACTTTTTTAGTTCAAAAATCTATCATCAGATTTGTTTATATGAGCTAAGGTCCAGTAACCTGGATGTTTACATGTCGGAAAGCAGAAGCTTTTCATTGCAGATCGTGCTGTGCATCAAATGCTACTCTGTTTGTGACAGCTTCACTTACTTTGAGGAAAAGAACCCTAAACTGTTAGAGGAATAGCTTGATGCTGCTGGCGGCAGCACAGCGTCCTTGCTGGAACTGAACGCGCGGCGCTGTGCGCAGAGGACCTTCCCCCTCGCTGTTAGCAAGCGTAGCCTCTGCTGCTGAGCTTTTTTTTTGTTCTGATGGCTTTTCCTGATGCTTCCAGGTCGAGTCTTAACTGCAACGCAACGTGAAACTTTCCGTAACGTTCGTTAATGATCAGTACATGACTTGCACTGTAGAGAGGCTTTAGTCTTTTCAACCCGTCCCTTTCCTTGGCTCACGTGTCTGTAGCATTTCCTGCCACACAGAGTGTCTCTTGCAGCGGTGTGGGTGTAGGGAGGAGGAGCAGTGCACAGGGGAATGATGGCTGATGCTGCTTACGAGTTTTCATCTTTGTGCCTTTTTTTGTAAATGAAATGTATCCTAGTGAGAGAAGGGCTGGAGTGGGTGATGCTCAACCCCGTCAGCTTTCCGTACAGAATATGGCTGGTAACGTGGTCGGTAGCCCCAGGGAGACAGCTGTAACAAACAAAAATGGGCACTGTTTTCAAGGAGATGGGAAAAAGGCTGTTTTCACTGGGTGCTCAGTGAGAGTCACCTTTAAGTAGAGGCCCTGAAGGGAAGTGTTTCCCTTTTGATATTTTTGCAAAAAAAAAAAAACCCCAATGTTGTGTAATGCAAGATTCCCAGGCTGTGGTGTTGGGTGCGTGGTGACTGGCATTCCAGTCTGCAGTCTCCTCAGTCCTTCATCTAATAGTGTGTACCTGTCTGTGGAAATCTGGCACTGGAGAAGCAAGTTAGTGCAAAAAATTAACCCCAACAAAGGCAAGATCCAAACATACGGCAGAACAAGTTATTGCTGGTTGCACATTGAAAATTATTTGTTCTTTTGGTCGAAGCAGTTGGCATTAGTACTTTATTCTGTGATGTTGTCTCCTGAATTTCTCGTTGTTGGAGTGCCCTTTTTTGGGGGAGGGGGCATCACACGTGGAAGAATTCTTAAATATCTTTGTTTAGGTAAAATACAGTAACTAAACTATTTTTTATATTTTTATGGAAGAAGTAGTGTGTAGAATTCTGAATAAAGCGTGCTTATTTAAATGTTTGAGGAGATGTACGTTGTGTGTTTTAGTCTGTAATCCTTACCGTGTTTTACAAAACACTCTGCAGACTGTAAATAAAATTACCAGAAAAATTGTTTTAAGCCTTCTTGAGTGAATGTACTGTTTAATGGGAGAAGTGAATAAATTATTAAACAGTGGCTGCTAAGTTGATGCTTACTGCCAATCCAGACGTAAGCGATACCCTAGTAGTTGAGCGTGTGTAGGGAAGCCCTTTGGAACACCAGGCTTTTTATCGTGCTTCTCAACCACTCCAGCACACTCTGTGTGACAGCTGATGTGGGCACGGGGGTGAGCCTGCTGTCAGAGACCCCTTCCTTGGGGGGGCACTGCTGGGAGAGGGCTGTGGAGCCCAGCTGGGGGGAGGTCCCAGGCTCCAAAGAGTACAGGCTCTGGGTCAGTTGGTGCTGAGCTGAGCAGCAGGGGCAGGGTGGTGGTGAAGGAGGGACTTGTGAGGAACAGGCTGAAAGGGAGAGGATGGGGATCAAGGCTCTGTGCCCTTTGCCATCCAGTTAAGACTGCGTTGTATGTTCATGTCTGATGCTGCCGGTGTTTGTGTTTATATGGTTTTGTCAGAAGTGCTTCACGGGAGTTTGTAACCAGAGAGGAGGTTGGAGCCAGGGGGCGTCAGGCTCTGCTCCCAGGAACAAGCACCAGTACAAGAGGAAACAGCCTCAAGTTGCCCCAGGGGAGGTTTAGGTTGGACCTGAGGAACAATTTCTTCCCCTCCAGTGTTGTCCAGGGCTGTTCCAGGCTGCCCAGGGCAGGGGTGAAGTCCCCGTGATCCCTGGAGGGGGTTTCCAAGCTGTGGTGCTGAGGGACAGGGGTCAGTGGTGCCCTGGCAGTGCTGGGGGAACGGTTGGACTCGATCTGAAAGGTCTCTTCCAACCGAAGTGATTCTCTGACACACCATAATTTTGACACAGACTCACAGAGTACTAATCTTTTCCAATCAAACCAGTTCTATGCCTCTATATTCCTTCTCCCCATTAAGTTGTCTCTGCCAAGAGAAGGTACTAAACCTGGTCATTAAATCCAGAGGGCTGGTCTCGTCTCACATCTGTTTACGTTTGGTGTCTGCAGTCAGACCCATTGGGTCCATTCACAAAGACAAAAGGAAACGCTTGTGTACGCTGGGTTCTGGCAGCAGGAGCTGGGATCAGGTAACGTAATTACAGATGATACTGAGGAGACCTTAATTTAATTACTGGTCGGCTGCTGCCTCATGAGTGGAGACTCAAAGAGATGGCTTTCTGCTTTCACTGCCTATTTGATACTGCCAACTGCTGATTAAGTCCCCAACCAACCGTAAGTCCCTCTGTGCTCAGATAGTTTGGGGTTTTTTTAATTGCTCTTTCTGTTTAATTTGTCTACATATTCTCATTTTACAGAGTAAAACCCACCAGCCAGTCAAGAGCCTCTGCAGTTCATCCTGCACTACACCACATCCCGATTTATTATTGGATGCTTTGATTCAATTTTATTCTTTTTTTTTTCTAACAGGAAAGGTATTGCTTTAATTACTGTCTGACAAAGCTCTAGGTTAAGTACAAGAGATGATTAATTTTTTTTTTAAACCCACTAACTAGAAATTACTACATTTACTAAGCAGTTACATGAGACCTGCTAGCTCTGAACAGCCTCAGTTTAATCCTTCCAATTACAAGGAAAGCTGCCATCGCTAATTGAAGGGAAGCAATTGATGCAGTCGAGTAGAAAAAAAGCCCCGGGAAAAGGCATCGCATTTCAAGGAGAAACGCTGTGAACTGAGGGGAGAGCAGGAGGAGGGAGACACAACCTGCTCTGCTCGTCCCGGCCGTTACTGAATCAACATCTGGCAGGCAGAGAACAGGTTTTCGGGTGCCCTCGATGAAATCGCTCTCTGCAGTCTCGGGGGTTGATGGGTCGACTGATTGAGGGTGGAGTCCTTAATAAACAGGACTGTACAAAGAAGCAGTTCAGCATATCTTAACCCCAGGTTTCATTTGCTTTATGAAGTTGCGTGTGTTTATCCAGGCTCTGCCTTTATCCAGACCCCGAGATGTCATCGGCGGTGTGCGAAGCGGACCGGGCACAGGCCACTTGTGTAAGGACGGGGGTAAGACAAAGAAGCTAATACCAGAACATAAGTTGCACTGCTGAGATTTGGTGTATCAGAAATGTCACTGGCAGAATGTAATTAAAAAATAATTGACACCTGATAGGAACAGGCTTTTTTTATGATTATTTCCTGTTCCTTTCTGCTGTTTCCGGCACAATGTCCCTTTCTCCATGAAGCTTCCTGTGCCATTCCCACCCCTATATAGGAGGGAAGTTATAAATGCACTTAAATTTCAGGTAGGTTGGGGTTCCTCCCCAATTTGCTCACATTTTGCTGTTGGTCATGTGTCAGTGTCCTAAAAAACTTTAGGTTTAATTACTGCTCAAAGCAGTTGTGAACTGCTTCAGACTGGCTCTGGGCTGTAAAACCTCTACTGCGCTGTTTCACAGCATTTTTGTGCTGCAAATGTCTCTGCAATCTTCGTGTCAGAGATGCTTTTTCAGAAGAAGATTTAGATTCTGGAGTCTGTTACACTTATGGAAAATTAATATTTGCTTCCCCCTCATTCTGCTGCACTTGCCTCGTGTATTCCAACCAACTAATCGTAGAATCGTTTATGTTGGAAAAGACTGAAGCCCAACTGTAAATCTAAAGTAATAATAAAGTCTCGCTTTTGAAATGATGAACTGAAAGGAGATCTACATTCCATTACGTTTCAGAATCACTTTGTGGGCAAGTAGTAGGTTTTGTTTACTATATAAACATTTTTCATTTACAGTTCTAAGTTTGGAGGTGGCTTTTAAACCGCTTTTAGGGTTTTTTTTTTTGGTAGCTTTGCCAGTGCACCGGGGCCATCCGCGTGGCAGCTTCGTGCTTCATGGGGATGATCCGAGCCCTGGAGGCTGTGCTCCCGCCTGCTGCTTTGGGTGAGAACCAGGCCAAAGAAGGTTCATAAACTGAATCCTGAAGCACAGCTGCCCTGAAGTGTGGTTGGAGGGGGAGAAACCCCTGTGTGCTGGGGGGTCAGGGCTGTCTTGGGGGGACTTTGTGCTGAAGTCGTTCTTGAGAGAGCCTCAATTCCCTGACTCTGTGTGGGAAGAGGTTGGGGCCTGTCTGCGCTCTGCGGGACCGGGGGGAGCGTCACCCAGGACTTGATGCCCTGATCCCCGGGGCTTTCAGTGTCTCCCTCCCCACCCTCACAGCTCCCTCAGGAGCTCTGGGGCAGAGGGGGAGCTTGCTGACCCCCGCGCTGTGTTTCCGAGTCAGACTCGTGTGTCTCGGAGAGGACCCCAAGCTGACCGAGTTATGTAATTTACAGGCGGAGGCTCCGCCCCTGGGCCCGGGCCTCTCGGCTTTTAACGGGTTTGAACCGACTGTGCCTGTGGGGGGGTGCGGGGGGGTGCGGGGGGGTGCGGGGGCGGTGAGGCCGCAGCAGCCGCAGCCCCGCCCCCCGCCGCCAGGGGGCGGGCCGGGCCCCAGCACTGCCACGTGACTCCCGCCACGGGGAGGCGGGGCGCGCGGCACGCCCCGCGCGGGTCACGTGCTCGCGGAGTTTCTCTCTCTCTCTCCCCCCTCCCCTCCCTCCCCTCCCCTCCCCTCCCCTCCCCTCCCCGGCGGCGGGGCTGCGGCGGCCGCGGGGGCTGCCGGGTAAGGCGAGTGCCCGGCTGCGGGAGGAGCCGCGGCCCGGCAGGACGGGCGGAGGGAGGCCGGAGCCGGGCCAGGGGCCGAGGGCTGCCCAGGCCTGTACGTCGCCGGCCTTCCCCGACCTCGCCTCGCCGCCAGTCCGGCCCCGGCCCGCGATGGAGCGGCGGGACCCCTGGGGAGCCGCCGTCGCCTCCCGCCTGTGAGCCGCTTCCCTCCCTCCCCCCCCCCCCCCCCCCCCCCCCCCCACCCCTACCCCCTTCCCGCGGGCCTCGTCCCCCCGCCGGGAGCCGGACCTGCCCCTGCGCTCGCCGGGGGCGGTCGGTAACTCGGCGGCGGCGCCCCCGCTCCCTCGGGCTTCTTCGTCCCGCCCCCTCCCTTCCCCACCCCCCCTCCCCGCCCGGCGGGCCGGTGGCGGCAGCCAGGAAATGGTCCGGGCCTAGCGGAGCGGCGAACGGAGGTGAGACGCGGCCGGGGGTAGAGACGCGCCGGGGCTGGCTGCGGGACAGGGGGACTCGCCGTGGGGCAGGGGGGTGCCTCCCGAGACCCGCACCCCCGCTGCGGATCCCCGCCGGCGGGGGGAAGGGCAGGAGCTCGGTAGCGGCCGCCGTCGGACCCCGCTCTGCTCCCCGCCGTCCCCCCGGCTCACTTCTCGGGGAGCTTTCCCGGCCCGCCCTCACCCTCCCAGGCCCGGAGGCGTCTCCGGTTCTCCGTGCCCGCGTTACCTGCGCGGGCCCCATCCCCCTCCCCACTCCGCGCCGTTCCTCCCGCCCTGCCGGGCTGCGGTTCCGGACGGTCGGGAGCGCCCGTTTCGTGGCGCATCTCCAGCTTCAAACCGCGGGACCGCCGCCTTCCCCCGCACACGTACCCGGCGGCGGGCCTGCCGAGTGGAGTTCCGCACCCGGTGGGAAGGGGGGTGGGTGTCTGCCCCGGGCACTGCTCTCCCTCCGGCCCTGCCTGTGTCCTTCTCCCTAGAGACCCTATCCCGGGGGAAAATGGACATTGGGGATGGGTCTTGGTGTTCCCGGGGCCTGTGCGTTCCCCTCTCTGAGCTGATGGGTTTAATCCTTTTCCAGTAATTGACGTCAGGGCTTTGTTCCTTCCCCTTTGCACTCTGCGTTTTAGGCCCTGAGCCGCTTGGGATGGAGCGGGCAGGGCTGGGTGCCCCTGGGTGCCCCCGGTGCTGCTCTGGCCGCAGGGAACGGCGTCGGGTAGGTGCTGCCGAAGGTCAGGGGTTGGTGACAGCTGATCACACCCTCCTTGTGAGTGACTAGATAGCTGTTACGTAAAGGCATCGTCCCTGTTGAGGTTTGTGTTGGACTTCGTAATCCAAAGAGTGATTGTTTAACATTCCTGGAACCTGGGCTGACAAGTGCTATTTTTTTCTTTTTTTTTCCCCACAATGAGAGAACAAAGTAGGAAAGTGTCAAGATGGGTCACGCAGGCAGTAGTGCGTTCCGTTGCCCTCTCTTTTACTCATTGCTTGAACTTCACTGGGGAGGGAACTCCGAGTGCTTACCCCCATCTCTCCAGTATGGCCTGAAAAGGTGCTGCTGTAATGAAAAGAGGGCTCTGCCCCGCAGGTGTGGGCCCAGCGATTTCACATCCCAGCTCCCTGGCTTATTGCAGCCTGGTTTGATCGTTGACTTGGGAAGAGTCTGATGTTTCAAACGTTCACGTGTTTCCGCGGATGTCAGGCAGACCTCCCGCCTGCCGCTGCCTGAGCTGAGCAGGCACTTACTCAGCATCGGTAGTCTTTGAAATCAACTTCTTCTGCTCAAGCCTGCGCTTTTATTTGTCACCTTCTTGCCAGCTCCCTTCTGGCTGCTGAACTGCTCCTCCTGGGGTATGTTTCTAGTTCCTTGTGGAACTTATGAACACCCCAGTGAAGTCACCGGAACACTGCGCTGTGCAGCCCAGGGGCGTTGCTGTGAAACGGGGTCTAGTCGAGTGCTTTGGAGGAGTGCTCGTGGACTTGGTTTGGCATTTTGGTATCTCCTCTAACGAGAGAAACATCTTTGAACTCCTGGCACTGCTGTTGTGCTGTGTGCCCGGGCAGGGTGTGATGTGTGCAGCCGCAGGTACTGGGTGGGGTGGTGGTGGAGTTACGCAGCGGCTCGTGGCGGTCATCCTACGGTTCTCCTCGGCCAGGAGCAAGAGGAAAATTTTACTCTTTGGTATTGCTAATATCTTTATTAAGGTGTCAATATAATTTTTTTAATTATTATTTCCTAACTGCTACACAAGGTATCTGCAGCCTTGTGCAAGAAAGAGCAAGCTCTCCTTTGTCGAGCAGCTTTAACAATCATCAAAGAAAACGGGACATTTCAACTCCAGTCTCAAAACCAGTTTCAGGTCCCTAATATTCCCTTAAAATGACAAGTGCAGAGATGTTTAATGACTTTTCTCCAGTGTCTCAAACACTGAGAGAGTGAGGCTGAGCCCCTGGGGTAGATTTTGTGCTGGAAGACACACGGCAACCAGAACCAAAAGTAGTTGGTGTTTGTGTGCTTTGCATCTTTCCAGTTGTAATAATTTGAACTTGAAAAAACTTTATAAAACTTTATTGAAATATCACTCGGATTTCTAGGTTTTCTTTTTAGTAAGCTGAGGTGTACAAATGCTTTTGTGTGGCTCTCCTTAATGAGAAGATGCCACATTTTTATCTGCAAGCGCCACACATTTTGCATCATCCAGGTTTCGTAGATAAATAGTTGCAGCAGAAATCTGTCCTGGTGTCACAGTTGGTAGATAAGTTGGCACGTACACACTAGTTCCTTTTTCCTTCCTAGCTCACAGCCGCTGGCAGGGATGTTCTGCTGCACTTTGTCTTCCACCGAGGTTGCTCCTGATGTTGGATGTGACTAAAGACCCGTATGACCTGTGCTGTCCTGACCCAGAGGGCATCTTTTGAAGCAGGCAGTGAGCTCTGACCAAGTGACAGTGAAACTGCTGTCCCCTGCAGTGAGCTCTGACCAAGTGACAGTGAAACTGCTGTCCCCTGTCTCCCCCACCCTGTATTTTCCATGCTTGAGAGTTGCCATAACTGCTTCTGATGCTCCCCTTCCTTTCCTTCCTGCACATCCTCTTGCTTTGTGACTTTTACTTCATTTTTTTTTTTTTTGATCACTACTTGTCTTACTCTTTGCTCCAGATCAACAGAAATGCCCGTTGCTGAGGGTGGAAATGCTAACCAGTGATACCTGTGTCTGAGGCTGTATCTTGAGAATTGAGGCAGGAAATCAGCCCCTCTCCGAAAGGCAGATTGTGCCTCTGTTGGGCCCGTGGGAAAAGTCTGAGCACCTTCCATGAGGCTGCTCCTACTAGTAGCAACCTGTGTGTAGAGCTGGGAGGGAAGTTTGTCACCCGGTGTTGTATTTGGGGTGTACCTGTCTGCGGATGCGAGAACAGTCTTGAGATTTTAGTGACTCTGAGGTTTCTTTTCTGCTGCAGTAATTGTTCTTGGCCACATAATTTCAGATTGTTACTCACATGTGGTTTGTTCTCCAGGTGTAGTTCTGTTCTCTTGTCTTGCTCTAGTCTCACAGGTGCTTTCTGCAGAGGAATAGCTAAACCTGAGCCCACCCGTTTTCCTTGTCTTTCAATTCTAATGCCTGTCCCAGAGCTTGTATGGAGAAAGGGGTGATGTTGATGTTACCTTCCCTTAGCAGTGAGAAAATGACTTGCCAGACTGTGGGGAGATGGAGAGGGACTGTCTGGAAACGAGTCAGGAAACTCGAACCGACCACATTTCCACGGAGGAGGGTGTGGGTAAAATACATTGCTGTGTAAAAAGAAGAAAATAAGAAAATACTTTCAGAGAATTGTAAAACTGAAGGTGAGAGAAGCTACCTGGCGATAATTCTGCTCTGCAGTTACCAATGGCTCGAGGTGCTCTGCAGCTTGTGAAATGCTTGGGGTTCTGCCACTGCTGCAGGCACGTCAGCGCACAGGCTCGACCTCCTTCCTGCCGTAGAACTCTTCTTGTAAGCTCAAGTCAGCCCGGACTTTTAAAGCAGTGGTGTTCTTTCACTGTTTATTTCCCTGCTCGGGGAATCCAGATGTATTCTCTCATTAGAGACTCGCTGTCAGCAGAAGGTTCCCCGCGTGGCAGAGCTGCCTCGGTGCTCCCTGGGCTGCCCATCAGGTGCTGTCTGCGAGCACGGCACGGGGTGCAGCCCAGCTCACCTTGCTTCCTCCCCTGCTTCTCTGCCAGCGTCCTACGTGCCATCAAAATGCCCCTTCCCCTGCGGCCATGGTATTGTTTCCCTCACACACTCCTGCCTGGTTTGGTACCTGCCATCTCCCCAGGCTCTCAAATTCTTACTGCTTTTCCAAGTTTCTTTCTCCAACTTTTGTGTTTCGAGCCTCTCTTTTCGCTAATGTAGTGAACTGTATTTTCTCCCCGAGTGCATTAGCTTGTAGTTCTTCAAGTTGTCATGTCTCTTGTTCTTACTTGATTCATTAATTCTTGCTGATGAATGTAGAACACAGTTTATTAACTGGCAGGAGCACCAGGTACTGACAGGAAAGGGAAAAAAAAAAGAAATACCTCCTTGTGCTCAGGACTGTACAGACATGGAATGAGAGAAGCTCTTGCCCTCAAGTCTTGAAAGAATTTTCTTTTGTTAACAGCTCATTAAGAAAAGTTTTCCTTCACTCCTTTCCGAGGAGCTGTGGCTGGTACCCAGGTGCCTCACTAGGCAGCTCGGAGCCCCTCACCTTGCCCTTGTTGCAGTTCATCTTGGTTTGCTCGCACGTCGCAGCAGTCAGCGAGCATGAGCAGCTACTGCACGCGCTGGTTTCCCGTTTGGTAACGACCCACGCGGTGCTCTAATCCCACCGTGATCCTGTTTCTCCGGAGAGGCTGTTCCGTGGTCGCCAGCCTCTCTCCCTGCGGGAAGGTGTTGGTCTCTGCAGCCTCAGCAGGCCCTGGCCGTTTCTTCCCAGTGCTACACTGGGAGCATAACGATTATTCCTGTCCACGGGATTCTCTTCCTGCAGAGGATGGATGTTTCCCCCTTTCTATGCAGTTTCTGAGGGTGGTTTTGAGATGTTTCTCTTTTGGGCTGGACTTGGAACTTTCCTTGGCGTTTAAGTTAAGTGGCTCGTTTGTGGAGATGTGTGTGCCTCTCCTGAAGCTCTCGAGGGTGGCATCAGGGAATGTGCCAGACCAAACGGGACCCCGAAACTTACTGCTTTTAAAACTCTCTAAGTTTTACTGTGTATGCTGTTAAAAGGAGAAGGGTTGGCTTTGGCTGCCACCGTGTCATCTTCTGCAAGCAGAGGTGAGCACTTGATACCTCACTGTAGTTGGATCATACATCATTTTATTTACATACTTTTTCCAGTTTTACATTAAAAAAATCACAGGTTATTTAATTTTTAGAACCAGCCCTTTGGGAGGGTAGTGCTTCTGCCCAGTGACCAAGCACTCTCCAGGCAGGAGAAGTTGTTTAAGCTTGTCCTTAGCTCGGACTCTACGATTTCAGCAAGGTAAACTGCTCCATGGTAGATACTTTCCTCACCATTTTTGCTTCTTGATGCAATCTCACCACCGACGAGTCTCTTTCCTGCGCTGGCAGCGCGGCGTTGCGGGTACGCGCGGCTGCGCTGGGAGAGCCGGCTCGCGTGCGAGGGTTGGCAGCGTGCTCCAGCTCGAGCAGGGCAGAGGTTCCCCTGCTCTTCTGGCCTTGCAGGCAGCGAGGTAGTGGCACCTACCCATAGATAGACACGTACTCCCAGATAAACTGCAGCCACCCTGAAGCCATATAAGGCAATGTTAGTGGAACTGGTCCTCCGGCATCAGAAAATCTGGGAACGCGTTGCGATAGCTTTGTTCACCCCAGCGGGCACTGCTGGGTGGGGATTTCTACCTCCTGTGCTGTAGGGCTGTGTGGGACAGCCAAACCTAGAATGTGCTTTCCTTCGTCTGAGCTCTTCCAACTGTTTTACGTGAACACTTAATATTCAGATTGATTGTCTGCAGTCTTTCCTTTTTTTTTTTTTGGATAAATGATGCTTCACAATACTAAACAGTGTGTGTCACCCTCTCTGCTGCCATGCCTGATTGCAGTTGTATGTTTGGACGTTCACATGTATTTATTTTAATTTTTGTTTCCGTGTTTAATTTGATTTCCAGAAGACCTTAAAGAGATCTCGGTGATGGAAGTGCTTAAATGGTTTTAATCAGGCTTTGATGTGCACAAATCATTAAAGCGAGTAGGATGAGGAGATAAGAGCCCACGGTTCTCTTTGGATAGTTTGGCTGCGGAGCGACCGAGGGAGTATTTTTACTACAGGGGAGGGTAAAATCAAACCAAAAAAAAAAAGCCACATCAAAGTGGGAATTGAGTTTTTGTGTGATGTTTTGTGTTTTGTGGGCAGAGGAGGAACCAGAGTTTCTGGGGAAAGTCAGAAATCTACCAATCTCGTTTTCCAGAGTTCCATTACTCTCAGCATAAGCATTTCCTTATTTCAGGGTCATTATAAAAACACTTAGTCCTAGCCCAGAGCTGAAAAATCGAGCTGTTATGATGAAAACTCCAGAAAATTTGCATGTGGAGAAAGAAAGGACTGGATGGAGGAACGTGTGACGTTGCTTTAGTAAGCTGTACTGTGTTTTGCCATAAATACTAATAGTAATCTGATGGAAAAATGATGGATGTTACAAAGATGTCTTAATAGTCTTTTATTCGTGCAGCTTTAAGGGCCTTGAAGCACTGAAATTGGCCCAGATGAGAAAAAATGGACTGCTATTTTCTCTCTGTGCTGCCTTTCTTTGTGGCGCGGCCGCTGTAGTTGCTTGGCTGATGAAGTTTTTTTGATGACTTGGCTGGTGGAAGTTTTGGCATGACTTTATTTCATTTTGCCCTTCCGCTGCTGGTAGGATAAATTAGCATCCCATTAAACCATGGATCTGACATGGTGAGTGGCGTAGGTAGCCTTGAAGAGAGAGAGAGGGTGAGAAGGTTTTTCCTGGAGCAATGATTACTTCTGCTGCAGTACCTGCACCAATTAGATTTAATGAGGAAAAAATACAAGAAAGAAGTTTGTACTGTGACACATTCCTAGCCGATAATTACCAGAAATATGTTTTCCTAGGAGAAAGTTTCAACAAAGAGTCAGCTTAGATTTGTTAATCACTAATAACCTCCTAAAAAAACAACTTTCTTTCTCTTTTTTTCCTTCATTTCTTTCTGGTTTTTTCTTTTTAAGGAAAAAGTTGACTTCTTCCTGGCCGCATGAAGCAAGATCCACTCTGCACTGACATTTAAAGACCTTTCTGGTGTCCTTTTTGGCCCGAGTAGCTCGCGTTGGGGTTTGGGTTGGGTTGGTTTGTTTGTTTGGGGCTTTTCTGCGATAAATCCGCTCGGTGTTTGTGCTGCCGCTGCCAAGGCGTGCGTGGGGGGCACGGGTGCTGCAGGGACGTGCCCGCGCCACGGGTCCCTCCTCCTGCTCCCTGAACCCGGCACGTGCCAGCTCGCCTTGGTTCGGGCAAACGGGAGCAGAGTGACAGGCTCAGCAGCTGAAGATGGCCAGAACTGGGTGGTTTAATCTTTGTTTCTATTTAAGAGGAGGACAAAATGGGGATCTCGTTGGCCGGTGTAAGGAGGGGATTTCTTGCTAGCAGGAGCGTGCTTTGTATTTGTCCAGTTTAATTTAATCAATTATGTAACTTAATATTTTTTTAATGATTTATGTGTAAGCAAGTAGTGAATCATACCTTAAAAAAAAAAATTAATCTTAGCTTGTGCTTAGTAGAAATCAGTGAATTCAGCCAGCAAGGAGTCGCTGTCTGTGCCAGGTGCCTAAGAAAGGCCACCAAAGTGTTTAACTGCAGCTTCTCTGTGCCCCGGGTGCTGTAGCCATGAGCAGTGGTTCTGGCCATGTAGTTTCTGTAGCTCTCGGAGGGGGTTTTTCTGTTTGCAGTGACTTCATCAGGTCCAAGCTCTGGAACAAACCGCCAGTCTCTGTAGGAACTGAACTGGCCTATTGCATGAAGTGTTTTGAAATCCAACTGAATTTTGGCAAGGCTTTTGCAAGCTTGCTTGTGTTTTTCTTTGACTTCATGCAACAGAAAGCTTCACTTCTTTCTCCAGTGCAGGATTCACTGAGTCTTGGTGAGTTTGAATTACAGATGTGACCCTTCTGTGTTCTGCAGCTTCGTGTCTGTCCGGCCTTTTGGCTTATAGTTAAAAATCTGTTGGGAGCAGCAGCTCAGACCCAGCTTGCACAACACCTTTACTAGTTCTATCAAATGCAGAAGTTACGTTTTTGGTCTGGGTAGACCAAAAAGTGTCCATGTCTCTTCTGCAGAAGGTATTTCACCATTATTATAGCTGATAATTAGCAGATCTCTGGTGTCACTGTGCGGTCCCCGGGTGGCAGCGGGTTGCAGACGAGCCGTGCTGGGGCTCTGGCAGGGTGACCACGAAGGCACCGTTTGGAATCCGGGCTGCCCTGCCTGGGAGATGGGATCCCTGGGCACAGGGAGCAGCACAAGGCACATTCTGTCCAAGGTGTCTTTGGTGGATTCATCTTTATTTCGGTGCTTAAATCTGGTAGAGCCGTGAGCAGCATGGCTTTTGGGTTAAGGTCACGTCCAGAAAAGTGAGAAAAAGCTGTAAGGGCTTTGTGGGGAGGGGGAACCAAACACAAAGCAATGTCAGTAGTGAGGAAAACAAGGTAACATCATTTTATTAGAAGTGTTTCTATAGCTGAGTTAACATTTACTGGCTGTTTTCCTGGAGTAAATCGCACTCTGCTAAATACCTCGGTACTCAGTGGCTGCTGGAAGCCTCTGCTCACAGGGGTGTAAACTACAGGTGGCATTGAGTAGGATGAAAGGTTAACACTTTCCAACTTTTTTCACCTAGTGTTTGTTTGGAAGCGCTGCACATCAAAGCTGTGGCTTTCCTGCTGAATTTCAGCTCACCTCTGTAGATGGTTCTGGGCCCTTCCCCTCGCTTCCAAATTATATATATTTTTTGCTTTGTCTGCAAATCTTTAACGCTCCTCTTCCCAAATGGGTTTTCCCAAGGTTTAACAATACAAACTCTCATCATCTTCAGTGTATGCAAATATAAAAATAGAGGTTTTGGTGGTTAGAAGGTCTCCCGGGTCTCAGAACTGTCGTGTCATTCACGTGTTAATAGCAGATTTTAGCCAGGTGGTAAATGCTGATGAATTCAGTCAACTTTTTGCATACAGTTCAGGGCTGAAAACTGGGAATCAGAGTTAAGGTTTGCATTCTCTCTTTTCTGCTACACCAAATTGTAGATTTTAAGCGGTCTGTGAACCCTTCTAGTTTTCAGATTGTAAAGAAATCCCAGGAATACTGTCCCTGCTGACAGGGACCACCGAGTCCAAGCCACTGCTTCTGAAAGGATGGTTCCCTGCCGACACAGGTCAGCTCTGTGGGCTTCTGATGCTTCCCTTTGACCCCTGTCAGTTGTTCTGGAAACTTACCTCTGTTGTGCTGCTCAGTCTGTGGCATGCCTGGAGATTTTCCCGTGTTTCTGAGGAGAATTAAATCTTCAAATGGTGATGTTTCTTTGCTCTGGCCGCTCTGCCAACCTGCTCGCCAGCATCCTTCTGCTCCTGTTCCACCAGCCGTGACCACGCTGCTTGCCAGCTGCTGCAGACAGAGGCCACCTCTGGCACTGCCACGCAACGGCAATTTGATCAGACCTTTGTGGATTTGGGGTTCGTTGGTTTGTTTGAGTGATTGTTAGGATTTTCGGTGGTTTTGTTTTGAAGAGGTTGCTTATTCCCACTCTCTCATGCTGATAGAACTGTTTTGAGGGCCGTGGAGCATTCACACTTCCTCGGGTTTAAAAATAACCCTGTCCCCACAGTACCAGCTTTGCACCTGCACTAATTCAGCTCAGCCAGCTCCAACAAATGGCTGTGTCAGCACAACCAGGAGAGCGCAGCAGGGCAGGGTGGGACCTGCTTTGGGGGGCTGCCCTGGGCCAGGGGGTTCCAACCACACCTCTGCTACACTCTCAACTGTGAGAACTCGCCTTCTGCCTTCAGTACCAAGCAGAGCCGGGCACAGGATGTATTGACAGCTCCAAAATCTATTACTACTGATGCTTGTGTTGTGAAGGTGCATCCAATAACGGCTGTGTTTAGACAATAAGCTGCGCTTGAAGAGCAGGGGAAGAGGCAGAGATGCTATCGGGTTTTATACAGCGCTGTCGTGTGGAAGAGACCTTGCTGCTGAGAGCAGTTATACAAGACCCAATCTGTCTGTCCCGTGGCAGAATTTGTTGTCTCAAGCCCTGGTGTTCACTGTGGTGTGTTCTGCAGTGGAACACACGAGCCTTGGTTGCGGTGGGAGGTCTGAGATCAATGTCTTGTGGGACAGTGCAGACAGAGGATCTTTCAGTAGGGCTGGAACAAGTGGCAGCTACACCTGGGTTCTCCTTGCTTCTCCTGCAGTTATACAGCAGAAGGAAGTGAACCTTGAAATGGATGTGATTTTTCTTTTTTTTTTTTTCTTTCCCTTCTGCCTTTTCTCTCTTAATTTAGAGGGCACCTCATTAAAACATTGTCTGCTGTTTCAAATCTTGTCCAGAGCGTATTTATCAGAGCATTTCTGTGAAGTGAATCCTTTCTTAATCCTAATGCTGTAGAGTTCATAATACTCATGTAATGATGTCTTTTATGAAAGTAAATTAATGTGAGGAAGTCAGAACTATAATAGCCAGATTAATGTTGAATGTCTGAATAACTATTGCTTAATAAAATTTAAACACCAATTGTCTTGGCTTCAAAGTTTAAGCAGAAGAACATGTAGGCACAGGAATTGGGCTATTAAGTTTCTGCCCAATTAAGCTGCAGAGCATTGTTGGGAAACAGTGTTAGAATGTGCTTGGGTTAGCCTGTGTGGACACGAAAAGATTGCATGTCAGAATTCTGCCTCCATGATGCTCTGTCTTTGCACTGTGTGAATTACGGAGGCTGCCAGCGATGGAGAGCTGGGAGGACGAGGGGAATGTTCTTGTTTGAGTGAGAGACTGAGTTGGGCTGAAGTGTGCTGAGCTGGGATCGGTGGGAGAAACAACCTCGTGCTCTCGGTGGATGGCAAAGCTCTCTTGAGTTCAGTCGGCTCTGCAGTGCTTTTGGGTTCGTTGTCTCCTGAACTGTAGGACGTCAGGACTTCAGCTGGTGTTAAAATGCCTTGGCTGGGGAAGTCTTGTGTCCCTGCAAGCAGTTTTGGGACTGCAAACTGAAGCAGATAGAAACGAGAAAACTTGGGGAGGCAGAGTTGAAATTCTGCTTTGCTCAACAGCACAGATGAGCTTTGTTTCCTCCTCCTGGCTCGGGCTGGGGTGTTGGTAACAAGGACGTTGGGACTCTCCTCTCTTACCTGGCTCAGAGTCCTGACTTGGAGTTGTGTTAGGTGCAGGAAGTGACAGTTTTTGTAGAACATGGCCTTGTTGCCTCTGAGTGTTCAATCTTGGAGATATTCCTTTGAGAACCGGTAACCCCGCTGCTGGGCTGTTCCTCGGTGGGATCTGTGCCACCCACGTGTGCCCTTGCTCCGGGGCAGGTAGAGGGACAGCTATGGAGGGGTGACCTGCCTGCTGCTGCTGGCTGTGCCCAGTCAGAGCAGGGAGTTGGGCTGGCCCTTCCCAGACTGCTCTTTCTCCACCCTTTCTGAAGAGAGGATAGAAAGGAGGGGCTGAAGTTGATGTCCTGCGAGCAACTCTGCTCTCTGTGAGGAAAAAAGAGCTGGGGACTTCATTTCTCTGCAAGGTTATTCAGGGGGAGGGATAAACCCAGGCGTTTTCATCGCCATGTAATGTTACTGTGAAAAAAGATGACGTTTTAAATAGCTTTGGAGTGTTTTAAGATCCCTCGATTAAATCACATCAACCTAGCCTTGCACACTGCTCCTGGATGTAACCAATTTCAAGCTATTTTAGTAAACTTAAACCTTGGTTTGAGATGAGCTGTGTTGCAGCTGCTGGAGTTAGAAATGTTCTCCTTAACTCGGCTTCGAAGATCCAGTTGCTTCCTTTTAACTCTTGCCTTAATCACAGTGCAGTCCGTGCTGCTACGTGCTCAGTCCTGGCTGCGATGAGTCACAGACCCGTTTCTCATCTGAACGTGTTTAATGAAACGTTACCCTTCAGAGCCTCTTTAATTCGAAAGGATCCCCAAGTCCTTTTTCAGTCGCTGGTGTTGAGTTACAAATGATGGCTATAATTCTTCCACCCATCTTCCTGTGGTGTGGTGGCTTCTGAAGCAGAAGGGATGTGGGCTGGCTGATACCTGGGTAACCCCATGCAGTTTGGAGGGCCGAAGGGGGACTCTGGCAGATAAAACTAACGAGCGGGATGTAATTATTTGCGTTGTCGCTCGACTGAGACACTGGAACTAACAGCGTGCTCTCAACAGAAAGCAGTGTGAAATGTCTCTCAGCTAACGGTGATGAGGGATTTGTGCTCATTTGTCTGAGAAGCAGCAGCAAGTCCAGGCGTGCGATGCTTTCTGGGGGATTTCTGTGATGTTTGGGAGCTGAGCAGGAAGGAGAGCTGCCTACGGCGAGCTGCTGGCTCTGCCCAGCCCTCCCCGATGGGTCCTGTCAAACATTAGCCTCACTTAGGCCAACTTCTCTTTTAATCCGATTTTCAGAGCTTTCCCACCCTCACAGTACATACAAAGGTGTTCCCGTCCAGCTCGTACAGTGGTCTCCCCGTTGAACGTGTGGAAGGAGTCCCTGGCAGCAAGGGTGGCACAGAAATATTTATATTCTTATGCCAGAAAAGAGAGACATTGCTGTTTATACTCGGGGTGACTCACGGGTTTGTATTTGTGTCCTGTTGTATTTGCACGGTGTTACCGACAGCTCGGACCTGCTGAGACCTGGGACAGAGCGACGGGCCTTGCCTGGAGATGGAGCTGCTTCCGAGCTCCTCCCTTCCCCGGTACCTGCCTGCCCTCGCGGCTCGATCTGCTCGGGGCTGCGACCCGGGCACGGCTGGGCACGAGGCCCCGGGGGGCTTGCTACCCAGGCAGGGTTGAAGAGCAGAGCTGGTGGCAGTGACCTGTCCCTTGGTGGAGCCGATTCCCTCTGCGGCCGGAGCCCCCCCTGAGCAGCCCTCCTTGGCACACAGTCCCCCGGCAGGACTAGCCAGGGCTGATGGAAAATAACCCCCAGCCTCTGGGGCAAGAGCTGCGAGGGGAGAAATAAGCCAGAACACTCTCTCCTTTTGCAAAGTTGTGTTTTCCTGTTTCTTGGCAGTCATGAATATTATTTGAGTCCTCCGTAAACTCTTTTTCTTAGGTCTGTTGTAAAGCTCTGTGAAGATGACTTTGCTTGTGGCACTTCTGTATTTCCAACGTTATGATTATCCTTTGAACTTGGAGAATCAATCTCTTTGTGCTTTTTCTGTGCAAAGCCCTATAGTTTTACTAGGAAATGTTTTCTTTTTTCCTGCATTATTTTTTTTCCTTTACTCCAGCACAGGAATCTAGAAGTTAGGATTACACATCCACTCTTAGGTGATAAGTATTAAATAGTCCTTGGTGACACCGGAGCATGCTCCTCTCCCGCGTGTTAGTGGGTTTTTGTTAATTCTCTCCTTGCAGGGCAGTTATTTTGTTACTTTTCCCCTCTTTTTAACAGCCCTTACGTGAGTGCATTTGTAATAAAAGCTGACAGGAGCGTTTCAGGGTTGTGCGTGCGGGTTTAGTGACAGGATTAGTGCAATGCCACCCTCGACACGCGAGGTGGGAGAAGCGTGCCGTGCCATCTCCCTCGGAGCTGCTGGCTATTCACGGGGGAACATTTGAAATAAGTAGCAGGTATCTCTGGGAGGGAGTTGGATGCAGCAATGGGGCAGTTTCTGGTGGTTTTTAATGCCTTCTGCAAACATACGGTTCCTTTTTACAGGTAGGATTTCCAGCTGGGGGTTTTTCCCCCTCATTTTTAAAAATAAACTAGAGCTTGTGCTTCAAGCAGCAGGGTGTGCCCGGCATGAGGTGTTAGATATTGTGTGTTCTCCCCAAAGGTTGTTTATCGTTCACGGCCAAATGTTGCCAAACAAAATTGGTTTCATCACGGCCAATTAACCAGCACTGAATAAATGAACTGTTTGATTTCTCTTGCTTATGAAACCAACTCGAATAGAGAAAAAGCCCCTGAGTTAAATGAGGATGTCTTGAAGGAAGTCAAGGTGTCATAAACATGCTTTGAAGATTGCTGATGCCTGGCTGAGAAGCGGTGGGCTTGGATGGCTTCTCGGTGGGTCGCGTGCGGAGGACTCCTCGGGCAGCCCATCGTTCCTTGGGCCAGCCTTTGCCTTTGATGGCTCTGCCTCGCGGTGCCGGGGAGGTGGAGTGATGCTGCTGGTGAACTTGGGCAAGGACAAGCTCTTGGGTGCCTGATGTGGGTCCTATGCGTGTACCCAAGGCTTGGCCAAGGACCTCTTGCCTTTAACAGCATCGCGGCTAGAACTTTGGCAATGTGGGTGTGTTGGTTTTGTTGCTTTTTTTTTTTCCCCACTGAAATTGTGGCCCAGGAGATCCATCCCTGAGAGCAGGAGCAGGCTGGAGCAGGTGGGCAGGGCAGCACCAACGCTGCAGGTTCATAATGCCAGTTGGAAGGTCCAGGGTGATGTCTGCTCGAGTGAACTCCAGCCGAAGCCATGCCCTTTCTGGATTAAGGATGCACAGAAGCACTGACCGGGGTTTGGTAAGGTGCTGGAATGAGAAACGAGCGTTGCATTTCTGGTATGGACAATTCGAGGGACGCTCGACCGGCGCCTGCGCTCAGTCCTCCGAGATCAGCGGTGAAGGGACACATGCAAGGGAGCTTTCTCTCAGAAGCTTCCATGCACTTCCCGCTGAGTTTCCTGCCTGCTTTCAGCTCTTGAGATGGAGCTGGAGAAGAGCCGTGGTGTTTGGAGAGTCAGCTGGGTAGTGCTGCCGCGCGCCAAAGGGCCTGCGCTAACGGCACGGGCAGAGAATTCCAACCCGAACCTGGGGAATTCCTGCCTTTCTACAAGCAGAGATGCTGTGGTGGGTGCTGGGCCTGTCTGCTGATTTCTTTTCAGTTTGAGCTCCTCTTTCCCCAGACATGGAAGCGAAGGTGACTGGCCCTTGCTGCAGGGACAGTGGTTTTGTCTCCCTCGGCCTGGCTCTGCCCCTCCTGGGAGCATGGTTACTTTTGCTCAGGCCTCCCGGGAAGAGGGGAAGGGAGATGACAGCAGGATCCTCTTGACAGCAGGATCCTCTCAACAGCAGCAGCTACAACTCAGCCACTTCTTCATCGTGCGCCTCCAGCCTGGTGTGCAGGGAGGGAGGAGCAGAGCTTCTGTCCTCTTGCCCGAGGCTGGGGTAGGGGTGGCAGGAGCTTGGCTGCACCCAGCACCTCTGGGCTCTTTTATCTTGTGGGAAAGGGTTTAAACCTTGGATGAGGGGGTGGCTGTGGCAGGAGGAGCAGCAGCTCTGCCTCCGTGCAGCTCTGCCTGTGTCAGCAGTGGTGGGGCAGAGCTCCTTCCCACCGGTCACCGCTGGAACCGGGAGAGGATGGAGCTGGGACGGGATTGGTGTCTGCTCTGGCTTGGGCCACCACCACGTAGCTGTGCATTGTACATTGTGGTGGTTCCTAAAGCGTTGTTACAAGTGGTGGAAAACTGAAGCTCTGCCTTTTCCTTGCTGCTGAAGGTAATCGCTGGCTCAGCCGGCTGCTCCTCGCGGTACCTGCAGCCCTCACGCTTCCTGCACGCAGGCAAAGGCATCTCCTGTTGTGTGGAAGCTGCAGATGTGACTGGGAAGCTGTCTGAAGTGTGGAGTTGAGGAAGCCCCACTAAGTAAACGACCCGTTTCATGGTAGTGTGGTTTGAATAGCTCAGCACCCCTTCTAGGCCCTTCAAATATCTCTGTGTAGTGCTTTAGAAGATCAGATACCAACGAGTCTAACTTGAATCTCATTCAAACTATTGACTAATAAAAAATGTAAAAGAATTAAAAAGAACCTAAACCTAACCCCCATACAGTCGCAATGACTCCTCGTGAAGATGTTTATCATTTGGTAGCTCCAGGAGACGGGAGGAGTGTAAGGAGTGTGATTAGCTGCTAGGGTTCTGATTTCTGACGGCTAATTTACCCTGACCCTGGCAGGTAGAGCCAGCTCAGCTCTGGCTTTGCTCCAGCTCTGATCCCAGGTATGATGTTGCTATAAAGTCCCTTTCAGGTGAGAGTGTTGGTACAAGTGTTGTCTTTCCCTCAGTCCCAAGAGTTATAGCAAGTGTTGATACAATTTTGAAAGGTGATGCTTGTCCCTGTAAGGTCTTTGTTAATATTTAACCCTCTGTTTGTAAAACAGAGGTGTAAAATTCTTAGTTAAGGTTATAATCTTCTGATTATATGGTAGAAGAGTTAGTACCACCTTATTTGTCTTCTCATTTTCTTGACTCCTTTAAGTCTTTCTTTACCAAGCTCAAAGGGAGCCTTTTCCAGCTGGTGGTTGTTGTGACAATATGGCTTATCTCTGTGAACTCGAGCGGCGAGACCAAACTGCAAAGGAAAGTTTGTAAGAGGGGCAGTGGTTGGGCAGCTTTTTCATCTGCATTTTGCAGTAGGAGAGC
>JANVCC010000135.1:3562601-3604812 GCA_025345505.1 Todiramphus chloris collaris | reverse complement strand
GCATCACAGCTTGAGGGTAGAGCATGTGGGGGAATGGGTGCCAATGAAGGTATGTCAGCAGCAAAAATAAACCCCAGTCTGCAGCAGGAGTCAGGCACCGAATGGGCCGGGGGAAGAGGAGAGTAAAACTGCAGAGCATTTGGGGGATGAGGAGGAGAACAAGTATTTTAGAAAAGAATGGGAGCTGCAGAGTGTGGGTTGAAGCAGCTGAATGATTCAAGCAGGTGAAGCAGTTTGAAATAGTCACTTGCCTGGGGACTTGGTGGATTTCTTTCTTTCTTTTTTGTTTTTTTATGAGTGCATAAACTTTCCCTGCTGGAAGCTCGTGGTAGGTGGTGGGGTTTAGCTCTCCTGAGCCTGAGCTGCCTTGAATCGGACCCATGTCTTAGTTCTGAGGAGTCTGATTCAGCGGGGGGTTCTGGACCGCGGCTCAGGGAGAGGGGCTAACCCCATGCTCGCAGCCCTCCTCCTGCCCTCCTCTCATCAGAAATTCTGCTTTTTCTTCGTAGCAACATGAACCGTGAGGACCGGAATGTGCTGCGTATGAAAGAAAGGGAAAGGCGGAATCAAGAAATTCAACAGGGTGAAGAAGCCTTTCCACCTAACTCTCCTCTCTTTGCTGAACCATACAAAGTTGTGAGTTTACGCAGTTCTTACACACTCAGTTTTCATAGCAGAAGTCATATGCAAGTTTGTACTGTAAACTTATTTTTATCTGCAGTCTTATTAGAACCACAGCTCTGATGTCAACCAATTACTTAAGCAGGGCTTGAAAATAAGGATGGACAGTTACTGACCAGATGTGCTGGCAGCTTTACGCTGATGCTTACGAAGCATTTGCAGGGAGTAAGAAAGCAGGTGATAAAACCAGGATTTTTTTTTTTGCCATTCTCCTGCTTTTGCTACAGTGACTCAAACCAAACTGTCCACTGTATCATGCCAGATTCCTGGGGTTTGGGTGCTTTGGCCTGTTGCTAAGCTTTCTAGCCTTCAGCTGGTGTAACCCAGACCTGGGTAAGTTCAGAAAGAGAATGTTTGAATAGGAGGTTAATTTTAGGTGTGGCGATGCCTGCTGCGATGGAATGATCAGCTCCAACTCCTATGCCACTTGTTTGGATCATATTTTTTAGTTTGTTTTTAAAGGAGTTGACTCTGTTTATGCTCTTGTACAGCTTTACACCTGTGCTGGGTTTCCTCCCGGGTTTGATTTGCTGAACAGAACTGGGGAAAAAAATATAGTCTCATTCTGGGAGAGCTAAAAAAAAAGCTCCGTTTCAGGTTTTCGTTATGTAGCTCAAAACTCACTTGGAAAGCAAACCCATTCCTTTATCACAGTTTCAGGTGGTTTGCAAGCAGTAAAACACTGTGACTGGGAACCATCTTCCTGCAGGAGGAAAATTGAGAGACTTTGGGTTTTTTTCTTTGTTTTTTTTTGTTTTTTCCTTCTGTCTCTGGGTTATTTTCTGTGGTTGGTAACTTCGTACATGTGGGATTTGGTTAACTAAAGCTGCCTGGGACACATGGGGAGTGATACAGCACACCCGCTCTGAAAACAAACTGGTTCTGTAAGAAAGAACCCTTTCTTATGTTTAATCTTGTTGGCAACAAGAATTACGCCGTTACAAATACCAGTTAAAAATTACATGCAGTGGTGAGCTTAAGCTGATTTTATTATACTGTTAATTAAAACTTTTTTTAGGACCGATACATTCTGTGTTAGAGAAATAGTCTCTGAGTTGACAGTAGGTACCTACAATTTTTTAACATATCTCTGTCTCACCAGTGCATTATTTGAAGCACCAATTAGTTCTGCTTTAACTGTTCCTGCTGCTGAAATGCATCTTCTTCCTTCTGCTTTAGAGGTTAAATTACTGTTTTAAGAACTAAAGCGGGGAATTGGAAACAGTGCCAGAAAAGACAGGGGTAGTAGCCGTGACCTTAGCCCTGAAACTTAGATCAGCTGCAGGAGTTGTGAAGGCAGTGAGCTGAAAGTGAAGCTGTGAATTTTAAAGCACTATTTTTAAAACTTACTTTCGCAGACCAGCAAAGAAGACAAATTGTCTAGTCGGATTCAGAGCATGCTTGGTAATTATGATGAAATGACGGATCTTATAGGAGACAGATCGCTACAAAAGCTCGTTGCAATTCCCAAACCAACCGTACCGTCAGCACCGGATGAAAAGTCAAACCAAAGTTTCTTTGGTGATCAGAGACACAACACCAGCTCGCACCAGAGCAGCAAATGGACTCCTGTAGGACCAGCACCCAGCACTTCCTCCCAGTCTCAGAAGCGGTCCTCGGGTTTACAGAGCGGGCACGGCAGCCAGCGTGGCGGTGGCAATAACACTAGCAGTGGTGGCCAGAGGCACGACCGTGACTCCTACAGTAGCAGCAGCAGCCGCAAAAAAAGCCAGCATGGGTCTGAACACTCCAAACCCCGTTCTTCCAGCCCTGGAAAACCATCTGCCGTTTCTTCACTGAGCTCCAGCCATTCGAGATCTCATGGAAATGATCACCACAGCAAAGAACATCAACGCTCAAAATCTCCCCGGGACCCCGATGCCAACTGGGACTCTCCCTCCCGCGTGCCCTCATTTTCAAGTGGACAGCACTCTAATCAGTCTTTTCCACCTTCACTAATGTCCAAGTCCAGTTCAATGTTACAGAAACCCACTGCGTACGTAAGGCCGATGGATGGGCAGGAATCCATGGAACCAAAGTTATCCTCTGAACACTACAGCAGCCAGACTCACAGCGGCAGCGTCAACGAGCTGAAGCCGAGCAGCAAAGCACATCTAACCAAGCTGAAAATACCTTCTCAACCGCTAGACGTAAGTTGCTGTCTCTCTCCTGGCTTCTTAAATCTCAGTCCCTTTGGGCTGGGGTTTTCCAGCTTCTTTACAATCCCAATCTACATAACCAAAATTTAGTAAACACTGCGTGTCTTTTGTGGGGCAAAGCATCATAAACTTACTCAGTCAAGACCTGTGTTTTAAAGGGGGAATGTGCAAAAGGAATTATTTTTCCCTCCTGCTTCCTCCGTGTGGACACTGTGATTTCTGTTAAAGAAAGGCTGAGAGACATTGAGAAAGGCCAGCTTAACCCAGAGAGGCTAATTTTCCGTCGTCGGAGGGTAGTGAAATAGCAGGATACTCACAACTATTTTGCTAAGCTAGATACCTGTATTGCTATTTCTGGGAGCCACGTTCTCTTGGAGTAGCGATGCTATCTGCGCGGATCAGATTTCCCTTTGAAGTGTGTAGCAATTGCTAGCTGTGATTATTACACCTTCACCTAGGGACAATAAGCTAACCCTAAAGCACACCACGTTGAGCAGGGGTCAGAACTGGGATCAGTTAGGCTGGATACAGAATGCTCTCGGTTTAACAGCTGCAGGAGTTTGGTGATTGTTGAATCGTTAAGGTGAAGGCTCTGTCTCAGGAGAGGGCCTTTCTTGATAACCAAATGTCACCGCATCTCCTGTTCAGCTGCTTGGCTCAGGGTAGCTAGAGAAGAGCCTTTGTTCCTGGGATTGCAACAAGTAGCAAAATAAGATCCGGGACACAGGTAAGGAAATTGGAAAAGAAATAATTTTCTTGCTCGTGAAGACTCGACGTGCTGATTCAGTGGATGGAAAAGTAGCTTGGCTTCCTTTCTGCTTGTAGCCATCAGGGGTGCAGAAGATGTGTAGTTTCATAATAATTGCCATTTCTAGATTCATGCTGTAATGTATGTTTTACTTGATAATGCAGTTTGTCATTCTTGGGCATTCGTGGTCACGCATTTGAATTCAGATATTATCCAGTGGCTTCTTCCAGGAAATGATTGAAAGCTATGATTCTCTTTCCTCTCTCTCTACAAGCTTTTAATTTTGCAGGCTGCCTATGATCACTTTAACTGTCAAGTGAAAAGTAAGAGATTATTGTCACAGTTTTATAGATCTCATGTATTTGCTTTTCATAATTGGGTGTGACTCATACCATAAAAAGATGGATCTATCTGATATTAAAATGAACGTTGCTAAAGTGAATTGGCAAGGTCTGTATCTACGTAGAGTCCATATGATTCATGGTAAGGATTGAAGTTTATTTTTAACTGTTTCTAACCCTTTGGATCTCTTGAGGAAAATTTGCTTCAGGAGATGTTAATCTTGAGTTTTGATTTGTAGGCATCAGCATCTGGTGACGTGAGCTGTGTGGATGAGATCCTGAAAGTAAGTCCTCTGGTTTTGTTCAGAACGTGTTGAAAACGCAAACGTTGCTCAGGCAGTGGGAAGGACTCTGCAGTCCAGCAGTGCCTTTCCAGCTGACTTGGCTGCAGGTTGTTACAGGAGGGCTCTTCAGTTACTCCACTAGGGCGGGTAGACTGGGGAAAACTGGAAGCAGAGCCATGTGTGAGCTGGGCATGGGGCGTTGCTGGGTGTGCGCATCACCTCCTGCCTATCCTCGCTGTATTCCTGTTCTTCTGGGCCACCTCCCTGGCAGCCTAACCAGAATGACCTGTTTCTTCCACCAAAATACAGTCCTTACATTCTGATGGCTTTTTACATTTTGCTCCCCCAAGGGAGTTTTCCCTTCTCTCCTACCCAGGTTATCTTGTCAAGTCTTTTTTTTTCCCCCCTCTCGTGATCCCCTGGTCATGTGTCTGATGTCAAGATCATCAGATTCCCCTTGAGCATTTCCGTGGCTTCTGACCTTCAGTACTCCATGGTCCTTGGAGATGCTCTGAAACAATACAAGGCACTTTCATTCCAGCTTCAGGCATTTCTCTTCCCCTTATTCCTCAGACTTCATAGGCTTCCCTTTCCTAGGATTCTTCTTTCTACCCTTGTATCCTATAAGTGGTCTTTGCAGTATGAAATCATCAGACTATGACTTGTACTGCAGTTCAGGCCAACCAATTTTGCTGATTTATGCCTTTCTGCTTGTTGCTGTGTCTTGACTCTCTGTTCTTATGGGCAGCAATATAAGGCTTATATGCAAAATCTTTGTTGCACATCTGGGAAATTAAGATTTAAATATAAAGCTTAGTGAAGTGGGGACAGTGAACTGAAAATTGAGAGTCAGGGTGAACATTTGAATCAAGATTGTAACTTGAAATCTGTGCCTTTAATTTTGTCACCTTCTGTTCTGGTTGTAGGAGATGACCCATTCTTGGCCTCCTCCGCTGACTGCTATTCACACGCCATGCAAAACTGAACCGTCAAAGTTTCCTTTTCCAACGAAGGTCAGTGCTGTGGTCAAATACTGAATGCTGCTGAAATGGAAACTCCCGTTAAAACCCAGGATTTTGGAACTCTTTTATTCATTTCTTTGTGGTTCTGGGTTTGTTTCAGTTCTTTGTGTCTCTTTTATCTTGCTTCACAGCATTTGTCAGCAGTAGCCTTAGGAAGAATGTAATCGTTTTTCCTCTGGTTTATGCACAGCAATCTGCAAAGCTGTCTACAATATAACTTTAATAAGTTCAAACCTTCGGGATACTTGGGAGGCTTGAAAATGCCATGGAGCCTTTTCCCCAACGTAGGGAATCCCTTTGCACCCTTTTGTGTAGAACCAAGCAACTGTTGTGTTTACCCCCATCTAACAAAGGAGTGGAGGCGGGCTGGGAAATGCTAAGAAAACTTTTAATGTACTTTTCTGCATAAATTGAATTTTCCTCAGAATTTTGAAGTCCATTAATAGTTCTATTAATAGTTCTATTAGACCTTACATTTCTCAGCTACAAAGAAAACCCCACTGACCAAAAATGCCCTGTTGTAAAATCAGATGTTTCGCTGAAGAACTCTTCAGCTCTTATTCCAAAGGGCCCTCTCCCCAGCCTGCCGTGTACTTAATAACTACAGAAGTGTTTGCACTGTTCATTCTGAAGAGAAATCAGTCGCTCTCTGCTGGTGTTGACAGCCCAGGGCACGTTTCCAGGAAAGCTCCTTGAGCTGACACCTCTGAGGAAGGAGTTCTCTTGCTCAGCTGCTTGCTTCCTCCCCCGAGGCTGGCCGGGCCAGCCCCAGATGCAGGGTTTCAAGGAGAACCGGCGCTGGTGATTGTTCAGCTTGAAATACAGCTCTGCCGTACGTGGTGTCTCGAGGCCGATGGGTGGGCAGGGTGGAGACAGGCAGGGTAGATAGCTGTGGGTAGCAACTGGAGCGAGTGCAGTTCAGCTTGCGATAGCTGACTCATTCAAGAATTCATGTTTAGTTTCCTGTCCCTACTGATTACCAGGAAAAGATTCAAGTTGACAATATAACTTTTCTCTAGAATCAACATATCTCTGAAACGGATTGGGATGCTCCACCCCGAGTCTGGCATCACTTCAGAGAAAGAAATACTGCTGTTTATCTCTTAAAAGTTAATAATAATTAAAGACTCCCCTTTTTCTGAGCGGGCTGCTGTCCTAGGGCACCGCTTCCTGCTATCAGTTTCCTGTTTGAGCCAAACTGTTTCACAAAACAGAACAATTCAGTGAAGTATTCTAAGCAGATTTTCTCACTGTGACCTCTAATGTAACATGTCTAAACAGTCTGTCTTATGTGGATGCTTTGCCATCACCCTTTGGCCAAAGGTTCCAGGTCCCATGTTGTGAGTTTCCATCCACAAAGCTCCCGCAGACAGGGGCAGAGTTGAATGGTTCAGGTTCTCTCCCTGGCTGAACGGCCCAGAGCTGTGGGTGCCCCTGTTGTCACCACCCTCTGAGCTGTGTCTTCCTGTCTCGTGCATCTCGGTTACCTCTCTCCAGAGAGCTGAAATTGCAGAGCATGCTATGCAATTCCCAGCATTCCTTCTGCAGGTGTATCTAGAAATAAATCTTGTCTATTTTCTCAACATTAGCTCAATATTAATATTGCATATATTGCTTTTAGTCAGGGTTTATTTGCTCCATTATGTAAAACTGTGAACTTGGAAGTAATTCTGACCTTTTATTGTAAAGAAAGAAGTTCCACACTTGTCCTCATCAACGAAGGTACTTAATCCTGAACCTCTGGGGAGATGTTTTCCCTTCACACACTTCTGAGTCTACTAGGTTGTGGGATTTCTGGCGTTGCTTGTTCCTGCATTTCTCTGGTATTTGACTCAGTCTGGGAAGAAGGAAGGTGTGCAGAAGTAAATGTGTCATTGTGACGCAGAGAGAAACTACGTAAGGTTTCACAGTCTCGATGCTTGAGCAAAAAAGGTAGGTTGTGGGTTTTTGAACCTCGACCTGGATGGTGTTTCAGTTTGCAGAAAATTCCATTTATGGCTGCTCGGAGGCCCTTGACTCTTTGCCAGCTTTTTTAGTTTGTGGCCGCACATCTTAGCCGTGGAACTTTGTCAAATTCGCTCTCCACATCCAAAGCCTACAATTTCCTCTGCCTTCTCCCCTCTGTCGTTCTTGGCAGCAGCATCTCCGCAGAATTCCAGCAAGTTAGCGAGCCATGGGCTTGTTCAGTCTGGGCCTGGAGCAGAATGCAGAAAACCAAACAAAACAGTGGTTTACTTTGATCAAGTAGTGCTGGTGGAGGAAAGCTCCTTCTCTTTAATACTGTGCTCAGTTTATTTGCAAGTAATACGCTGCAGCGTCCCTCAGCATTCCTCTCGTGTGCAGAAGTTTGGTGTGTTTTGCCCACGCACATGAAATTAAACTCCCTTCGGTGGGGATCAGTCGATTTTATTTGTGGGACTGTTGGGGCAAGATGATTTTCCTGCTGTGTAGATAGTGAGTAGGTCGTAGGGACCCAGACTCCTGACTGGGGCCTCGCTGCCTTTACTATAAATATACCTAATAATTATCAGGAAGTCTTTGAATCAGATGATAAAACTTCATGAAAATAGGTCAGGGAAAGTTTTGTGGATACTATGAAAAAAATGTAGGTTCCTGAGTCTTGATAAAAAGTGTTATCCAGTGACCTAACACTCTGTAATTTTATCCTACCTAACTTCTCAAAGCAGTCAGAAGTGCCAAAAATACTGCCATGCTTTAAAATCTGTAAAGAAGTCCCAGCTGGCTCTTGGAGGCTGGAAGGTTTCCCTGCCACAGCAGCATGAGAGCGCTTTGCGCACCCAGGTACCTGTGCCGTGACCTGGAGGCATCTCTGAGGAGGTGGGCTCTGCCTCTGCCCTGCGCTGGAGTTAGGTGGAAGGCTGGTGGTCAGCTCCCTGGAGCTGCTGGAGGACAGGAGTACAAATGAGGTCTGCCCTGAGATTTCAGCTGTTCAATGGAAACGGGTCCCTGCCGCCCTGGCCGGGGCTGCAGCCGAGCTGGTGACCGACAGCGGAGGGTTGGGTGCCCAGTGCTGTTCTCTCCACCTGGCCACTCTTCTTCTCTCCTCAGTTTCTGTGTTAGAGCACAAGCTGTGATTTTGTTTCCTGCTTAAGCATCTTCACAATCTGACCTCAGCAGCCTGTTAGACTTGGGTTAAAAGAGTTTCCTTCCTTTAATGGGTTTCTAATTTTTTCTCTTCCTGAGTAGACCTTTAGAAGATTCTGCTGTAAAGAACTGTGGAGTTGAAAGTATAGCTTGTTTTGGTTTTTTTTTTTTTAAATCTCCAAGTTCTTAAATAATATGTGTTTAAAGACAAAATAGATGGTGAGAGAGTTGGAAAAAGTTGCCCGTTAAAACAGCACACCTCATTAAAGCGCACTGAGCTCAACGGCCGCTCTGTGCTGGAGGATTAGGAAGGTGAGTGCAGTGAGCAGAGAGGCGAGTGCTTTCTGCAGCTCTCACGCCACGTGTGTTGGCAGGAAGGAGCAGCGGTTCCTCGCCTGGCAGTCGCTCTGGTGGTTGTTACTGTGTGGCCTTCACACCCCTCTCTTGGCTTCACCGTTCGTCAACCGCGGACGCTGGCGGTGGAGGAAGGCGGGCAGGGAATCGCGCTCTGCAAGATAAGAATCAGTGTGCATTTTGAAGGAAGTGAGGCTCTTGCTTTCTTCTGAAGTCACAAGTCTTCTCTCTCGAACTTCATCCTCGCTTTGCACTTCAAACATAGGTTAACTTTATTTTTATTGTCCTGTCTTCCCATTAGCAAAGATGAGAGGCATTTGAAAACCTTTCCAGGTTCCTCATTAAGCTCGCGAAGAGCAGAATACATGTGCAGTGCATTATTGCAACTGCTTTGGCTTCTGAAATGAAAGATGAAATGAGAAATACCTCGGTGTGCTTCGCTGTGTGAGGCTTTTGTGCCTTCAAAACACGAAGGTACCTAAGCTGTGTCCAGAGCTGCTGTGCGTCTCTGTCTTGGCCACTGGGGAAAATGGCTTCACGGGGGTACCAAAAAAGCTGGAATTCATTGCTGGATTGTAGTTCAGCAATGCCATCACCACAGCGTTTAAGTAAAATGTGTGTCTGTGACTTTATGAATCGAGCCAGGTATTCTCAGTTTTTATTTATGGGGCCAACGTTTGTCCTCGTTTTAAAATGAGGTCGGGAAGGTCCTGTTTTAAATGGCACTCTAGCCTAGAAGTAGGTTCTCAGTAACTCAGCAGCCTCTGTGTGTTTGGTTGGTAAAACAGAATTTTAGGGTTTCAAAAGCTTAATCTGCTATGTCTTGGGAGTCAGAGCTGGGTTTTCTGGAAGGAGAATACTGAAGTTCATGCAAGTGCTAACGTTTGCAAGGCTTCATCCTGCACACCGAGATCTGTATGTGACAGGTTCCTTAGATACCCAGGGAAGTTATGTGTCAGTGTTCCCTGGCTTTTGTCCAAGCGACTCACCTGACTACACGGAGACCTGGCCTTCGGGGTGAGGAACGATGCCCTGGCCAGCGGTGCCCAGCTGCTGCGAGAAGGGGCTTGGGAGGCCTGTGTGGAACTGTTCAGATCTCGAGTTCCATTGTCTCTTGGGTGTCAGGTTTTTTTTGTTGCTGGTAAATTGTTGCTGTTTTCATTGCTCGTCCAGCACGATGCTGTGCGTGTCTGCAAAAGATAAAGAATTTGAATGGAAATACAAGAAACTAGCAGCAAAGATTTTCCACATATAAGGAAGATAAAGAAAAAACACACTGAATGATTCCTCTCCACACTGACTGTACATGCAGACAGGATTTATGGAAGTGGGGGGTTTGGGGCTCCAGCTATCATGTCGTGTAGCTCCACATGACCCTTCTTAAAGCTGAGCAAGTGGGAGAGCTGAGCCAGGGCAGAGGTGTATGGAGCTCTCCTCCCCGTGCAGCTGGGGCCCCTCTTTCTCTTTTGTCTTTCATTTTTATTTCTTTTCTTTCTTTTTTTAGAGGTTAGGTGCTGTCCTTTAAGTGGAAAGAATATCTCACTTACAGCATGCCTGTTGATATGTTAAAATCCCCAGTGATAAAAACACTTGTGATCTTTTATTCCCTTAGGAGTCTCAGCAGTCTGGGTTTGGCACTGGAGAGCAGAGTAAGTATATTAAACTTCCTGTGATATGTTTCATGTTCTTGTTGTGATTTGGTATTCTTAGTCTCTCTTAAGATATTGTGCTGTTTTAGAGATTGAGGTTTTCCAGACATGGTCAGAGGATGGAGTCTAAGTTAAGATTTTCTGTACTTTCTCAAGTTTTACCCTATAAAAGAACTGCTTGGTTTTGGGGGTTTTTTCCCCACATTTCTTGTTGAGCTCTAGAAAGTTAAGAGTGAGTTGTCAAGGTTGTTACTCTCTTAGAGGAAAAAAAAAAAAGTATATTTGTTACATTTTCTAATTCTTGAAAAAGTGCCTCCTTGGTTGATTGAATTGGAAATAGCCCAGGAGGAAAGCAAAACACCTTTTAAAAAGCCCAGCTCCCTGCTTGGGGACACGGGAGGAACCAAAATAGCGCTTACACTCCTGTTGCAGTAGAACAAGCACGTTGCAGTTTCACTGGTCATTGTCACTTCATCATTTTAAAACCAAGAGGGAGAACTGGTTGGGAACTCAGGTAAGTGCTTAGTAGTGGCCTTGAATTTCCTGTCCCAGAATGCATTTTCAGACCTTGGACAAAAGCTGCTTTTGTTTCTCCTGAGCTGTGGTGTTGTTTTGGGCATTACTGGAATCAATAATTCGGCACGGATAACGTAGCAGGTAAAATGGGATTGATTTGTGCTGTGACCTTCAGCAAGCCTTGCCACTCCCTCTTGAAGTGGTTGAACAGATGAAATAGTAAAAGCAGAATGGTTTATTCTTAGATGCTCGTGAGCAGCTTCATCTAAACACCTGATACAGGGGGGAATTAAGGAAACAAGTGAAAACTTAATTCCATAATGCTAAACCATAGATTTAAGCTACAAGAGTAACTGATCTTTAGGTGTGGAAGTGCAGAGGCAAGGTCAGGCAAAACACAGAACCAGTTTTTAACCCCTGTTTGAATTTTCGGGGGCTCAGTTCTTGGTTCTGTTGAACGATGCTTCACTATTTGCCAGAATTAAAGAAGAGGGCAGGAGAGGCCCCCGAGCTGAAAAGCAGATCTATCAGCACTTATTCCTACTGTAAGAACTGGTTTCTGAGTTCGATTTCTGGATCTGAAGGTCGCTCCTCCGCCAAAGGGCTATGCTGGGATGCTGAAACAAGTCAGTTTGACTGGCTGATCTATCTATATCCTGTATCCCACACGTAGAAGGCAATAGATTGATCTTGATAGAAGCAAAACAACTTTTCACACCGTTAATAACCAGCTGAGTGTGTATGGGTTTAGCCAGCAGCGATGTAAACAATTCCTGTATTTTCTCGATTAGGTTATTTGCTGTGTTTAGTCTCTCAGCCACTCGCTTCTTCAGCCTCTGGGAGGTTGTAGCTGGCATCAGCTAGTTATTGCTTTCTCCTGATTAACCGGCCAGTTCGGGGGTTTATCTGAGACTACACTTGTGGCAGCTTTGGCGTGACTTGTTTTATTGGCAGAGTTTTCAACTGTGCGTTTCTTTTTTCTTCTAGAACGATACAATCCTTCCTCGAAAACATCCAATGGTCATCAGTCCAAATCGTAAGTGGCTGTTGAGAAAACATTCCCAGATCTCTTAAAGCCAGACTGTTGTTTGAGAGGATAGCTGGTCCTTTCTTTTACTGGAACGTGTCAGTTCTTGCACAAGGGCCTTGAGCATTTTTCCCCTTGACTGGCAGAAAAAGGGGATCATTTTTAAGCAGCCAAGTAGACCAAATATCCCCCACTGGAGTGAGTGAGTACCAGATACCTGGGCTGCCTTCCCACCCCCTGGTTTTTTGTCAGGTTAGGTGTGCAGGAGGTCGGACCTCAGAGTTGGCTTGTGAGCCAGAAAGGTGGCAGCAGATAAGAGTGGGCAGGATGGGACAGGACTTATCAAACGTGTGCACGGCAGAGCTGTCAGCTGGAGGCAGCTTGTAGGGGCTGCACAGATAGACAGGACGGGGAGCTGCTCTGGCTTGGAAGAGGCAGAAACTACGTTTGGGATGCGGTCAAGTTTGTTCTGCTCAGTCTCTTAGCTGACAAACATTTCTATTAGCTGTGAACGCAAACCCAACGTTTCACTTTGTCAGTCGTGCAAGTGGAATTAAAAAATAAAAGGCAACTAGAATAACCTGGATGGCTGTAGCCCACCTTTCTCATACCTGAAAATATGCTCTTAAAAGATTGTTGCCAAACAAACGTGTCCATGAAAATAAAGGTTTATGTTTCATAGAAGTGGTTGTAGATCCTGAAAACTCATTCTTCTAAGTTTATATTTGCTGGGATGCAGTCCCAAAATACAGTCTAGTCATGTGTGTGTTACACTGCTGACAAGATGCCCTGTGGGAAAGGAATAGCACCGAGAGGAACACCCCTCAGTTATTACAGACTTATGCTCAGTGTCCCCAGAGTGTGTAGTTTACAAACATGCTCTCGTGCAGCCAGTTCAGCAAGTGCTGGAAATGGAAGTTCAGCATTTGGCTTTGCAGTGTAAGCTGCTACGGGGGAGCTGTCCTCTTCCCAAAGCTGAGGAGTGTGAGACCATCTGAGCACAAGAGGTGCTGTTGGGCCCGTGTTCAACGGGGACGTCTAGGAAGAAAGTTGAGATGGTGTTTGCTGTGGTGATCCAGTTTTAAATAGTTTTTTAAAAAGTGAATGTCCTACGGTGAAAAAACTTTGAGGAGATAAACACAGCTTTTGTAACAAGGATGGTAGTGAAAGATATTTCAGGAACTAGCTCCTAGAGGCTGGTGCTTCTTCACAGATCATCAGCAGAACAGCTATACTGTGAAAGTCAGAAGTGTTAGACTTTGAATCCTTTCTCTTTTTTTCTTTCTCCAGATGTGAATCGAACCAGACAGAGTAAGATGCTTTATCTTTGTACTCAGAGGTGTTTTTCAATAAGCACGAAGGGCCTGGCCCCTGCTCTGCGTTTTCAGTGTGTTCACATATTTTCAGTGTTGTGAAATAGTGTGTGTATGTATGACTACCATAAAGAACTATGGCTTTTGAATGGTAATACAATAATTATTCCTTAGAGCAGTGGCACTGTTGCCGCAAGACAGGAAACAGCCACTGGTGTGAGCTTTCTGATTCCACAGTGTTCTTGGCCGTTGTGTGTGAAGGAGTTGAACACACACAAGTTGGCTCCTCCCGCATGGATAAATCATGTCGAGTTTCATTTCTAAATTTAACAGAATGGTTTAAGGAGCCAAAGTATTAAAGTCCTTATTCTGCTTGAAAGACCGACTTAACTCACTGTTCTTAAGCATTCAATGTTAGAATGGCATCCTGTGGCTTTCACCCACGCAGCCCGCTTCGCAGGATAAACAATAGCATGTTGAAATAGAGAAGAATGCTTTGAAAGTGATTAAAGTACATGGAAAAACTTGTCTCACTTTCTCCCTTTTACTTAGTATGTTGAAAGATGACTTAAAACTCAGCAGCAGTGAAGACAGCGATGGAGAGCAGGTATGTGTGCTAGCTAACTGAGAGTTTCAGAAGGACACGGCGAATGCCTCCACCGTTCAGTACCTCAGCAGCCTTCAGCATTCCCCCAGCAAACTGGGCAGCTGACCAGCAGATTGATGATTAAGAAACAAAAAATCAAAGGAAATGTTTTTAGAGAAACCTCAGCTATTCCTGAGTGTAAACTTGGGGATAATTATCTGTTGTGTGAAAACACTGCGCTTTTATCTGGAAAAATCTGGGTTTACTGATTCCAAGTGGGCTCTGTCTGAACATACCCTGGCAGTAGTGCACTTTAAAGCGTGGGGGATGCCCCCCGTTGAAGGATGGAGCCCTTCATCCTCCACCACTGTGGCTGAAGGGTACGTGGGATGCAGCTTGGGCCTGTGTTTGGGAGGAGGAGGGACGCTGTCGCTGTAACTGGGAGCATGGCAGCACTTTTGGTTTTATTGAAAAGCCTCTTTTGTTTCCTCTTTGTCAATATTAACCTCGGGCAGCTTCTGCCAGAAATGGCATTTAGCAGGTTAAATTAAAAATACCTGTAGGGTATGTGCTACCCAGCAGCAATCCACACTCCTCTTGATTCTTTTTTTCCCCCATTCCCAGTTCTGGCACTTGATTTTCTTCACGGGGAAAGCTTTGATGCAGCTAACTCTGGTACTCTGGGCAGCTCAGGGGTAACATGAAATGTCGAGTCATCCGATTCCGAGAGACGGAAACGTGGCAAGATGAACTCTTAGAACTGTAGTCAGAATAGACAGGGCTCTGAGGTAACAGATTTTTGGTGAAAGGGAGAAAATAACCCTGTTTTTTCTGTATAAGGGCAATGCAGGCAACTTAAACTGCTCAAGTGCTGAATTAAGATGCTATTCAGGCTAAATAATTCAAAACACTTAAAGGCTCTAAATTGATGTTTTGTAACTGATTTCTATGTACAACCCTAAAGTGACTTCTAGAAGCTTCATGCTCTTTTTTTTTTTTTAATTGCAGGACTGTGATAAGACCGTGCCAAGGAGCACACCTGGAAGGTAGGCATTCCTGGGGGGTTGCGGCATAGGGAGGAGAGTGGTGATGTTCAGCCCAGTCAGCACTTGATCTCCTTTCTAAAAGTCATGTTTGTCTTTTGTGTTACAGGAAAAGGAGTTTAGAATGTAATCAGTGATTGACTAGTCTCTGTCCTGCAAATTATGCTAGCTGCTTCAGGAGGGGAGGGAAAACAAAGGCTGTTTGTTTCCAGGGTGAACTGCGTTCAGTTATGTTGAATTTTCCAGTAAAAGTTAATTAAAACATTCCATTTTCTTCTTTCTAATGAAAGGACTTCTAGGAGATATTTGTACCTTGAGTAACTTTGTTTATTGTTCCTCATTTTTTGTTTTCAGTAATTCTGAACCTTCACAGCATAACAGCGAAGGAGCAGATAATTCAAGGGATGACTCGAGCAGCCACAGTGGGTCTGAAAGCAGTTCAGGATCTGACTCTGAAAGTGAAAGCAGTTCCAGTGATAGTGAAGCTAATGAACCATCACAGAGTGCATCCCCCGAGGTAGGGTTCCACCCGCCGTTGGGCCGTCTTCGGTAGCTTGGCCTTAATCCTGAGTCTTAAATGCAGGAAAGATTAACAAATCCTCAAACTGTTTTAAAATAAACCAGACTGCCAAACGTGGGATCGTTTTCAGGAGGGACTGTTCGTTTGCTGAGGTGCCTGTAACTGGATGTGGTAATAAACACACACTGGGGGTTGAATTTGAGGTGCTTTTTACCACCAGGTACCTGTTAGAGAGCAAGCGTCGGATATGGTAGCAGCCCCTCAAAATGCTGTAGCAGCAAATGCTGCCTGTTGCCAGCAGCTGCTCCAGAAGAAAGCAAAATGAGAGCTGTTATTTGTACCTGTATGCATCAACCTGTATTGTGTTCCTTATTTATCTCATCTTTTTGGTGTAGCTCTTGCTTTGGCATGCAGCATAACATAGCTGTCCCTTGGAAAAGGTGGACCAAACGTGAAAGCTTTGCTCTGACGCCGTTTTTTTGTTTGTTTTTAGCCAGAGCCGCCGCCGACAAACAAGTGGCAACTGGATAACTGGTTGAACAAGGTTAATTCACATAAAGTGTCACCAGCTTCTTCTGTGGACAGCAATATCCCATCTTCCCAAGGCTACAAAAAAGAGGGACGGGATCAGGGGACGGGGAGCGGGTACACGGATCAAAGCGGATCCAAGGATTCCATCTCTTCTACGCCGGGGCGAGATTCCAAACCCACCCAGAAGGGCTCGGAGGGCAGTCGTGGCAGGCAGAAGTCACCTGCCCAGAGTGACAGCTCAACACAGAGGAGGACTGTAGGGAAAAAGCAGCCCAAGAAAGCAGAAAAAACATCTGTTGAAGAGCCTAGAGGAGGTCTTAAAATAGAAAGCGAAACCCCAGTAGACATGGCAACAAATATACCTTCAAACAGGCACAAGGCAGCAACAAAAGGCTCCAGGAAACCCAACATAAAAAAAGAGCCCAAATCTTCCCCTCGGCCTACAACAGAGAAGAAGAAATACAAGGCTTCGAGCAAATCTGCCCAGAAATCCAGGGAATTCATAGAAACAGATACCTCATCCTCTGATTCAGATGAAAACGAGAGCCTGCCTCCTTCATCACAAACACCCAAATACTCTGAGAGCAATAGGACTCCTGTTAAATCTTCCATGGAGGAGGATGACAGCTTTTTTCGGCAAAGAATGTTCTCTCCTATGGAAGAGAAAGAGCTTCTTTCACCACTCAGTGATCCTGATGAAAGGTACCCACTTATTGTGAAGATTGACCTGAGCCTCTTATCAAGAATACCAGGGAAGCCTTACAAGGATGCTGATGCACCCAAAGTGGAAAAGAAGAACGTGCCCGAGAAGCACGCGAGAGAATCCCAGAAGCAGCCGTCTGACAAAAGTTCAACAAAAGGCAAAAGGAAACATAAGCAGGTGATAATTTTGGAGAGAGAGATTTATCTCAGCCCCTTGGATTGCTGCTGGTGGCCAGAACGTAGCCCAGTGTCCCAGATCGTAGCCCATTGCAACGACTCAGAGCAGTTTGGCTACCTGTTTTCTGTAGAACGCGCTGATCATCCCCGTGCTGTTCCAGTGGGTGCTGCTGGCATTTTCTAGTGGAGCAAAGAGGGGACGAGAGGAGGCTGCATCTCTGGGAGTGTTGGCACCGTTAGCCCATGGAGATAGCACAGCTTCTCTGCCTCTACTCCTGCCCTCTGGTGCCTCCGCTTGATCTGGCAGCAGCCCCTGCTGCACGCAGGCCAGCTCAGGCAGCTGATCCAGTGGAAAATTCAGCGGGGAGAGGCAGCTTTCAGCGGGATCAGCTCCTGCAACCAGTGAATCATGCAATTGCATATTGCCCTCTTGCCAGGGGGAGGGCTGGAGGGGCAGAAATGGGCCTGGGGCATGGCAGTGGCAGGAACCGTAATCTGAGGGCTGCTGCTTTACTGGGAGCAGAGGAATCAGAGGAATCTCCATAATGATACTGAATTATTTCCAAAAAAGCATTTAATCTTTTCAACTCTAAATAAAAAGCAGGGGTTTCTGAGGATGGCAAGTGGACAGGAATCAATGGAGTTGCTGAACAGAAGTAACACTTTTACAGGGGGGAATGGTAAGAAGTGGTTGGTGGTGTGAGTTTAAACTGCTTTCAGAGATGGCAGAACACAGACATGTGTAAAGAGCAAGCCTGTGGCTGTCAGGTGGACTCGGTGACCCAGGGAGTTTTCACACGTTCCTGCTTTCCATGCAGTCAGGGTTGTGGAGCCCTGGCTCAGGGGTTCAGAAATTGCCACACTGCTCTCTCTGCATTTCATTGTGAAAGTTTCATTTTGACAGGGTTGTAAGACTTCTGTTGACGTGTCGAATGAAAGGATGGTGTGATACCATGGAGAGAGTCGTCCGACTCTCCAGAGGAGATAGGTCGTTTCAGTCAAACCAGCTTTCTTACTGAGCAACCTAAATGAACTTGATCGCTTTCTGAAGCGAGTGTTGTCTGGGAGACTGGTCGTGGAGCTGCCGACGGAGGTTTCTCCTCTGCTGTTCCTAACTGAGGATCCTATTTCCTCTGGATAGGAAACAAAGTGAGAATATGAACCTTTTTAAAGAGAGTAAAAAAAAAACAACAAACTAAAGGGTAGGAAAAAACCCCAAAACAAACCCCTCCAGTTTGTGGGTTTGTCAGTGCTGTGTACACTGTCACCACTTCATCTCTACTCATTATTTGCTCATGTCTTTCCTAGATCGTAAGGCTCGGGGCTGCAGCATCCATGGAACAAAAATGAAACCGTTTGGGTTGTGATACCAGGTCACTTGTTCTGCAGGGTCCTATTTTCCCTTTTATTCACTGCGTTGATACTTCCAGGGCTTGCTGAAGGCAGCTTAGAAATTTACCTTCCAGACCTTTGGACTTTAGGGTTCAATTTATGTAAAAATCTAGTCTTCAGTGTCCCTGAGATTACTTTAAGAGACTGTAAGACTTTACCCTTTTCTGGTATTCCTAAGACACCTCTGTTAGGCTCCACAACATAAAATCTATCTCCTGATCTCTTGCTGAAGCCCTCAGCAGACTTTTCTGGTATTTCACAGTGATAATAACATTTGTGCTAAAGTGAACAACTTAGCTGCTGCTGCTTTTATGCAGGTTGGTCATTTAGAAGCCAGACTTTGGTTTTTGCTTATGTTCCGGTATCGGGGTCTGGTGAAATATTTGATAGAGGGGAGATGCTGCGGGGCATGTTTCTGTGGTCTGTAGATACCCCGTTCTGTACACTGCAGAGCTCTTACCACAGGCATGCTCACGGGAGCTGTACATGGGGACGTTTGCCTGGATCTATTTTTTGTTTGCTTTATTCAGAACGAGGATGAAAGCAGAGCCAGCGAAAGCAAGAAAACGAAACTGGAAGAAAAAGCTCCATCGGGACACAAGACTTCTAGCAGTAGGGAGTGAGTATCTTGGCTGTGCTTGTAATGTTCTAGGCTCAGGGTGATCGAGGAGATGATGGGTGCCTGTCTTCCCCCCTCTTCTCCTTCCCACCCCCAGCAAAGGGGGTTTCCTCATTATTAATCAGTGGGGAAAATTTCATTCTTACCCTTCAGACAGATTTACTTCAGAGTTTCTACTCGTAATTGAGAGAAATTAATTTCCATAACCAAAACCACTGGATTGTTTTACTTAGCAGAAGATAAGCCCTCATGTGAAGGGTTGGTGTGTTATGGAATACGTGCTCTCTGGGCTTTCTCTAATACACACTGGGGGGTGGTTCTGATTCAGGAATCAGCTGCACGTCCAGCTTTTTCCTCTTGCAAAATCCAAGCTTCTAAATTAACCCAATCTGGTCATTCTCTGCTTAGCAAGTTTCTAAGCTGCCAGTAAGTTACTTGGCTGGCACTGTCTGGGAAGCTGATGCATTTTGATTTGGATCCAGGGATTTAACCTGACATTTGCATGATAGACTAGCTAAAGAAAAACGTGAGTGACACTGAAGTAAAGTAATACAGAATTAGGAAATCAGTAGCACTGTTTAATAACACTTGTATGTTGTTCTTCTATTTCCCATGCTTTTTGCAACAGCTCCTACACTTTGATTTGGTTTCTTTCTCGGTTGGTGTTAATCCACAGGAAAGAGAAAGGGTTTTTTCCACTGCCTTTTAAAACTCTGCTATTTCAGATCAAGCAACTGAAAACTGGTGTAATTATGTAATGGAAAACATTTCTGTACAGCGAGTAACTGCCAGCCTACAAATACATGAGAAGCTGCAGCCCATCGGATGCTAGAAATCTTGCCTGCCCATGCGGAGCTAGTGTCTTGCTGTTTGGTAGGCAGCAGCTGCAGAACAAACAGATGAATTTCTAGCTTGCTTATGCTTTTTTTAGCGATTGTTTCTGGTATTGCCTCAGTTGCCAGTGCATTTATCTGAAGTTATTATTTAACTATATGATTTTTCTAAAAATAATCTGTAGGAATAATTATCACGGGAAGGCAGGAATAGTCAAGAGAAGCCCTCAGCAGCCCTGCTAAGAGTGTTACTGAAAGGCTACGTTGAGAATGCTTTCCAGTTTTCTGGTTGCAGAGAAAAAAACTTTATCTGGACCATCTTTTTCTGGAGCCGTTCAACTGATGAGTCTGCAAGAGACAGGCCGGCGCTCCCACTGGCATTAATTTCTTAGGCTGGACGTGTCTGGGGTGTTTTCTTTAGAGCTGTTGTAGGGATGTGGTTTTATGGTTAGAACTTGTCTACTGTGTTTTCAGGTCAGAACAAATAAAATGGTGAAAACAAGTTCATTCTGGCTTTATAGAAACCTATTCACAGAGGTTATTATTTTCTTTTCCTCCGTATCTGGCATGCAAGGTCTAAGGATATACAGGCCTTGTTTGTTTAAAAAAACCAAGCTACAAACACCTTTTCTTTCTTTTTCTCACTTAAAAGTTAAAAAGAACCCCTTGTTTTATTTGGCTTTTTTGTTGATTTTAGTTTTATTTTTGAAGGAGAGAAACCCCAAAACCTGAATTTGTTCATTTTGTCCAGGTCTTCAAAGCCAAGTGCTGTTAAAGAGAAGGATTTGCTGCCATCTCCTGCTGCCCCACTCCTGCAGAAAGATTCCAAGCAAGAACATGGCTCTCGGAAGAGGACGGTCAGTCAGTCGTCATCCTTGAAGTCCAGCAGCAACCTTAGCAAGGAGAGTAGCAGTAAAAGCAGCTCATCTTCTAAACAAAAGAAGACGGAAGGGAAAGGTTCTAGCGGTGCTAAAGAAACCAAGGTAAAGGGCTTCTACTGCAAATGGCTTAGGCCTGTTTCTTTGGTCTGTAGACTCACAGCATCCCAGCAGGGTGGGGGGGTTGGAAGGGAACCTCTGGAGATGCTCTGGTGCCACCCCCCTGCTCCATCCAGCAGGGGCACCCAGAGCAGGGGCCCAGCAGCGCAGGGTCCAGCCGGGGTGGGAATCTCTCCAGACAAGGAGACTCCACAGCCTCTCTGGGCAGCCTGGCACAGGCTCCAAACCCTCACACCAAACAACTTTCTCCTCCTGCTCAGATGGAACCTCCTGGGTTCCAGTTGGTGCCCCTTGGTGCCCCTTGTCCTGTCTCTGGGCACCACTGAGCAGAGTCTGGCCCCAGGCTCTTGCCCCCCGGGGCCCTTCAGCTCTTGCTCAGCATTGCTCAGCTCCCCTCTCAGGCTGCTCTTCTCCAGCTGCACAGCCCCAGGGCTCTCAGCCTTGCCCCAGCACAGAGATGCTCCAGCCCCTCAGCATCTCCACAGCCTCCACTGGACTCTCTCCAGTAGCTCCTGGTGTCTCTTGACCTGGGGAGCCCAGAACTGGACCCAACACTCCAGAGGTGGCCTCACTGGGGCAGAGCAGGGAGGGAGGAGAACCTCCCTCAACCTGCTGGACACACTCTTCTTAACACACCCCAGGAGACCATTGGACCATGAGGACCCATTGCTGGCTCATGGTGAACCTGTCCATCAGGACTTTCAGGTCTTTCTCCATAAAGCCAAGTGTTTCCTTTTCTGGAGACCTTCAAAGCCCCCTGGATGCGTTGCTGTGTGACCTGCTCTAGGTGACCCTGCTCTGGCAGGGGGGTTGGACTTGGTGATATTTTGACGTCCCTTCCAACCCCGAACGTTCAGCGATGCTGTCGTTCTGTCCAGCTGCTCTCCAGCAGGTCACTCCCTCCCCTGTCCTCCCCACGTGCTGTTTGACAGCTTGACATGCTCCGTGTGATCTGAATAATAATGTGCAGTTCAAGTTAAAATGTAATTAGTTTCGGATGCGCATCATTTCCTGTCTAGTGCTCAATTACCTTGGAAGTCTATAAATTAGAAAACAACTTGGGAAAGATCATGGAATACTAATGCTGATATCCCTGCCTAATTCTTATGTTAATTAGTGAAGTGCGTTTAGTCATCTCCTGATTATTGATGCAGCTTATTTATTCTTTAATTTGTTAATAAGAAATATTAACAGTTAGGAAGCTGCTTACACAACAGTAAATGGAACGGTGAGATTACTCTGGCCTCATCAGAGCAGATGGGGACCTTGTCCTGGTTTGTGAGGAGAGCAGGAGCTCGGTCCACGCTCAGCCCGAGGATGTGAATCTGTAGCTCTCATTTTAGGACCACAGAAAGATTTTTACCTCCAGCATGGGAAGGTACCATGGTCTCCATGGTTGGAGTGGAGATAAAAACCAGGGTTATAAAGATGATGCAGAAAATGTTTTTTTAAGAGATTTAGATGAGGAAATGCTGGAAGAAAACTATGCTCTTGGGTCACTACATTTTAACGTGCTTTTTCATCAGTAGATAAATGTGTTTGGTCAGAAGTTAGCCTGTAAGGACATCCGAGCGTTGGTGAATGCCTGCGCTGAGCAGTTTCTGTTGTCCAGACAGCTGTGGAGCCCAGGGTGTTAAACTGGGAGGGATTTCACCTTTGGTGGGGGATTCCAATGCATGCGGCCATCTCCAGGCGCTGCAGCGAAGCCTCCGTCGGGCTGGGGGAACTCCAGCACTGTAAACACCTACTAAACCTCTGTAGCTGGATGTGCAGGCTCTGAAAAGCTTAGAAGCGAAGTCGGAAAATATTCAGGACAGCTAATTGATCTGGGGAGGAGTAAAGCAGCAGATAGACCTCAGGGATGGCAGAAAGTAACTTAGTCATCAGGGTGGGGTTGATGAGTGTCCCGACTGGGAGGTGTGTGGCTTCAGATGCCAGTCCCAGGGGATTTGCAGAGCCCGGCAGGGTCTCTGCACAAGGCGCTTCCAGGAGCTGTGGATCATTGGCATTAGAGGCTGAGACTTTGCCCTTCTTCATTGGCCATCGTGAAATGTCCCTAAGGCAGGTGTTGGTTCGTGAGGTGTTTGTTGTTTCGCACTCCAGATACAGTCGGTCAGACCTTTCTGAGAGCAGAATATACCCTCCCTGAAACATCTGCTGATGTTTCCACCTTACAGCGGTAGGTACGACGTTGCTGTGCAAACCTGGTGCTTGCAGCTCCGGGACCCTTCTGGTTAGCAGTGGTCTGGTAAGGTAAATGGTTTGCTGCAGCTGCATAGGTGGCCTTTGGTTGGGGTGAGCCAAGGGAGCGCAAAGTGCCTCTGAGGAGATGTCTTACATTGTTTAGCTACTAAAAATGGATTTGCTTTGGCTTGAGGTGTTGTGTTGGGCCATGTATAATTTAGGGGAGCAGGGACAGTGTGATGTGAAGGCAAGTAACTTTTCTCCCTGAAGATTTTGGTTATCCTGACATTTTTTTTTCAGGGCAGAGACATTCAGCAGAGTGTACACTTGACAGAAATGAGAAACCATAAACACATTCGGCATCTCTGCTGAGAGTGGAACAACAGGACTTAGTGACACGGGAGATACAGGGAGGGATTTCCTGGAGCTGGGTGTGTCTAGAAAGCCTGGGCTGCATTCCCTCCTCTAATGGAGATCTCTGGGTGTATCAGGGTGAGCAGCTTGGCTGTAGCCTCGGTGGCTGCCTCCGTGCCACCTTCGGTGTCCCCGGTGAACAGCAGCTGAAGCAGCCACAGAACCGTTACTGCGCGCAACGCGGGAGGACCGGGTGCCACACGTGCTTTTCTTGAAGGCAGAGAAGACTTCACTGGACTGTAAATTTCTTACTTGGCAATAATTTTCCTTTCAGGAAAAGATTCTGAACAATTTGTCGAACTGCCCTCCTGCGTCCGCTCCGTCGACGGAAAGCTCCAAGTCAAGAAGAGCAAAGCTTGTTTTTGATGATAGGTAAGAAGAGCAAAAGGTGCCTTTCCCTGGGCCAGCTCCAGCTTTCTGGGGGTTTCTCATCTTTTTAATATTAACTCTTGCTTTGTAACGGCACCAATGTCCTGTGAGCGGCCTGTTGAAAATGTTCCCTTCAAATATCTTTAATTCTTTGAGTCAGAGAGGATGAGTGGGAGAATTTATTTCAAACTTTAATCAACTCATAGGTAATATCTTAATGCGTCGAAATGTATAATTACACTTTAATGATTACTTTCTGCTCATCTAATTGTGAAAGTCAGTCAGCACAGATTGTCTTGGGTGGCTAAGCAAAAGCAATTAACGCCTCGATGCTTCTTCATTTGTTTTGTGCTATTGTATCATAATTTAAAACTATCTCACACCTTCAGTAATTCCAGTCCTGGAGGTGCTGGGTTAATTTCTCCTCAAATTTTGTGGGTTTTTTTCCTTCCTCTTCCCCTGCCCCTGTAGTTGGTCAAGTGTTTGCTTTGCTTGACTATGCAAATTTAACCAAATCGTGTGTACTTAGCAGCTGGCTTGAAATACAGTTTTGAATTAACCTGCAGCTAGAGAATGAATGTTAAACTGTTTCTAACAGTTTTATCATACTGTAACTAGTCATGCTGGTGAAGTGTTTGGTTACTTATTATTTTTATTTATTAACTTTTTAATTTTATTTATTTATTTACTTTATGTACTTTTAACATTTTAGTTGCTGCCAATTTTGTAACAGTTTGGTCACAGTACAGCTCCTGTAACGTGAGTTAGACAGAAAAAAAGAAATACAAAGCTGGGCAGCATTAAGAAACTTCGGTCATAAAATGCAGTAGGGGTGGAGCTGAGCCCATGAGTTTGTCCCCTCTGTTGCAGGACTTACTCAGCTGATCATTACTTGCAAGAGGCAAAGAAGCTGAAACACAATGCAGATGCGTTGGTGAGTAACTCTCCAGTCCCTATCCGATGTTAGCACACGATGCTGGGCTTCATTTACTGCTTTGGCCATTTTTCTGCCCTTGTGTACTGGAGGTTTCTTGTGCTTCCATTCTGGGTTTTGTCCTTAAAAAGGTTTTGTTTTCTTTTTCCCCCCACCTGCTCAGTCTGACAGGTTCGAGAAGGCTGTGTACTACCTGGATGCTGTGGTGTCGTTCATTGAGTGTGGGAATGCATTGGAGAAAAATGCTCAGGAATCCAAGTCCCCGTTCCCTATGTATTCAGAAACTGTGGAATTAATCAAGTAAGCGTTGCGAACACGGACAAAAAGCCAAGTGAGCAGGGAGGGGGGCTGGGAATCAGAGCTTCGAGATTTACTCACGTTTTACCACCAACTTGTACGATCTCATCGTTCTCTGGTGAAACGGGATCGCTTACCAGTTTGTTCCAGTTGCTGCGGCTTAAAGTGTTTTCCTGAGGGTTGAGAAGCTTTCTGCTAAGGCTCTTGAAGTCTGTTTACAATGAGTAACAAGCAAGAAGCAAAATGATTTCAATTACTGCCCAGTCAGCATTTTGTTCAGGGTCTGAGAGAGGTTCCTGAAAGGGAATACAGAAACAATTGAACCTAGAAATTCCTGAGCATCTTATTTTTTATACATAGCACCCTAATCCTTATTTTGGTGTTTACTTGATCTCTCTGTTTGCAGATACACTATGAAACTCAAGAATTACTTGGCACCGGATGCTACGGCTGCAGATAAGAGGCTGGCAGTGCTTTGGTACGTGTGTTCTGAACTTCACACAGCGCGCTGAGTAATCTCACGTGGTTTGTCTGCGTGAAATGCTCTTTGTCACTGAGTTGTTGGGTGTTTCTGAACCAAATATGCCATTTTCCCACTTGGTTAGGGAGATGTTGGGATGAAGGTTGGACTTGATGATCCTCGAGGTCCTTTCCAACCATAATCATTCCATGATTCTAAAAAAACCCCCCAAAGATTAATGCTGTAGATCTAATTACTGTAAACTGAGGCAGAGGGGATGTTGACCCTGCAGGCCAAGGCTTTGAAATATTAAGGAGTAACAGCAGGAAGGCCCAGAGCCCTTCCTATGTACTCGCCCGGTGATACGTCAAAGCTCAGGCTGGCTGTGGGGAATTGTCACTAGCTGTCACAACAGCCAGTCGTGTCAGGTGGAAAAGCAAGGGGAGGCCGTGGCAGAATGTGTTAGACTCAGAATGTCCTGACACGAGCGAAGAATTGTCTAGGAAGTGAGTGAGTTCTGTCTGCTAAGCTGAGAACTGGAAGCTGATTCTATCAGCAAGACCATGGAAAATTATCAGCTGAAGGCACACAAAGCTGGGGGGTTATTTCCCTGGAATGTAAAGGTGCTTATTGGATTGTCTTCATAGACCTACATCTTGGGAGCTGGCAGAGAAAGCTTTAGAAACGCAGCTGCTAGGTTTGTGAACTTCACTCGGTTGTGCTGAACGTGACCTTAACGGGGAATGTTTTGTTGTTCTCTCTCCGGTCAGCCTTCGGTGCCAATCTCTACTATACCTAAGGCTTTTCAAACTGAAAAAGGAAAGTGCATTGAAATATTCTAAAACTCTGACTGAACATCTGAAGGTAATTGCATATGTATTTTCTTAAAATATGAAAACCTAATCAAATGAAAGCATCTCCATTGCTTAAAATTCCTGGATCCAGTTTTCAGACATGTGACCTTGGAATATACCCTCGTTAGAACTGGACCGTGGGAGTATATTAAAGTTGAGTGGTTTAAAGCTGGGAAGAGGCTGTCATCACCCTACGGGCCCGAGAGCTTTCTGTTAATAACTTGCTCTGGCTTTTGTTGTCTTCAGCAAATTTAGTAGGCTTCAAGGAGGATTTGATAATGTTGTGCTTGCTGCAAAGGCTTCACCGTCGTGTATAAGCTGAAGGGAACTCAGGATCTCGGGGTGTGTTACATGGGCTGCAGCTATTCAGCCTTTGCCAGAGCTGGCACCAGAGCCAGCTTCCAATTCAAAACCAGATTTCTGAGGTTTTTGTTGTTTGCAGTGGGGTGTGTGATTTGGTTTTGTTTTTTAATTATTCTCATTGCCTCCCCATGGATTGATCTCAATTCCTGTGCAGCTGATTTCAAAGTGCTCTCAGGGAAAGGAGATCAAGAGACACATCCTTCGAATGAATTTATTTGAATCAGGATGTTGCAGATCAGAAAAACGGTGATGATGCTGCTGTACTGACACTCAGTCCTTAATCTGGACCGAGGTTTTCAAAGGCCCACTTGGGGACAGGTGACTAATGTCCTTGGGTTTCTCTGTAACTTCCAGCTCTCAAGGAAACAGGCTTCACATCCCTGACTTCTCCAATTTGATTTTATTTTTTGAGACATCTTTAATTGTTCAATGCTAGTAGTAACAAATTTCTTTCTATGAATGGGCTGAAAAGCCCAAAACGTTCTCATCGGAGGCAGTGGGGCCCAGTGTATAGGACAGAGGACTACTCCAGTGCTATGTCTATATTTAGTTGCCTTCTTCGTGTCGCTAAAATAATTGCTTAATTTGTGTCTTAGTCGTTGGTAAAAAGAGATATTTCCCCAAATTTGAATTTCCTGTGATGATATTCAGAACGTTGGCTGTTTACAAAGACTCATTTGGTCAAAAATAGCCAGATAAAGTATTAACTGGTTGAAGTACAAACATAAACCAGGTGATAACTTTTGTTTTTCCCCAACCAGAATTCCTATAACAACTCTCAAGCACCGTCACCTGGCATGGGAAGGTACGTGGTGAAAGCTGTTACCCGTATTTCTCCCCCTCTAGCTGGTTTCTACGTGAACTGTGTGCCTGGGGTGCTCCAAGAGTAGCTTCTGACTCTTCAGAGCCTTGGGGGGGTTGTTCCGAGGCTGCAGGTTTTGATCCAACTGTTTGTGGTATTGTTCTGATGGAAGGTTTGGGAGGTTGCTGCTCGTGCCAGCGCTGGGCAGAGGGTTTGTCAGTCGCTAACAGCCCGGTCGCTTATCTCGGGGAGTTTTGTTGTTTCATTGAGTGTTTTTCCCCTCAAAACAACAGCTTTAGGAAGGCATCGAGCGCAGACGGCTGTGAGTGCTTGCAGGGTTGCCTGTTCTGTAGCAGAGCCATTTACTGCTGGTCTTTGGGGCCTCCCAAGGGGCCTGTGCAGGATGGCTCCGTGGGGTTTAGGGGAGCACTTCAGATTTGCATCGTGGTATCTGAAAGTGCAATGTTATGGCAGAACAGTTGCCGTGTAGCGCTGATGTTTTCATTATTATTCTTTAGGGTTCCATTTATTTAAACAGTGTCTTTCAGATTTTACTGACTTAAGAGGTGATGAGGTTTGGGAATTAGATTTTGGCCGTGAATCTAAAGTGTAAGAGCTGGAGGATCCTCGGCACTCGTTCCCAGCTCACGCGTTCCGTTTGTTGTGGGGCAAATCCTGACTTCTTGACGTGTAAAGTGGGAGTGCTTTAGCGTCTGGCACCCCGAGGTGTGGGAGGAGAGGTCTTGGAGGGCAGCTTACAGCGTGCTGTGCCTAAAGTACGTGTAGATAAGCTTGTTCCAACGCAGCGTTTCTCTTTGGGTGAGCAGCAAGCCTGTTGGGATGCCGTCTCCAGTCTCTCCAAAGCTGTCTCCAGGGAATTCAGGAAATTACTCTTCCGGGGCAGCCAACCCTTCAGGGAGCGGGTCTTCGGTGACGATCCCCCAGAGGATCCATCAGATGGCAGCCAGCTACGTCCAGGTTACATCCAACTTCCTCTATGCCACTGAAATTTGGGACCAAGCTGAACAGCTGTCTAAAGAACAGAAAGGTAAGGGCTGGTGCAGGGGGATTGGCACCTCGGGGGGCACCAGCGTGAATCGCTTGTAGGCTTTGGGTTCCGCGGTTGCGGTTGGTGGACGCTTAAGCGGGTCCTCTCGGGCAGTAAGGTGGGAGGTGACGCCTCCGATCACAGCCATGCCCCAGGCTGGGTGTCTGGGCTGTCAGGCTGGTGGTGGAGCTGTAGTGTTTCCTGCCAGCTGTGTTGTTTGGTTTGGGTTTTTTTAAAAGAAAAGAAAAAAGATTGGTTGTATTTGCTGTAAAATGTTCAGTGGAGGAGGAGGAACTCGGTGCGCTTCCAGTTCTGAAGTTCTTACGTGAAAGTCGCATCCGAGGGGGAAAGCCAAGGAAGCTTTCCAACAGTTTAACCAGACTCTAACTATTCTTATCCACCAGCCTTCTGCAGAAGGGTAAAGGCGTTGATTAGAAAGGACCTTTTCCCTTCCTTTTTATTCTTCTGCCCTCCATCACTTCCATCTACCTTAAACTAAAAGATTCACACCGAAAAGACTCGGGGTGGGGGGGAGGAGTCGGGTGTAATATTTCCCATCTGAAAATACCTGCGTGGTTTTAACTTGTGTTTCTGTTGTTTTTAGAATTCTTTGCTGAACTGGATAAAGTTATGGGCCCTCTGATTTTTAATTCGAGCATCATGACAGACCTAGTGCGTTACACCCGGCAGGGATTACACTGGTTGCGCCTGGACGCCAAGTGATGTTTTGAACTGAAGGAATGGAAAAATCCAACCCGTTTTCTCTCGCTGCCTCTGATTTATCTCCACAACACTGTGTCATGTCAATAAGGAAGACTGCCATAACGCATTGCTTAGTTGACACTAAGAGCAAGGAATGCTTTCACATCTCTCCCATCCTCATTTGTGTTTTGTGTTTTAACCCCCAACCATCTGGCTAATGGACTCCCGCAGTATTTCCCGGGTTAAGTTATTTAAATATTTTGAAATTTGCTACATATTACAGTGTAGTTTTGCTGATCTGTCCAGGATAGATCATTGGAATTCCAGTCATAATACAGAAATAGTCAGTTGAAATCGTATTTATTTTTAATTTTTTTAATTTTAATTTTGAAAAGCCCAGTTTGGGGCAGTTTTTAGCTATTTCTTCCCTAATTTACCCTTTCGAGTACTTAGCAGAAATTAAACATAGACACTTTATTTAAGTATTTTGTGAGCTTTGTTACTCTGTAATGTCTTGTGGTGGTAGAGCCTGTAAAAGGAGCTAGGGTTGATAGGTTCTAACGTGTAGGGACACCATACTTTTCATGCCTAATGCCCGCGAGTCGACTAATAAATGACAACTACAGATTTATTATTGCAGAATTTGTACTAAATAGAAAAGTTCCAGATATTCTTCTACGTATTAAGATACTTCATTTAAATGAATTATAAAGAAATTTATATGGAAAAGTATTTAGCTGGATCTGACTTGGATTGGTTTTCAAGGCAGCTTCGAACCGTGGATTAACACTATAACAATCACAAAACATTACAGCAGTTTGCATTTTAACGTGAGACCGAAGTGATGGTGTAGGAACGAACTTCAGGCCGATCGGTGCGATGCGTATAGGAAAGGTTTCCAGAAAGGACAATCTCCTGCTTTTTTTTTTTTTCTCTTTTGTTTCTTTATTGTTTTTCATCTCTTCATTTAAAACACGTTTTGTTTCTGTGCTTGTCATTAGGAAATGGGTGAACTTTGTGGTTAAAAACCCAGCAGTAGTGAAATTCCTCCCAGAACTGTCATTTGCATCTTTTTCCATTGACCGAGAAACCAGGAATCTGAAGTAGGAATCGAGGTCCATTTTTTTTTCCTTTTAGGGTCTGATGGGTAACGGACACTACAGGATGACAGTGCAACAGCCATCGTGGGGTGGGAGCACGCCTGCTTTTCCAGGGAAATGGACTGTTTTTGATGCAGAATGGATGTAAAACTTGTATTTACCCCGTGTTAATGAAGGTCCCGGTAACGTTTGACGGAGCAGGATGCTCCCTGGCGAGGGAGCGGCTCGGTGCGACCGAAGCGGCTCGGGGAGTTGCGGTTGAGCGCTCTCAAAGTGTAAACCAAAGTACCTTTCCGCGTAAGGTGCTTGTCCGAGTCAAAGGTTTTAAACTGCTACTGCTTTCAGTATTGCTTAGTGCCCCTAACATGTCTGGTGTGCCTTATGCCTTACTTTTAGATGAAGATTTTATGAACTGTTTACAAGATGTTTTACAGCAGGACCAGGTATACTGTATGCAGTGGTCTTCTGCAGTACTTTGGTAAAATTCCATTTCCTTTTTAAAACAAGTACTTGTGTCTGTCACACAAACTGACTTCTCCTTGCGGTGGTCTCCTTTTGAAGAGTCAAACTCTGAACCCTTTTGGAGTGAGATTTGTGGAATGCTGCTTTGTTTTCTCTCCCATCGAACCCTTTATTCTGTACCAGATATGAACGTGCATGTTCAGGAAGATTATTGCACTAAATTTTTTTGTGTAGCTGTAGTTAAGTGCCAAACTCACGGCAACCTCGAGAGAAGGAATCGAATTCTACGCCACTTAGTACTGCAGTATGTCCTATGGGCTTTAAGAGTTTAGAAGTTTTGCAAAATTAGTAACCTACTAAAAGGTAGCTGCATATTCGTAGAGCTTCCTTTGCGTCCCAGCGTGTTTTGTACTTCCAGAAAAGCTTTGCTACGTACGGATTGATACACGGTGCACAGACCGGAGACTTTTTTTGTTGTTTCCCGCGATAGCCGAGTCCCCTCGTGGGGTCTGTCGGAGCATCCTTTCGATTGAATCACTGTGCGAGGTCACCTTTCTGTTCGTGTTTGCTGTTCCAGACAGAACTCTGTACCCTCAAACCCCGCCTCCTGGTTAATGGGACACTGTCCACTCGTTTTTCCTTCAATACTCTAAAGTGCCTAGCACACTTTTGATGCTATATAAAAAATACCTTCGTAGCCGTTGCGTTCATGGTTTATTTTTTGTGTAGTGCTGCACTAGCCAGCATGGCTGTTTCTTGGCTTGCTCCTTTGTGCACAGTTGCCGTTCCCAGGAACGGTCTCATCTCTGGGAATTTATTTTTTTTCCCCCTTAACTAGAGTCCCACAGAATACCTTTTGGTGTCACGCTGAATTGGTCCCTTGAAAACGTATCGCTTATCCCCAGATCAGTGCGTCTTAAAAGATGGTCTGCAGACGACCAGGAGACTTCCTACATCGTGTCAAAACGTGGACCTGAACTGGTTGAAAGTGTCCCACCTAAACAGTGTACGTCGTAGCAGAATTGCCCTCGTGAGTGCTGTCCCAGGTCTGCTGTCTGGGCGGGAGGTACGCAGTGGTCTCCTTAATTGGAAAGAAACCAACCCCCCCATGCCCCTGCAGCCATTGCAGGCGGGGAGATTTAGACTTTGCAGTTCCAAGAGCATATCTTAATTTGGGATTTCTTGTTGTTTCCAAGAGAAAAGTTAGGTACTTTGTCAGATTTCATAGCTAAAAAAAAAAGGCAAGTACACGATAGGCTTCCATCCCTCTGTCCTTGGCCATGGCAGCACGTGTCCCCTCGGCGCTCGCGGCCGACGGGGAGGGAATCCCAAGCATTCCTGAGCCCGTGGTGTGCCAAGCACCTCTCGGTACCACGCTCGGGATTCCCTTGCCCGGCGCGGGCCCGCTCGGTGACTTCAGAATGGCTTAATCAGACTAGGCTTGCTCAGAGATCAAAACGATTGGGATTTGCTGACAGACTTGCCGGTTCCTCGGCGCTGAGGTGCAGCCGTTGCTGATCCTAAACCAATCTTCAGGACACCCGAGTAAAACAGCCCGAGACTTTTCTTTTGGTTTGAGACTATGAGCCATAAAGCGGAGCACGCCCGCGGCTCCTCTTGGCTTTTGACGGCAGTATGCAATTTGTATTGTACGTGTCTTTTAATATATATGTATATATATATGAACTCAGTCTGTCCAAAGTATATGTTCTACTTGTTTTTAGATTATGGTGCAACTGACTATATTGATATATTATTTATTGAGTGCTGAATCACCAGCTTCTTGGTGATCAATCTTGCATATTATCCAGGAGTGCAATGTATATTCCTTTAGATTGCTGAGGCTTGATTGCTGTGATGACAAAAAAAAAAAAAAAAAGGGGGAAAAAAAAAAAATGCCCTGCAATGTATTTATGAATGGCCCCGACAGAGTCAGTACTTAGGGAAAGGATGGAGAGCTTGCCCGGGGCAAGTAAAATCAACCCGTAGGCAGATAACGGTGTCGTTTGGAGAGCCTGCCTTTGCTGTGTTCACCATGGCGGGTAGCGAGCAGGTGTGCGCTGTCACTGCAGCGCTTCCACCAAGGCAGACGCAAAAGGGCCTGAGCAAGTCAAGTTTGCATTACCCATTGGGGGGGGAGTCAACAGCTTCCAAATTCTTAGGTTTCTGACAAATCCTTCGGTCAGGGTTGAAGTCACTCCGGCTGTCCGGTCGGCGTTACAGGAAACCCTGCCTTTCCACGCCACAAAGTTCTCGCCAGGCGGCCGCGGGTCTAAGGAGCAGCCCAGGCTTCTGGTGGCCAGCTCAACAGAGCCAGGCCTATTGCGGGGGCAGGCTGGCCCGCCGGGACCCTTCCCTACGCTCAACAGTTGGGGACCTCTGGTCCTCCTAGGGGCTCGGTCGTGAGAACCGCCGTGCCGGGGCGAGGGGAGGGGAAGGGTCAGCTCTGCGGCCAGCGCGGTGCCCCCCGGGGTAACCCCGGCTGTGCGGGAGCGCTGGGGCTGCTCTCCGTTCAGCCGGGCAGGCGAGGGCAGCGTGTGTCCCCCGCGGGGTCCGGGCACCTCGGGCCGTGCTGTTCCCCACCCTCCCTTTTCAGTGGCGCGGTCGCTTTGGGCCGCGTTTGGCTTTTGACACCCGAAAACTCAACTCTAAGGACCAGGCATGACCTTTGCAAGCACAGTTCCTGACATTTGTATCTGGTCCCCCTTTTAAATTGTTTTAAGAAATTTTGTATATGGAGGATAAAGTGCTTATATATTTATTAAAAAAAATAATAATAATCCTTTATCTTATTTGAAATTATTATTTGGTGAAGAAGGGTTTTTCTTTGGGGGGGGAGGGGGGTTTGTGGGTGGGGGAAGGTAACTTTTAACCTGTCACTTATAAACGAAGCCCTTGTTAATCCTACAGAAAGGTACTGTTAGTAACCAATGGGATGTCTCTGTTTTATGCTTTGTACACGACGAGTCCATGTGTTACGTTTTGTTTCTATCGAAATATTTAGGAATCTGTCTTCAACCAAAACCTGGGAAAACGAAAACAAACCCCACAAAAAACAAACTGTGATTTTTATTTGTTGCAATACATTTGAAATTTCAAAGGGTACTTTGGGGCTCAAAATTAGGATTTCTAAGTCAGTATGTGCATTTCACGTAATAAAGCTGTTAATGGTGAGCAAAGTATTATATACTAACTAGATTTTTTCCACATCTGTATAGTATATTCTATGTATTTTGTGGTATTGAGATTATAGAAAGTTTAGTGTCTGAAACATGCGTTTAATGTGTATTTTTAAACAAATTTATGGCAATTAAAATATTTGGAGAAAAGGGTATCACATTTCAATTTGTAAAGATCTTTTTAACTACTGTGTCATTAAAATGCTTTGTACAATGCAAAACTGTAACTGGAGAAACTAAGTTTAATAAATATCAAATAGATTTTCTGTATTAAACTTCAAACCCGCTGTGCTCGTGTCTGTTGCCAGCGCTCTCCTCCTTGGGACTGCGCTTCAGAGTTTTCTTTTTTGATCCTAACTCTGTACATGGGACAAAAGGAGAAGGGGATTCGGAGTTTGCTTCCCAGGCTTGTTGGTATCTGTCTCATCGAAAGGGGGGGTTGCTTCTTTCTGCCCTCTGAGGCACCCTGCACCGGGTCAAAAAGGGATTCAGATCAGTGAATTTTAAACCCAGAGGTGCTTCAGTGGCAGAAGTCAGCCCAGGACACTTATTTAACTACATTTGATTAGAAGTAATTAAAAGTAAATAGTGTTCCTTCCAGTTATCACTGGATATGTTTGGGATATGGGGCACGCTATCAGTATTATCAGTTTGTTTGCTCCCTCTTTCCAACAGGCCTTTATCTGGAGTGCTGATAAGAGTTCAGCCGTGGAGACTGAACCGAGCTCTACTTGGGGCAGTTGCCAGGTGGAAGGGTAAGTGTCTGAAGTCCAGTCTGAATTCAGCACTCCTGCTCGAGCTGCCCGCTCTGCGCTCACCGTACACGCTGCTCACAGGATACAAGGAGAGCCAAGGTGCTTTGCTGAATATAAATTTTTAATTCATACCTTAAAAAAATAAAATGAACCAGTACAAAAAAACAACCCCAAAATAAAACCAAAACCAAAACGAACAGGAGAGGCAGAGTCCTTTTATTGAGCTTGGCCTGAGGCTTGTCCTGAAGCGTGTGCTGCAGAGGTACAGCCTTGGTTGGGAAAGGCTCTCGAGCTCAAGTCCTCCTGTCGGTTTGTGCAACAGAAGCGTTGAGCACCCTGGCTGCTGGCTGTGCTGTCCTAGCTGTTGAAAGGTCAATAAATATTTCCCAAGACGAGCGGCGCAGCGTTGGCGGTAACAGTGAGGGGTGTTCTGCCGTCAGCCAGGCTCACTCCGAGGCTGTTCGGAGGAAACAGCGGTTCTTCCTGGAAAAGAAAAGGTCCTCAGGCACTGCCCGCTCCCGCTGGGGCTGGGGGCATCCTCCCCTAGAGCCCCGGCCACTCTGGCTTGATTCATCCTACGCTCTTGGCTTGGGGTTACAGCTTCCACACCGGGTTACCCGGGGCTGCAGGGCAGAAATTCCAGCCCAGAAAGCCCTTTCTGCCTCCTCCTGTAGCTGCTGCTATGGTTCAGTCTGTTCAGCAGCAGAGCCAAGTGAGGCATCTCAATGGATGCAGAACAGCAGCCCCCCTGCCCCATCCTACTCCATTAATGTACAGCAGAAATTGGCTTTATTGTGCCCTGTCTCTGCTTTCTGGTGGGTGCCACACAAAAGCACCTTTCAGTCACTAACTTTAATTGATTTAGCTACGTGTAGTTTTGCTCATGTCTGGTGTTTGAGAAGGAGGTGGCCTTTGGTATTGTAGTTGTCTTTTAAACTGTGAGCTTAAGGAATCACCTTAAAGTGATTTAATTCAGGGTAAGATACTGCTTTTAATTCATGTATGCTTTGAAGCGAATAGTGTTGGCTTTGAGAGGGATTAATTTTGAGGTCTCCAAGTGATTACCTGAAACCTGGCTGGCATCCTGTGTCCTTTTTGGACAAGACAGGTTATTTTGGGTTGTAACCAAGGGCACTTGGACTCTGCTCTGTTTGCACTGCTTACAAAAGAGGTCTGGACCTCTTGCCCCATTCCTGTTCCTGGCATCTCCTATACCCAGAACTAACTCTGCATCTCCTTTGGATGAGAATAGGTGGGAATTTCTCTACCCTAACCCCGCCGGTCGGGATGAGTTACCTGCACAGCATGGTAATGCACTCGCTGTTATCCCGGCAGGAGGCTCCGATGGGTCTGAGCGAGACTCCCCTCCAGAAGGGCGTCATCCGCCGCTGCCGCGGGAGCTGGGGCTGGGGCTGGTGCAGGGCAGCGCCCTGGCTCTGAAACGAGAGCTGTGGGGCCGCTGTCAGAGCGTGGTGCCCGCCGGCACTCGCTCCTCCTGATGCCGAGGTCAATGGTCTTAATTTTAAGGGGGGGGGGGGCTTGAAATCTGTTTTGTTTTCAGATCACAGCAGGTTCCTTTAAAACTTTTAACCCCAAAGCAGTCAGAAGGCTGACAATGAACTACTCTTTAAATTTTCTTGGGCATGATGGCAGAATTACACGCTCAGTTACTCCTCGGGGTAACTCGGCGCTCTCTAGGCAATCCCCCTGCTTTTTTTATCATGTTGAATCCTCTACAAGAGGCTCTACTCGTCACCTCCTAACTCCTGCCAGTTATTCTTACTCGTGCAAGTCCTAGCAGCGTTTATTAGCTGTTATTGCTAGCGCTTTAAATGGTTCTCTCTCTTTACCTGGCTGAGCAGCAGCGAGCAGAGCACGAAGGTGGCCATGACCTTCCAGGAGCCCATCTTCACTGCAGGAGCTGTCGCTGCCGCCGCGGGACCGGCCGTGGGCGGAGGAGGTCAGAAGAGCCCCAAATAGAACTTCCCGAGTTCCAGACAGATTTTTATAGACTTCATTGGCTTATCGTTGCATCAGCTGTCAGTCACTGCGGGACCAAAGTTCGCTCTGGAGCAGGAGGCAGTGACTAAGTTAGCAGCTGCTGCGGCGATCTGGTTCAAGGCCTGTCTCCTTAGCTAATGATTTACCCCCCTTCCACTTGTACTTTGTCTGGCCACTTTGCCGGCCGTGCCAACTGTTCCGTTTTCTAAATCCTACCCAGCGTGTTACCAGAACTCCTGGGTCATCTGCAAGCAAAGCAGGGGCTTGTCCCCGGGTGTTATGGTAAAAAACAGAAGCCCAACACCTTGTTTAACTTCTGTGATGTTCCCAGTGTGTCTGGGGGTGACTGTTGGCTTACTGAGCATACTCAGAGCAGAGAGTCATAGAATCAGAGCATCATTTGGGTTGGAAAAGACCTTTGAAGTTCATCGAGTCCAACCATTAATGCAGCACTGCCCCCTCCACCACTCAGCCCTGTCCCCAGGCACCACATCTCCACGGCTTTGAAACACACGCGGGGATGGGGATGGGGATGGGGATGGGGATGGGGATGGGGATGGGGACTCCCCCCTCCCTGGGCAGCTTCTGACAAAGCCTGACGACCCTTTCTGTGAAAAAACAGTTCCTAGTGTCCAGTTGAAACCTCCCCTGGTGCAGCTCGAGGCCATTCCCTGTTGTCCTGTCACTAGTTACGTGTGAGAAGAGGCCAGCACCTGCCTCTCTCCACCCTCCTATCAGGGAGTTGTAGAGAGTGAGGAGGTCTCCCCTCAGCCTCCTTCAGCCTCCCAGTTACCTCAGCCGCTCCTCGCAGGACTTGTTCTCCAGACCCTTTCCCAGCTTGGTTGCCCTTCTCTGGAATCTTATTTTTTTCCATTGTGAAGTGAGATTGCAGGAGCTTGGAGAAAAGAAGGTGTAAGGAGAGCTCTCTGTGACCTCCCCTCTTCTCTCCGATCCTCTCCGCTCACGGGAGAAGCCAGTGTCCGCGATGACCAGTCTGTAAATGGACCGTGCTGGTACTCGCTGCTCCTCCTCCTCTGAGACACCCTGTGCATCTGGTCCCACATCTGTCCCACCTGTGCCCTGCTGGGTACCCGAGGGACGGGTGCCAAGTGTGCCTGGGGTTTGGAGCGTGCTGGTTGAAGGTACTTCAAGAAGGAATAAAATGGAATAAAATGGACTAAAATGGTATAAAATGGAATAAAATGGTATAAAATGGTCAACTAGGTGAACTGTCTAAAGCAGCAGATGATGTTCTAGCTGAATTGTAAACACAAATCTGGATGGAATTGGCCACCATTTTCTGTGATTGCTTAATACAGGGGCACAGGTGCCAGCGTGGAAGGCGAGTTACTTAGATTAAGATAATGATGCCAAGTTGTCAGGTTCCTGCCTACCGATGAGCACCCCTTACCCCAGACTTCACTGGCATTAAATAAAAACCTTCCCCAGCGCATTGTCTACAACCACTATGGGGAATTTCTTCCTTTCCTGGGGTTCTTACACTCTGTGCTCTGTTTGTCTTGGTTCCCTGGGAGGAGGAAGCAAAGCCCTTCATCATTTCCCCTGCTGGGGTCTCGTGAAGAGAAGGAAAGGGGACAGTAAATAACGGCGCATCAAAGAGCTGAACTGAAAAGTTTCTTTGACATTTGTCTGCGAGTTTCTCAATTGTTTTTCCCATTAATTCTTTTCTTTACAGGCATCCGAGTTCCAGTTTCTGCTGCCTCCACTGGGCACTAGGAGAGAGCAGGAAAAGGGAAATGAAGCAGCAGCAGCAGCCTTGACTTCACCTGTGGAGCACAGGATTTGAGATGAGAGCTCTGGCAGCAGGGCCCGCTGTAAGTTGTTGTTTCTCATCTTTTTTTGCTCGGTGAGACTGGTACTTTGTGATTCTGGGCCAGAATTGTGGTGTGTCAGAGAACTGTTTGGGTTGGAAGAGACCTTCAAGATTGAGTCCAACTGCTGCCCCAGCACTGCCAGGGCACCACTGCCCCCTGTCCCTCAGCACCACAGCTCCACGGCTTGGAAACCCCTCCAGGGATCACGGGGACTCCACCCCTGCCCTGGGCAGCCTGGGACAGCCCTGGAGGAGAAGAAATTGTTCCTCAGCTCCAACCTAAACCTTCCCTGGGGCAACTTGAGGCTGGTTCCTCTTGTCCTGTCCCTTGGGAGCAGAGCCCAACACCCCCTGGCTCCAGCCTCCTGTCAGGAGCTGTCAGAGCCAGAAGGTCTCCCCTCAGCCTCCTCCTCTCCTGGCTAATTCTTCTGGGTTACTTCTGGGTTCCTCCCAAGCATCACATCCAGCGGGAGCCATCCCTGCCAGGAACCCGTTCTGCATGGGGCTCCCTGCCCGGCCGGCTGGGCCCGCTGGGTGCTCGGGACCACAGGGCAGCTCGGTGGCCCCGGAGGACTCAGCAGGGTCACACCAGGCCCGTGGTGGAGCAAAGGGTGAGAGGCCCGGCCTGGCAGCCAAGCGGCTGCTGACGCTGCAGCGGGGCCGTGGGTAAGGGGTCAGTGGGGGGGTGAAGGTGAAGCAGGGGGGGGACATATCTTCCCAGGAAATCATTTAGTCCCCGTCTCCCCCTGACTCAGAGGTGCTGTGCTGTTGACAGTCGCCCGTCGGACGGCTGCAGCCGGGGCAGAGACCTCGCGGGGCAGACCGAGAGGAGCCGCTGCCCCCGGCAGAGCTGCCGAGACCAAATGTGTTGAAAAACAAACGTTTGCCGAAGCGGCCAACCACAAAGTTCCCGGGGGCCGTGGCCGCAGCTGCTGGGGCTGAAGGAGGAGGACAGAAGGGAAGCTGGGAATGAGGCTTCCTTGGGATGCCTTCGCCCGCCGTCGGGACGGCAGCAGCCAGCTCACTGCTCCCTGCCTGCTTCGCTGCCTGGAAAATCAATCAGCGGCAACACCGAGTTAATTTTGAGCAGGGACCGTTCTGGCCCAGCTCGTGGTGCTGCCGCTTGTGCCAAGCCCCGGCTGTGAGTGGAGTAAATGCAGGAGCGGCCGGAACAGCCCCGAGACTGAGCTTGGGCTCCTGTGCCTGTCAAACCTGTGAAGAATAAATCCCTCGGCTGTAAAGCCACCCGTCCCGAGCTTCCTGGAGAGAGAGGCTGAGCATCTTTGTGTCCCAGCCCCGAGTCACGCGGGGAAACGTCACTCCCCAGGGAGGAGATAAAGTCTCGGTATCAGCAGCAGCACAGCGGGGAGGTAAACGTGGGGCTGTGCATGGGCCGTGCCCTCCAGAGAAAGGGGAAAAAGGATAAAGGAACCAGCCAGTGGTTCTGGACTTCAACCAGTGAAACCTGCTTAGATACTCGGAGCCAGAGGGTGAGCTTTTGTCCCCGCCTGAAGGAGCTTCACGACCGGCATTGGGGTTTAAGTCGGCTGCAGGTTCCCTGCTCCCGAGGGGCTGGGCGAGGGGACCTCTGAAGGTCCCTCAGACCAGGCTGCGATTCCTTCACTGCTCTGGTTTCTGGCAGCTCCCAAGAAGGAACTCCTGAGGCATTCTGTTAATACTGACCACATGTCAGAACTGCAGCTGACCATCTCATTATCACTCATAGCTGTTAGAACCAGACAATTAGTGTCATAGAATCATAGAACAGCTCATGGTGGAAGGCACCTGGAAAGCTAGTCTGGTCCAGCCTCGCAAGGGAAGGGGCCCAGACGAGATGGCCTCACACTGGGTCCAGTCACATCCTCAAGAGCTCCAGCTGGAGCCCCCCTGGTTCCCGGGGAGGTCGTTCCATCGATCGATGGCTCTCACTGACAGAAAGTCCTTTTTTACACCGAGATGAAACCTCTCCTGGCACAGCTGGTACTTGCTGCCCCTTGTCTGCTGCATGGGGCTCCCAGCGAAGAGCCAGGCTCTGTGCAGAGGTCAAGGTCCACACTCGACCAGAGCTGTCAGCCAGCTGAGGCAGTTTGGGTCGCTACCAAACCGGACGGGCTATTTGTATTTCACAGATCTGAAGGGTAAAGCAAAAAGCCATGGCCAACGAGGGACAGACAAAGGGATTGTGGAGCTGCTGCTTCAAACCATCCCCAGCTCAAGATAGAGATGATTCTCTGGGCGGCCAAAGAAACAGGAGTCAAAAAACACTGGAAATGCTCCAACATGAAGAGTCTGAGCATACAGAACTGAACTTGAGCCTGATTATCTCCCTGTGCAGGGAGCCAGCCAGCCTTGGTGCTGCTCACCTCCAATGTCTCAAGACACAGATTTCACACAAAGTCATGGGGCAAAGTCAAAATTTATTAGACAAGACTTATCACCCTCTTCATACTCTTCTAGTCATGTGAACAAGCTGAGCAACACGAAGCTGATAACACACTGAGGTAACAGTCTCCGTCTTGACTCGATTACTGGTCGTTCTCATAGTCAGCGGGGTTCTTCCTCTTCAGTCGCTCGAACTCCTGTGTTCCCCAGGAGTAGAGGAGGTAGCCTGCCAGGAGGGCTGAAAGCAAAGGGCACACTCACAAGGCACTCTGCACAGAGTGCTTTAAAGCACTGAGCTTCTCCGACAAGAGGCGACGCTACCTAAAGGGATGCCATCCAGAGGGACCGGGACAGGCTGGAGAAGGGGGCCCAGGTGAACCTCATGAAATTCAAAAAGACCAAGTGCCAGGTCCTGCACCCGGGTCAGGGTATCCCTGGTGTCAGCCCAGGCTGAAGGGATGCAGAGATCCCTGCGGAGAAGGACTCAGGGTTGCTGGGGGTGAGGAGCTGGAGCTGAGCCGGCCCCGTGCGCTGGCACCCAGAGCCATTGGCACCCTGGGCTGCACCCCAGCAGCGTGGGCAGCAGGGGAGGGGGGGATCCTGCCCCTCTGCTCCCAGGGCTCTGGGGAGAGAGAGAGACCCCCCTGCAGTGTTGGGGCAGCTCAGGAGTGCTCAGCACAGCAGAGACAGGGACCTGGTGGAGCGGGGCCAGAGGAGCCCCAGCGATGCTGGGAGGGCTGGAACCCCTCTGCTGGGAGCCAGGCTGGGAGAGCTGGGGGGGTTCAGCCTGCAGAGGAGAAGGCTCTGGGGAGACCTTCTGGGGGACTTTCAGGAGAGATGGTGGCTGCCCCATCCCAGGGGAGGTTGCCCGGGGCTCTGAGCACCCTGCTCTAGCTGCAGATGGCCCTGCGGGGGGGGGGGGGGGGGCTGGACCAGATGACCTTGAAAAGTCCCTTCCCACCCAAACGACTCCCTGAACGCCCCAGCCCCCAAACCCACCGATGCTGAGGGAAAGGGAAGAACGAAACCCCCCTCTTCCTCAGGCATCGTCCCCTCCCCGTACTCACGGGGCACCACCTTGAAGACCTGGGAGCTGAAGCGCCGCCAGACGTTGGGCAGCCCGTGCGAGAAGACGCTGGGGAAGGCGCGCTGCTCGAAGGGCGAGAGGCTGTAGGTGATGACATGGCGAACCCTCGCCAGGTTCCCGAAGTGGATGCCCATGGCGGGAGCGGGTCACCTTCCCTCACGGCACCGCCGCCCGCGCGTCCCCCACTCCCCCCCCCCCCTCAGGGCGCTGCTGCCGCCGGGGCCACGGTGACAAGGCGGGAAGGGCTCTGAGGGGGAAGGAATGGCCTCGGAGGTTGAGCATCGCCGGAAGGAAGGCACGGGAGTTAACGGAGTCTGAAGGCCGCGTCTGAAGGCCGTATCTAAAGGCCATATCTAAAGGCAGTATCTAAAGGCCATATCTAAA
>JANVCC010000135.1:3479589-3562591 GCA_025345505.1 Todiramphus chloris collaris | reverse complement strand
AAGGCAATATTTAAATGCAATATCTAAAGGCAGTATCTAAAGGCAATATCTAAGGGCAGTATCTAAAGACAGCATCTAAACACAATATCTAAAGGCAATATCAAAGGGCAGCATCTAAAGGCAATAACTAAAGGTAGTATCTAAAGGCAGTGTCTAAATGCAGTATCTAAAGACAATATCTAAAGGCGACACCTAAAGACATTGTCTAAACAGCATTTAAAGGCAATGTCTAACGGTAGCATCTAAACACAGTATCTAAAGGCAGTATCTAAGGGTAGAATCTAAAGACAATGTCTAAAGGCAGCATCTAAAGATGGTATCTAATGACAATATCTAAAGACAGTATCTAAGGGCAGAATCTAAAGACAGTGTCTAAAGGCAGCATCTAAAGATGGTATCTAATGACAATATCTAAAGGCAGTAGCTAAAGACAGCACCTAAAGACAATATCTAAAGGCAACAACTAAAGACACTATCTAAAGGCAGTAGCTAAAGACAGCATCTAAAGGCAACACCTAAAGACATTATCTAAAGGCAGCATCTAAAGAGATTATCTAAAGACAGTATCTAAAGGTAGCAGAACTCTCTCAGTCTCTGTGGATAACGCCTCGTTCTGGCTTTCTGACATAAACCAGAGGCAGATTTGGATGGAGATCAGAATATTGAGGTGTCCCTGACATCACCTGTGGTGAATTCACTACTAAAAACCCCACACTGCTAGGAGAATTTAAAGGTAAATTTGTCAATGCTCCATCCCTGGGAGTGTTCAAGGGCAGGTTGGATGGGGCTCTGAGCGACCTGCTCTAGTGGGGGTGTCCCTGACCATGGGAAGGGGGTGGAACCAACTGAGCTTTAAGGTCCCTGCCAACCCAAACCATCCTGTGATTGTATGAAATGTAGAACCCCCTTAGTAGGATGAACCCAGGCATGATACAAGGAGTTTGACAAACGAGGTGATGTGGTAAGAAATGAGGTAGCGGGTGGAGCGCACGTGCCAAGGTTGCTGTGATGTAAAGTCAGGAAACCCATCCTGTCCTAACCTGGTGTCCTGCACAGAAACAGCTGCCATTTGAGCTGGCTTTGTGATTTACCACCCAGCACCCGTTTCTGCTGAACCAAAATAAAGCAAAGATCTCAACTCTGTGTCAGTTTGCTTTGCACACCACGTAGAGGTTGTTTTATTTCTTTATTTTCCTTTTTTTTTCTTTTAATTAGAGCCGGTGCCCCTGTAAATCACAGTCATCATTTGAAAGGCCGTTCTTAACGAGATTTGAAAGCCAGTGCTGCTCCACATCCTTTTATTTGAAAACAACTTACCAAAGCTGATTTTTGTGTGTGAGCCCCATCTACAGCCCTCTACACTCAAGTCCTCAGCCTGAAACCAACATTTTGGACAAAAAAAATCCATAAAACCGGAAAAGTTTTGGAGAAAGCAAATCAATTTTAGTAAAAATGTGTTTTGAAAGCCTATGGAATTAAGGCACCATTAATTGAAATCGCATTTTGTGAGAGGAAACGAGGCTCTGGCCCCACCTTTTCAGGCTTCTAAACCCATTTAACAGCATTGGCATTAATTGATTTGGCTTCTAAATTTTTTTTTTTTTTGTTTTCTTTTTGAAGCTGCCAGCACTGGACATTGCTTCATAACTGGAAAGCAAGCGGCAGCACAGCTCCAGGGGTAGGGTCCTGTGCCCTCACCCCACGAACAGCTCGCGAGTTGTTCTTGAGCTAGGTCAGGTCTGGTTTTAGCAGCTCACCCGTAAGCTGGTGCCCGTTCTCACTCAAATAGCTCAGTGATTTAAGTTCCCACAATTAAATTCTCACCACCCCTTGTTGAGAAAGCCCAGAGGATGTGAGGGAAGAGCCAGAGACGGCCCTGTACCTTTGAACAGAACCAGGAGGAAGAATTGTCTGCTTGCCTGGGGGAACTGGAAATGGGGAGGAGGGGGGGAACTGGAGGTGTGGGAGGGAAACAGAATGAAAACCTGAGAAAGTCATGTCAGCATTAAAGGCTTTCCCCTCTTCTAGACACCTGCAGACGTCCCACAAGACTCCCGTTGCCGGAGGAAGACCAGCAGGCACTGGGTGTGAGCGTTTGCACCATAGGGGTTTATTTTTTTGTTTTGTTTTAAATCTGTACCAAAGCAGCTTAAAACGGACATCCAGTAGTTGAAACCTCTTCCACATTTTAAATGCAAAGTTTTTTTTTTTCCAATTAAAAGATACTATTTACATTTCATTTTCAGCTGAGTGGCTACTAAAATAAGTGCTGTGATCTAAACACCTCCTACTAACTCCACGCTAAATCCCAACTTAGAATTCCCCCCCCCTCAGTCGATTGTAGCCACGGATACTTCCGAGAACACCAAGAAACCACCCAACCCCGGAGTAAAACCAGTGAGGGCTCCCCACTACCGACAAGTGCACTTGGTGGCTATCATGTCTTCGTACTCTTTGTAGACGATGGAGCCGTCGGGCTCGATGGTGAGGACGCTCAGCGGGCTGTACTCGGCGGGCACGCAGGAGGGCTTGGGCACCGAGGAGTCCAGCTTCTCGTAGATGATGTTCTGCACCATGGTGTGGACGGCGGAGCCGTAGCGGTGCCCCATGGCCCGGGGGCAGTCTCCTTTGCAGTACTGCGGGCTGTACCTGTGCGGGGCGATGATCCACCTGTCCCACTTCAGCTGGCTAAAGCTCAGGCGGAAGTTGTGGAGCTCGCACTCGTTTTGAGGGAACAGGAACTGTTTGAAATACTGGCTCAAGTTCAACGCCGCGGTCGCCGGCGCCTCTTTCGGATTCTCATCCCGTCGCCGTCGAGAGGCCCTCCTACCCTGGGAATGCTCTTTTCCTTTGGCACCCATAGGATCGACGAGAGAACCGAGCCTTTGCCTGGGCCGCCCTGGGCTTTTCCTTCTGTGCCTAAGTGAGTTCCACCTGTGATAAGCTTGCTCACTGGTGTCATTCAGGTAAAGGAGGAGAGAAGGGGGAACCAGTGCCATGTTAACGGGACTTTCCAGGTCAGTGTTCTGTTGTGGGTCACCCATCAGACAAGTGACGTTCACAGCCATATGAATATCCCTCCTCTTAGTAGCAATCAGAGGCTGGAGGAAAGAAGTCACATCAATCTCAACCCACTTGCGTTTTCTAACTTCAAAGTGCAGGCTGAAAGCTACCGAGTGGGAAACACTGGGACATACTGGGCTAGAAAAATCATGCTCCTTAACGGATAAATGGCACATGCACGTAACGGAGGAAGAAAGGGGAACTGACGTGTCAAAGGAGTAAAGCAAGACAGACTTGAGTAAGTGCTCCAGAGCAGTAACACGATCCAGGTTGAAGAGTAAATCCACCGAGTGAATGTCTCCTGAGAAGGGAAACAAAGACCTTGTAGTGTTACTGCATCTTGATTTTCCACCTAGACATCAACACTACAACGTAGTGGAGAAATAGAAGTCATTCAGCAGCAGAACAAACCAGTTTGGATGCCCTCCCTCACCTTTATTAGGTAGAATCTCTCCTTTGGTCAGAGACATAAGATATAAAAATTAAGAAATTACTAGAAGACCAAGACAACATTGTAATAAGATGTCATTGTAATGAGCTGAGTCAGCAATAAAGATGAGCATCATCTCCAGCATAGTGCCACTGGGTGGGGTCCCCACACCGCAAGGAAGCCTCTGTCTAATGCCAGCCAGGGAGAAGCTGGTTATGAAGAAGTCTTACAGCTGAAGAGCCATCAGGGTTAAAATAGCAACAGCCCTCAGGAAAGGAAGCATTTTTTATATCCCCACTACAAAGAGAGAACACAGGGGAACCCCCCATTTAACCTGCGCAGCTCAGGGCACCCCCACGTACCTTTGAGGAGCTCCCCGTGGCTGTGCTTGCATTCAGAACATGGAGTGAAGAGTCGAACAGTGTTATACAGGTGGCTTTTGTTGGCCTTTGGGATCCCCTCCTTGGTAGCAGACAACTTATAGAGCCTCTTCATGTACCGAAGGGCTCGGGAGTCTGGCTGCAGCCTGGGGACCTCGCTTTCCCAGGGCCGGTGTCCCCGCTCCGACAGCACCTTCAGGAGGGGAGGCAGGAGGGCATAGCTGCGTCTCACACCTTTCGGCAGCCACCACAGGGGATTGAACTCGCTGTCCTCGGGAGCCACCAACAACCCCGAGGTCTCCTCAGAGCCCCCCCGGCCCCTGGAGTGGGGGGAACACTGGATGCTAGAAGAAAGCCAGTGAAGACAGCAATAGAAGCAGACACAAATTCTCCAGGTACCCTCCATGCTCTTGAGGGCTGCAGCCAAAAATTGCCTCCCCTAAAATAGTCAAGGAAAGAAAAAAAATTTAAAAAATAAAGAAGAAGAAGGAAAAAAAAGAGTCTGTGAGCCCGACCCCTTCTATGTGTTGCAGCTGTGGAACGGGGAGGAGGGTTCTGCCCGAGGAGCCAGAGCTGCAGCTGGCTGCTAGACCCGCACGCTCCTTTGCCTTTAGGCTAGAGCCTTGGCCCCTGCGAGCCTTTTATAAACGAGGTCCCTGCCCCCAGCGCTGCCGGGGACGGGAGATAAAGCAGGGCGAGCACCAGGCTGCAGGGGGAGCTGGGGATGCTGGTTAGTGCGGGTTGCTCGGGGTTGGCTGTGAGATAGCGATGCTCTTAGCAGCAATAACCTAATAAAAGAGAAAGAATCAATTTTTCTGTTAACACGTTTCTGGTGTTTCTCTCTGCAGGTAATAAGGTCACCTGGGAGGGAGGGACCTGGGGCTGTAGTGCCATCAGGTTCCTCTCTGCTCAGAGGCAAGGCACCCTGAGAGCAGAGTGGTTTTTCAGCCAGTGTCAGGTATCTGTGGAGTGTGCTCCAAGTGGAGCAACACTGATTGCAGCAGGGGTGCTCAGGCACTCTTGGAGCTGAACATAACTAAAGGAATGGGGTTTAGTTTTATTAGTTTTACTTAATCAGGAAAATACAGAGGGGGGATGAATCAGTTTTCTTGCTAGTTGTTTTTAATTAGAACTAAGTTATCAATAAGGTAGAGAAATGTCACCCATAATCTAATGTTCACATCTTCAGGCTGCTGAGTAAGGGATTGCTTGTCTGGAGAGTGTTTAATTAACTTACCAAAATGTCAGTCTGGCATCTTTTGATTTGGAGTGGAAGGTTAATTCAGATAACAGACTATAATATCAAGCAATGTAACCTTTTCAGCTTGATGTCTTAGCTGATTTGGTTATGATGAGGGAGATGCTGTTGCTTCTAAGGTCAGCTGTGTTTAACTGTTTTGAATAAGGTGCTCTGCACTTTGATTCATTTTGAAAACAAATCCCTCAGTCAGGAATGTTTGCACCAGATGAGGTCATCTGCTCCCTCCCTCCTGAGTTTGAGTTAGTCCCAGGTTGGATTCGTTTCTAACACATGTAACTACAGTTTCTGCTGTTCCCTGACAATTTAAGCTGCCCTTTAACCCTACCCTCTCCCACGAACCAAATGTGCATTCCTGCTCCTGCCTTTGCTCTGATTTTTGTTGTTATCAGATCTTGTGGGGGGTCCAGTCAGGGAGCAGCGATGGGAGGAAAATAATCCAACAAAAAAGAGTTTGCTTTACCTTACTGAAACCCCTGGACACGCTGAGAACAATTAAGCCCCTCTTGAATAATTCAGGGCTTGACAGGATATGAGTGGCACTTCTGGATGCAAAAGGCACAGGAAATCCTTAACTAGTGTTCTGTATGGTGAGTGCCAAAATAATCTTAGGTATTTTTATCTATACACTGCCTTGGAGAAGGTATTCTTACATATAAACATCTAGCTTTTGAAAAGGTTGCTGACGGTTTATCCAGTGGCATAATAATATTGAATTGTATTCTTCTGCCAAGGGCACGGCAATGGGTCAGCCTCGAAGAAAAGAACCTCTGCCCCCTTCACTAAGGGATCTGTGTCTGAAGTGCTGTGTTCCCACTTTACAAGAATTACATTATAGTGGTGCCCCAAGTTCATGTGTATCCTAGATACCCTTCCACTGTTGCCAAGAGGTGTCTTTTTTTTGTGGCTAAAAGACTTCTCTCTAGGTGATCCAGTTGCCGGTTTGGTTCTTCTCCATGGAGTCTCTAGATTTATGAAAATAAAGTCTAGATTTAAAGAAGTATCACTTTACCAAACCTTTCAATGCCTCGTGCATTCTGTACAGTGTTTGGCTACCCTGACCAAAAGCGAAACCCTCCCCTCTGGTTCATTGTGCTGTTTATACGTCAGTAAAAATAAATAACTCTTGCAGGCGTTACAAAAATATTAGCTGAGAGATGAAAGGGCCTGGTCTGAGCGTGGAGTGTGCTGTACAAAGACACGCTGATGAAGATGACCATGGTGGCTCCTTAGAGGGGGCAGAGGAAGGCTGTGGCTGGCTGGAGCCGTGGCATATTGCCCAGCTCCTGCTGCCATTCCCGGGCACGCTGCCTTCCCGTTGTTGTACGTGGCATTGCTGCAAGCTGACCGTGTCACAACACTGAGGAGAAGTGACCTTGTGGACACTTTGTACAACTGGAATTAATAAATGTTCCTGACAGGGTAATCAGGGAGTTGGGTCGTTTAGTACATGGGTTTACTGGCTTAATAGGCAGCAGTGTGAGGAAAGTTCGACCTCATCCTATCGGGAAAAGGAAGGATTAGTGAAGAGCAACCTGCCAGCCCCCTTCTCCCTTTGCTGCTGCACTGCTGGTGGCCATGGGGACACTGGGGCCCTGTCTTTGTCAAGCCTCTTCAGCTTCAGGGAGGGAACAGGCTCCTGGAGTGCTTGCTTACAGCTCGATGGGATGGAGAGGCTGGTTTACAACTCCTTCCCACCAGCGAGTAGCTGCTGAGTGGGGGAGAAGGCAGACAGCGGGGGCTCAAGCGCAGCACTCGCACTGCTACCTGCTAAGCAAATAGCACCTGGAAAAGGAGCAGGTTTCTCCTCCTGGGAATCAGATACTCTTTAAAAGAATAATGAAAGCTCATTCAGTGAAAATAAATAACAGCTGCAGAAAGCAGCACCTGGAGGCAGCCGAGCCGGGTGCCTGCAGGGCCCTTCAGCAGAGGGGCTCCCCTGTCGTGGTGCTGGGGGGCTGTGCATTGCCAGGCGCAGAGCAGAACCGCGGCGAGCTTTTGGCACACTGGCTGCAGAGCGAAACCCGTGACACTGCTGTCACAGCAGGCCTCTGGAAAAGCTGATGCAGGGGAGGTTTTGTGCATACCTACAGACACGACTGCCTGCGTGGAACCTGGATGAGGTCGCCCTTTAACATGGTTAAATGTTTACTGAAAGGAAACCTGGAAAGGAGCAGAGCTGTTGTTTGTGCGCACACGCCGTTTCTGTTCCCTTCCCTGAACCGTGGCTGCCAGGTCACCTCTCCGAATACATTAGATGCAGTCTGAGGGCTACTGCAATCAGGGCTGGGGGTCTTTTTTCCTCTCCACCTTTTTGCCCTTCTCCCTGTGCTGGTGGAATAGTTTTCACCTGCTTTGGCAGCTGAGCGACCCGTTCCCCAGCTGCACGCTCAGTATAAAGTCATGGGGCAGGCAGGTATGTGCTATTTGTTAAGGAAGAAGGTCAAAGGTAGGGACCTACTGCTTTAAGAGCATCTTCTGGTTTGCTTAATGTAGGTAGGATGGGGAGTTGGACAGTTCTTAGGTATGTTTTAAATACTACAGGTTTCTCTAAAAGATTCAGTGAAGAAATGTCAATAAGTAGGTAGGATTTTGGTTGGACTTTTTTGTTTCTTTGGAATTTCCCCTCCCCATAAATGTGCTGACAGGGCTGCAGGAGTTCTCTCCCTTCCTTTCTTACAGAAAGGAGAAAGAAAACATTTGGAACAAACTATTTTGAAAAGTAGGAAACCAGGGTCTTCTGTTGTATCTTCTTTCTCTGGCCTGCATGTGGAAAGCTGGGTTTTCTGAGCTGTTATTATCATTTTCAAGTTTCCTGGTATATTTTCTTGCCTGCTGAGCTTGTTTTGACATGCTGGAAAGCCAAGAAAGCCTTGAAGAATAAAAATAGTGAAGAATGGAGACCCTGCTGCTGTTACCTCCAGCCTTACCTCAGACTGCAAATAGGGCAGGTAAACTGCTGGGGACCAGATGTGACTTTCTTTTCTTTTTCTTTTCTTTGTCCATAAAAGCTTTTATTGCTCCTAAATGAAATAACCCTTCTGGCTACTCTTGCACCATTTCTGCCCTAGGGCTCAGTCGTGTCTATAAGGAGTTGGGAAATTGTTTTTTTTTTCATATTGTTGGGGTTTTGTTTATTTTGCAGCACTATCAGATGTGGTTAAGGTGCAAGTCCTTATGTGATCCTTAGTGAGAAAAATGCTATATTATAATTTAGCTGCTTAAAATTGTAGGAAAATAAGTTCCAGAATATGCTTTCCTGTCTTTCTGTTCTCACACTTCATACATGGGTATGTTCCTGGGGTGCAGTGATGTGTTAGGTTTATGGTTGGACTTGATGACCTTAAGGGTCTTCTCTAACCTCAGTAATTCTATGATTCTGTTGGGTGAGCTGTTCCTGAGCCTTGAAGACCTTGTTTGTCACCGAGACCTGGACTGCCATGGTGACAGGGGAGGTGGGTTCTTTTGTCTGGAGGATTTTCCTCCCTTTCACAGCGTTATAGAATGGTTTGGGTTGGAAGGGACCTTGAAGGGTTGTTGAATCCAACCCTGCTGTAGGGAGTAGAGCCATCTGCAACGAGAGCAGGGTGCTCAGAGCCCCGGGCAACCTCCCCTGGGATGGTGCCAGGGATGGGGCAGCCACCACCTCTCTGGGCAACAAGGGGCAGGGTCTCAGCACCCTCAGCATCTAAAACCTCTCCCTTCTCTCCAGTCTAAATCTCCCTCTTTTAGTTTAAACCATCACCCCTTGTCCTGTCCTAACAGGTCCTGCTCAAAAGTCTGTCCCCATCTTTGTGAGAGGCCCCTGGAAGTCCTGAAAGGCCCCCAGAAGGTCTCCTGGAGCCTTCTCCTCTGCAGGCTGAACCCCCCCAGCTCTCCCAGCCTGGCTCCCAGCAGAGGGGTTCCAGCCCTCCCAGCATTGCTGGGGCTCCTCTGGCCCCGCTCCACCAGGTCCCTGTCTCTGCTGTGCTGGGGACTCCCGAGCTGGCCCCGCGGGGCTCGGAAACCCTTCTCCCCTGCGGGCAGAGCTCCAGGTTCATTATCCTGACCCCACCTCCGTGCCTGCCCCTGGGCAGGGCCCTGCCCGCCACCTTCCCAGGCAGCAGAGGCTCCGGCAGCGCGGGGAGCAGCGCTGAGCCCGAGCCCGGCCCGCGGGATGATGTGCGGGGTGCGGGATGATGTGCGGGGTGCGGGATGCGCTGCCCGCAGCAGCCGGCCCGGGTAAGACTCTGCGCTCGGGGGGCTGCGGGATGCTCGGGGGTGGCTTTGTCCCCGCGGAGCGGGCAGAGGAACCCGCAGCCTGCCGTGAGGAATGCCCGCAGAGGGAGGGGTGTGGGGGGATAAATTACTCGGATTGGTTCTAATTAGTGCAGCCGGCTGGAAGCGATTCGCCTTTGGGGAGGGCTCGGGGCGGGGGGGGATGGACGGGCTGAGGAATGCTGGGGGAGGGGGCAGAGCTCGTGAAAGTTCAGGGTTAGCCCTTGAAGATGCTGGGAAACCTCCGACAGCCACGCGTTCGCCCCCCGGGTCACTGGGACCGCCCCGAGCAACTGGTGCGGGCGGAGCGGCGCAGCCCCGGCTGCGGGGAGCGGGCATCGGGGGCTCGCTGGGTCTCTGCCGGGACGCCGTGCCCGCTGTCAGACACGCTGCCTTCGTCTGCTGGTGTCTGCCGAGAGCCTTGGGGAATGTTTCTGTGGAACCCGCTGTTTCGGTGGTAACAAGCTTGCTTTCGTAGTCGGGAGCGCGGGGGATGGGGCGCGGGGGTCGCTCCGGTGCGTGACCGTGGGGCTTGCGCTGCGTGCAGAGGGACCGGGGGGTTAATCCTCCTCCTAATTTACAGACCCGAGCTACATAATTGTTCCCTGCAAAAAATCGCAGGGGCAGTAATTGCCTGGACCCTTCTTTTCCTGTCGTGCGGAGACCCGGTAATAGGATTCTTTTCTCAGAAAGAAAAGTCTCCTTAGCAGCGTTCAGTGCCGGGAATGACGCGGTGTCAGGTACAAACTGTGTTCGAAAGAATTCCAAACTTCCCTCTCAAGCGTTTGGCAAAGCATCCCCGAAGTGATGTATTTACAAAGCAGAAACATCTCCAAATGGTACGTGGGGAAATGGGTGAGAATGCGGTGAAGCTGAAGCCCCCAGAGCATCCGAGTGTGGCTTGGAAAATAGCAACCTGGGTTGGACGGAGGAGGTGACGGGGAGAGCAGTAGGTTCCAGTGTGGGGGGGAGGGAATCCCATAAGGTTCCCCAACCATTTACAGATGGTGAGGGAATATGCAAATATATTTTATGAATTTGCCCGAGGGGGGTTTTGTGCTGCCTCCTTTGGCCTCATCCAGCACTAAGGAGCAAGTCCGAACCCGCCGAGGGCCAGCCTCGAGTGAACAGGGCTGTTCAGGGTCCTGCCGGCCACGTCCACAGCTGAACTGGGAAACTGGAAACCACATCCAGCAAAAGAAACCTCGGGAGATGCCTGGAAAGGGACTGCGGCCACGGGCTGCTGAGCAGCTGCGAGCCCTGGAGCCTGCCCTCAGCCCAGGCACAGTCTCTCTGGCCTCAGTTCTGGCTGGAAGCTCCAACCCAAGCCCTTCTGTGGCTCTCTGATGGCTGGAGGATGGAGGGGAGCTGCACAGCCACCTGTTTGGAGCTGCCATTTGTCACACGCTCACTTTCTCATTCTGACTTTGCCAGAGTTGTTGGTTTGTTTTTTTTTAATCTGAAAATTTGCTTTCTGGTTGTTTGCTGTGCCCAGCATTTTGGGAAAATGTGGATAAAATTAATCCTGTATTTCTAAGGAGCAGTTTGGGGGGGGGTGGAATTAAAAATGTCTTGCCTGTTTTCAATACTTCTGACCTGTCACTGAACAGCTTCGTTTCCCACGCTTTGCAGAAGGGAACTACTTTTTGTTTTGCATGAATTTGCATCAGGGATGTGCTTTCTGTTGTTCCCTCTGAAAATCTTCCTTAGTCTGGCCAATTAATAAGTCTCTGAAAAATGCACATGCTTTGATTTAGTTATTTTAAGTAAATTAAATGTCTGAAGATCCCATCCTTAATGTACTGGAATCTCCAAGAGCTTCCAGTTGTGGCTGGGCTGAGTCCCAAAGCATGACTGAAGATGCTGCCTTTGACCCGTGGCTCCAGTGCTAAACCAGATTGTCACCATCGTGGCTGGTTCCAGTTGGCTTTGGCCAGTTTGGAGCTAAGAGCTGGTCCTGGCTGAGCCCGTTGTGGTGACGTGACAGGAGGCTTTCTGACATAAACCAGTGAAAATGGATTTGGAAAATAATTGAAGGGTGGGGCGGACACAGGAGTGGAGTAGGAATTCTGTGGGTGCTCTTTTAACATAGTTTATATGTATAAAATTTTAATACAAAGTGAACAAAAAGTGAAGGGGTGGGGGGAAAGAACTAAACATAGTTAATTCCTCTTTGTTTATGATGTTTTCCTAATCTTAGTTATTAAAATGAACTTTTGATGTCTTTAGGTGTCATTTGCAAAGGAAAAGCTGTGTTTGAAATATCACCAATTTCAAATTTGAATGTATCTCATAAGCTTTGCTCTTCATAAAATTCCCTCTCGTTTCTATTACCTGGGTTTCCATCTTTTTGGTGCTGTGTGAGCAACTCAGTTTGGTTTTTTTTTTCTTCAGAACGCTCTGGAGATACAGCTCCCCACTGGTGATGCTGGAAGTGCTCGCCAAGTGCAAGGCAGCGGGGGTTCGGTGCCCGGATCCGATTCGAGCATCGGTGCCCCCCGGCTGCACCGCGCTGCCTTCCCTGCCCACCGCCCGGCTGCCCCCCAGCACAGCTTGCTGCTCTTTTCTTTTTCGGTGTAACTCGACCAAGAGAGGGCAACTGTAAACTTGAAACGAGGGCTGTGTTTATCGCAAGGGTGCGCAAAAGATTGATTGTGTTGGCTGTTTGGGTCTGATTCACGGTGGTGAAACCAGTGCAAAGGTGCCAGTTACTTCAGCGGGCTGTGCAGGAGCTTTTTGAAGGATAACGACAGAACTTAATGTCATGTCAAATTATGTGCATCTTTAAGAGTGAAGTAATGTACTTAAATATCCCATAAGTGATCTGATGAGCGTGTTTTCTGGTGACTCGGAAGATCCTTCGCTATTAGGGCGATGATTTTGTCTCCAAGTGTTTTTAGTTTTTGGCATTGAATTGTGCTGGTTGCTGAGGGGTGAGAATTAACACCCGACAGTGTGACCTGGAAGGGAAATCAGTTACACTGATACAGAGGATGATGCTTTTTGCTGATTTTGGAGGGTTTCCTGTTCCTACAGTTGTACAATGAGCACCAAGCCAGAGTGGGAACCAGGTGTTTAGAGAATGATGCCCGAATACAGTCCTGTGCATCACCCTGAGCGACACGGGACGTGCGCTTTTGCTCCGTGTGCCTGCACGGGTGTAGACTGTGTGGCTCAGAACAAGACTTGGAACTTCTTCATGTGGAAATGATCAGAGTGCCTGTACTTCATTCCATAAAGGCACCGCGTGCTCTGCGCTCTGTCAGAGGGAGGTGCAGGGTGAGCCAAGTGCTGCTTGAGCCTCGGGTCTGTCGAAGGGACCTGCCTGCTGGCTGGGTTGGCTTGGGGGGCTACCAGCAGCCTTTAGCTGCCCCAAAGACTCCTTGCAGCTGCCACTGAATAATGAGGAATGGCAGAAGGCGGACCAAGAGTGAATCCTTTCAACCTACCCCGGAGGAATATGTAAAGTGCTTGAGCTTGGAAAATCTTCGTACAATGAATGAAGTGCAGAAAATGTGCAGAGTGAGTGAATATAAATAAACAAATGAACTGATCAGAAGCAACCCTAAGTTAACAGACTATTTAAAAACACGGACTTGTCAACACTAGACAAGGTCAACTCAAAGTTGAGCCAACCAGATGCTTTCTCTCTCCTTCCTCTCTATTCTTTCCACATCAGCCTCTTCTGACAGGAATTTTATTCGCCTTTTTTCCTGTCTTCTGTGATGTGACCAGTTTCTGTCAGCCCTCAGAGATAGAAGGTAACAGTCCTCAGGCTGCTTTAACCAGGCCTTTAAGTATCCTAGAATGAAGTCTGACTCAGGATCGGAGGACCTGTAATTTATTCTGCTTTCTGAGCTGTGCTTTGAGTGTGCAGGGCCAGTTCGTAGGCTGTGGTGGGAGTTCTCATTCATGCCCAGAAGCACCAGCTTGGCTTTGGCTTTTTGAACAAAGACTACATTCTAGCCTGCTTAGCAAGAACACGCTTCCTTCTCACTGAGTCAAGAATACTTAGTAGTCCCTTGGTTTTATTAGTTTAGCTTTATTTTGTGCCTTGGGCTTTGAGGCTTTTTGTTCATTTCCTTCTTTGCCTGCCCAGCCCCTGTCCTGCTGGCTCTTCCCCTCTCTGCCTGCCCGGGATGCAGCTCTTCCTTGTCACTTGCAAGCCCCAGGCTCTTTGTTAAACTGGGTCCTGACTCTCCTAGTTTCCCATCTGATCTTTGTCTTCCTTTTTATCTTCCTCTAAATCAGCGTTTCTGTGGGTTTGGGTTTTTTTTGGTAGTTTTGTTTTTATTTTTTTCATCCCCTCCAATTAATTTCCTTTCCTGGCTCCTATTTCGAGCCTCCTTGCTAGAACATCATTCTCCCTCTGGGAGTCCAGCCTCAGCACAGTTTTACTCAGCTATATTCCACCTGATTCTGACTCTTGTCTGAATGTGGGGATTCTTTTGCTCTGCCTTCTGTGGTCCGAGCAGCACGGAGAGGGGAGCGCAGCCGAGAGGCGCTCTGGTTTCCCCAGCTGGGGATGGTGCTGGGCTTCCCAGGGACATTCCCGGAATAGCCCTGTAAGCTGTGGATTGACTGCGTGGAAACTTTAATACATCAAGTCTGCTGAATTTATGCGAAGTGATTGTTCAGGGATTTAAATTCAGTGCCAGATTTGGATGACTTAGATGTGACAGATAAATCAAACCCGAGCACTTGGTGCAGTAGCTGTTCCTTGCCAGGTTTTCGGTCTGAACTCCAAAGGACAAGAGCTACCATCTCACAAAGGACTGTCAGAATTTTTATTAACCTCGTGAAGACAATGTATTATCCTGAGACTTGCTCTTCAGCAGCTGGAGCACTTCAGCTGACAGCTTAAAAAAAAGAACACCCAACCCCCAAGAACGTGGCTCCAGCTGCAGTATTCCAGTCGAACGGATAAACATTTGTTCCAGTAAGTGCCCGTAGCAGGGAAGGTGAAGCGATGCTGGTACGTGTGGGACCTGTCTGGTTTTCATCCCAAATACAAAATGACATCTCTCCTCGTCGGGAGTTTATTCTTGGTGCAGCGTTCCGTGCACGGAGCTGTATAAGATTATTTCTCAGATCATGGACTTTTCTGCACCTGTCCCTGCTGCTGTACAGGCTCCTAGCTTCAAATCCAGGGAGGGAGGATGATCAGAATCTGAAAAGGATCTTTTTGCTGTTAATCTGTCCAGAAGTAGTTATGTATTGGGCTGTTTGCTGAGCCTATATCTAATAAAATATCACCCCTGGTTTGAAGCAAATGTTTCTTTAAAAAAAAAATTTTATCAATTGGCAAGGGTTTTTTAAAATTTTTTTTTGGGGAAAAAAAAAAGTTACTAGCATAAAATTACAAAGAAGTATTTTTAAATTATGACCAAACTTTCCCAGGAGTCGTAAAGCAAATGGCCTGGCTGTTAAACGTACTCTTTGAGCTGAGTTTTGTGCTCACCCTAGAGCCTGTAAAAGGTAAAGGTTTGACCCCAGGGCTTGTCATACTTCTGTGACTAATTGCCATCAGTCTGATCTCTGGGGCTTTACTGCTCTGTCTTTGAAGTGGTCACATCATGCTGCATGCATTTAGTCATTTAGTGCTAGAGTTGGTTTTTTGGTGTGCGTTTTAAAAATATATCAAGTCATTTTTTCTGTAGAAGACTCAAAAAATCACTTGGCTTCACAGAAATCCAAGTTGGGCAATGTATCATTACTGACACTATCCTGAGTGTCCTGAGAAATGAGTGCCTTGGTTCTCCAGCTGCCCCGTTCAGCCCTTCACGGAATCAAACCTTTTCAGGCAACAGCGGTGCCGGTACCACGCGGGCTGATTTAGGAGACTTGTATAAGTCCTAGGATTGAGGTGGCCACCCCACTGCAGCATGCCCAGGAGAGCTGCTGTGTGATGCCCCAGGATCTCAGAGCTGAACTTCTCCTCTCCTTTGAGCGCTGGCTGAATCTGGAGCAGTAACAGCTTGGCTTGAGTCGGGAGGGTTTGTTTTGGCGAGGCTGAAAGCAGGTCTTCCGTGCCCGTTGCCCACCACGGCCGTGCACACACATCCTACGTCGCGGAGGGATTTACGTGTTCAGGGGTCCTTCCAGGTGAGCTCCCACGATCGGTGTCGTTGTCTGATCCAGGCAGAGCGGGGTCTTTCCGCTCGTGGCAAGTGTGTGGTGTGCACCCATCCCAGCCTCCCTCCTCTTCTTCCTTCACCCCCCCCTCTGCTGCTGAAGAACAGTTGTAGAAGAAGCTCTGGGACAGTTTTGGTGTAAGATGGCAGGGGTGAGGGCTGTCCTCAGTGTCTGCTGCTCCTGCCAGGAGACCTCAGCTCGCTGCCCCAGGGGCTGCCCTGCCTTCAGGTGGGGTTTGCAGCCCCTGCCAGGCTCTGCTGCTGGTCACCTTCATGGGTTGGTGGTTCTCTGATGGTTTTGCGTGCCTTGAATCCTTGAAGGGTTTCATTTCAGGTGGAATTGGGACTCTTTATTTGGCACAAAACAAAAGCTTGTACCTTTAAGGGTTGGGGGTTTTTTTTTTAGGCAAGGTGGAAAAGTGATATTTGGATATGAGCTGAAGTGATTCTTACTTAACAGATTCAGTTGTCGAACTGAAAATATCTATGATGGGACCATGCCAGAAAGTTGTTCCTGGCAGATCTTAGCTGGCAAGCATCACATCTCTGATGCTTCTTAGTGAAATTTTGAATTCCCAGTCCCAAACTCATGAGAATTGCCCGAAATAAGTGGCTTGTCTGGAGAGGATGACTTTCTCCATAAGCAGCACCTGCTCCTCAGGAAGCTCAGCCGCTGTCTCTGCCATGTGACGTTTCCCAGCAAGGGCTGAGGAGCCCCATGTATCAGACAGATGCAGAACCATGACCAGGCTTAGAATTACACGGGTGAGAGCAGCTCTGGGACGTGTCAGCTGCTCCCTGCCCTTCCTTTTGCACCAGCTGCTCTCCTTTTCCCCATGGCACAGCTCACGTGCCAACGTTGAGGAGGCACCTGAATCCCTGTCCCTGCCCACGGTAAGTGGCACGCTTCTCAGAATTGCCCCCGAGGGGTCTCAAAAGCATCTTGGGTGGTATTTCAGAAGGGTCAGTAGAATGATGGGATACGAGCTGGCACGTGGCCTCTGGGGTCTCTTGGGCTTAAGGATCTGAGAGCATAACCTGAACTGACCTCTGGAAGCGCACCCACAAAGCTCGCCCAGCGCGTGATGATCTCGCCCGGGAATCCTGTCTGGTCCATAGGGCAGGGTGCTGGAAAATGGAAGAGTTGTTCTCCTTCCACTTTTGCCATTAAATTCCTCTATGAACGTGGCCAGATCACTGTGTAGCCCCAGATCTGTCCCTTGAACAGCTTCCATCTGCCAAGAGCTGAGTTCAAAGCACCTTTATATATACTTTATATAATTTTGCCTAAATTACATCAATCAGACTGGTAAAACAAGCAGGATTTGCTCGTATTAAATAACAAAAAAAGAAGAAACTCCAGGTTTGTGGGGTTTATTAGCAAATTGCCAGTCACTACATGCGTCTAAGGGAATCTCCCATTATGTACCTAAGGAAATTGCTTCTTTTAATATATAAAATTGGATTTTCAAAGCGGAGATCCGTTGCAGCATCGTGTATATCCACTGACAGGAATTTCCAGAGCAGACTCCTTCTGTGCTTCCCCTTTTCTGTTAATAACTTCTTACAACTTTACCACATGAAAAACGTCTTGAAATTGCTTCCTGAGTTTTTTCCCCTCATGAAAACTCCCTGTTGTGAAATTTCCGTCGTGTGTTGCTTGCGGAATGAGGCCCCTATGGGCAGAGATGGTTCATGGAGGAGAACAGAGATGCTTCCTAAAACAGGACTCTTAAATGTAAAATGGCTTTGTATATTATTCTGTCATCCTGATGCCTTCTGAAGTTCAGGGAGACACCCAAATTTAAATTATTAAGTGGCATTGCCAGCCTGCTGGCCAAGTGAGTGCTTGCCAGACGTGAAGCGATGTGATTCATGAGCTGGGTTTGCTTGGCGACTTCTGAAACGCTTCTTAGTGTTTGATTTTTAGAATAATAATCACTCTTACTTGTGAATTCCTGTGTGCTTGTTGTGAGAGACTCATTTATTTATCTTTTTCTCTAAAAGCTACATTCAAAAGACACCAGTTCAGCCCCTGCTGGTTTTATACATTTATAAACCCCACTGCAGGAAAAAGCACACGAGAAAGACATACCTGTCATGGGTCACTGTTCTGAAGGGAGCTGTACTTAACACCCAGACCTTCACGTTCTGCATCTCTGCCCCTGTGTAATTTTTGCCTGGAAAAGCCGCATGCTGCCGGACGCAGCCGCTGGCAGGGGCCGCAGCTTCCATTGCTCCGCGGCGGTTTATCCGGGAGCACGGCAGAGCTGCCCCGCTCTCTGTTTGGGACTTACTCGTGCAATGCTCCTTTTCTTTATGACATCTCGTGGCTACATTATTTATTTAGCCTCCTGGTAACAAAGGCACCATTGTGCTCGAGAGCAGCGAGCGAAAGCGGAGAGGCTGCCGCTGCCACGGGACCGGATCGCAGTGCCCCCGGGAGCCTCGTTAGTTATTTCCCTGAGTGCAGAACGGGGAGCCTGTACCTGATGCCAAAGCAGGCAGCAGCTGGCATTGCTGCTCTTCAGCCGGACCCCGTCCCAGGGGAGCCCTGCTGTCCCCCTCCTCTCGTGTTTTACAGTGCTTGAAAGATAAACAACCAGAGCAGCCTTTCCCCGGGAGTTGGTCAGTAGCATCCCGTGCCACTCTTTAGTCCTTGGCTACGAGTCTGATTCCTGAATGGATTTTTTTGTATGTGTAGTGACAAGTCTCATTTAAATTGTGGTTTTATCATTATCTGTGGGAAAAAGACAGTGTATGACTTCTGACGAGTGACACATCCCTGAAACAGAACGTTTCTGTTTCCAAAACACCCCTTCGTTTTGCCAACATAAAGACAGAGCTTTGCTGTAGTTTTGAGCGGAATCGGTATCGGCCCCGGAGCAGGTTTCCGGGCAGGCTGCTGGCTGAGCACTGGACACACGGTCGTATCTTGGGTACCGCAGCACTGCGGGTCCACCCTTAGCCCCGCTGACCCCAGACTGGAGGGACTGAGCCCTAAAGGTTTCTGTGTTTCACACCCAGACTCTGCTCTGTATCGAGGGAAGCTCAGCACAGCGCTGGCGCCGAGCGTGAAGCGGCTCGGGATGAGTTTGTGTGACAGCCCGAGCTGCTGGGATGGCTTAGTGCTGCTGAGCGTGGCCTCTCCTCCTCCTCTCCCATTGACTCAACATCCACTTAATTCCTCTGTGAATTCTTTCAGCTCAATAAACCAGCAGAAAACTAAGAGAAACCCCTGAAGAGCTTCTGCTGAATTGGCCAACTGAATCAACCCGGCGGAGTCCAGCGAGCCCTAGAGCTGCAGCAAGGCCAGTCTTGGGGACAGGAGAGAGAGACTGGAAGAGGAGTGAAGACAGTCTCTGCCCTTGCAGCAGGGTGTTGCCTCCGCTCTATTTCCATTTAAATGGTCCGAGTAGATTCCTCTCTGAGGCCCCGGGACCACTGGGAATCTATGAGCCATGCGAAAATAAAGAGAAACTCTGTTAAACAGGTGAATCAAAACCACCTATCCAGGCTGGTAGAGCCCCTTGGTTCAGACTCTGAATGCCCCAGCATTGTACTGTAGCATTCTCTGAAGGTTCTTCCGTGAGCTCAAAGAGCTCAGATGCTGGTGGTATATTATTTGAATACGTTTACAGTGTGGTTTCTGTTGGGAACCTTGTTCAGCTACATACTGGTTTATTTTTCTCATGAGGTTTTCACTGTTCTCCCCTAAAGATCTACCATTATATATTTTACTAGGGAGGTATCCTGTGACTTTATTGGGTCAGAACTCCCCGTGAAGACTCGCGTGACTAAGAGCGTGGCTGGGCTGGGTGGCAGCGATACCAATCGAAGGTGATTCTCAGCTTGCCCCAGCACACAGCCGCTGGCCTCTGCCCCACGCTGCAGCGCAAACCCTGCTCGCTGCCACTGCTCATCCTGCTGGGACCTGGGAAACAGGCCTGAAAAGGAAACCTCTGGAGGTTGCTTTGTCCCCAGAACATTTTGTGTCAAATCAGGGACTGAAGGAACACAGGGACCTGCCTTTCTTCCACGGTACATCAGTATGACCTAGAACAGCAGTACTGGCTTTGTGTTACGGTTCTTCTCTAATCTACCACCAAACTATTACTTAAATAATAGAAAATGCTACAAGAATGTGTCGATTCTTTGCTGTAGTGTCATGCAGAAGGACCAACTCCTGTAGGAATGACTGGATTCTAGTGAAAGAATAACGACTCCGTGTCCGTACTGACACCATCTGAGTGAGTTTGGTTACTAGGTGGGGCAGGCACATCTGTGCAGCCTGGGATTGAGGAGATCTCTCGGGGATATTACTTTGTCTATTAGGCTGCTGCTACTCGGGTGGTTTTCGTGTGTAAACCCCGGGATTTTTATTTTTCCTTTATATCCGTGCCACCATTGACCTAGTTTTGGAAGCCAGCAACTCCGAGCAGCCATCTGTGTCCCAGCTGATGCCAAGGAATGCAAATAACATCAAAAGGTAATAACGCCCTGGGCGGCTGGAGGCTTTTATGGGTCGCATTTGCTGTTTGTGTTGCTTCCCCCTTTGGATTTTCCACTCTCCAACACCAAGCAAAAGAGGCTGGGAAGGCGGCTGCGGGGCGAGGGGGGCTCCCACCAGCCCTGCCCACGGCTCTTTACCTCCTCGTGAGGTGGCTGAGGAAGCACCAAGGTAGTTGTGGTTTTTACTTCATCCTTAAGGTGTTCGCCTTCATAAGCAGTGACCTTTTGGGGGTATTCGGGGCTGTACGGAAGAAGATTGTCCCGGCTGTGAGAAAAAAATGCCATTAAAATCCTATCTGCTGCCTGTAGGTGTTTGCGTGGTGTCACTACAGCGCAGCTAGAAAAGGCTCACCGCCCGCCCCACGTGCGCTGCCAGCTCCCTTGGCTCCTCTTGGTCGCCGATGTTCTCCGTGTTGTCTCCAGAGGTGCAGCTCCCTGCCAAGCTCAGAACTCTTCCCAGCGCTGCGTGCCTTCGGGAGGAGATCCGTGCCATGGCATTTCCCCCTGCACGCAGCCCTGGGGACACCTCGCCTCCAGTACCGGGCACAGTTCTGGGCCCCTCGCTTCCAGAAGGATGCTGAGCTGCTGGAGCGGGGCCAGGGGAGACAACGAGGCTGGGGAAGGGACTGGAAGGAAAGTCTTCTGAGGAGAGGCTGAGGGAGCTGGGGTTGTTCAGCCTGGAAGAGAAGACTCAGGGGAGACCTCCTCACTCTCTACCTGAAAGGTAGCTGTAGGCAGGGGGGGGCTGGACTCTTCTCCCAAGCAACCAGTGACAGGACAAGAGGCCGTGGCCTGAAGCTGCACCAGGGGAGGTTTAGGTTGGATATCAGGAAGCACTTCCTCATGGAAAGGGTCATTAAACACTGGGATGGAATGCCCAGGGAGGTGGTGGAGTCTCCATCCCTCGTGGTGTTTACAGGAAGGCTGGATGTGTCACTTCGTGCCGTGGTCCAGCTAGGTGTCGTGGTGTTAGGTCTTGGGCTGGACTTGATGACCTCAGAGGTCTATTCCGGCCTCAGTGATAATTCTGTGTAATTAAGAGGCAAGATTTGGCCTGTAATCCTAATTACTGCTTTTCTACTTCCTACTGTGCAGCCACCATGGCAGCGTTCGGGTGAAAGTCCCGCTGATGGCAACGACCAACACCTTTACCCTGAGTAGTGTGAGAGTTTGTCCATCTCTGAAGGCATTAGCTCTAAAAATTCAAGGATTCCCTTCAAGTCTTAGCTCTTGGTTAAGAAATCCACCATGCACAGCAATATTTCTGCTGAAGAAGAAGAGTTGGAAAACGTAAATGCACTGTAAACGTTTTGGAACCCAAGGGCTGGTAAAATGAACCTCAGCTCTGTTGTTTTTACTAAATCCTTTGCTTGTTTTTACTCTTGGCCCCATTTATTGTTGTTACTGTGTAAGTTTAGAGATAACAAACCAAAGCGTGCTTTTTGATGGCTTGTAGGTCTCCCACAATTGCTTTGGTTGCTTCCTAGTGGTGGTGAGGGAGTGGCTGGTGTGCTGGTCTGGCACAAGGAGGAGGTTTCTGCCTTGCTTCCATCCTATTCTCTGATTCCAAGGCATTGTAGTGTTTTTAGTTGCCAAGAGCAGCTGTAAATTCTCTCTTCTGGGGTCTCTCCATCATGTCTCATTCAATTATTAGTAGTCACTAAGCATATTCCCATGTTTCAGCCAGGGCAGGGCTGTGGTTAACCTCACCTCTCAGGAGCACCTCCTTCTCCCTGTCCCTCCGGAGCATCCCTGCGGAATCTGAGGGCAGAGCAAGGGGTGACAGTTCAGCCCCAATCCACGGCGCTTCAGGCAAAGGCAGAGAGAAGGTTTAACTGTTAACACTTGTCAAAAGTGGATTTACTGTGAGAGCCAGGGCCTCGTGGGAGCCGTAGCCCTGCTCCCCGTCGGCTCTGCCCGGTGTTCTGCGTGTTGGGGGTTTCAGCAGCACGGCTGCACCGTCCTCCCCTCCCGGCACGGGATCCAGCCTCGGAACAGTTTGCCCTTGGGGATACACAAATCCTTAGAGATGCAGACCACATACGAGATTTAATAACTTCTTTACAAGGCAACCGGCTCATAATTTAGGAGGAGTATTTGGAGGCATGTGATTTATATGTTGAACTAGCTTCCTAATTAGCGAACGCTGTCGCTGTGTGCACGTTGCTGTGCATTATTGCAAGGACTGGGAAAAGCTCTGTGGTTTAGAGCTCCTGTGCTGGCAGGGCTGGCTCCCCGAGGCTTTGCACTCTTTTGCCAAGTTTCGAGCAGTTTGCTCCGAGCAGTTGCTGACACTTCCCACCCTGCAGAAGCTTTCAGCAGCCTCAGGCTGGGAGGGAAGTCAGGTTGTCTCACAGTTCTTAATGCATTTATCCTGTCAACAGCGTGGCAAGAGGAATGGTGTTCACCCCCAGTTTACGTACTGGAGACGCTTCGTGAATGTCGCTGTCTGTGTGGTTCTTGTCCAGAAGACAGAAGTTGGCTGCTGTGCCATGTCTGGAAAAGCCTGGACGATGTCTCGACTTTGACGCGTTCGAACGCCTTTTAAGAAAATCTCATCCTGATATGAGGGCCAAACCTCCCAAGATCTGTGACAGACAGAATCATAGAACGGCTAGGGCTGGAACCTGGAGCTAGACCAAACTCTCCCAGGTTAGCAGTGTAGCTGCTCAGTTTGACCCTCCCTGCTGAGCCTGGGAGAGGCAGGAGCTCAGCTGTGAACCCTCTGAGGCACGGGGTGGGAAAATTGTGGTGTTGGCTTTCCGTAGTTTCTCATGGGGCCTGTTTGAACCTTTACTATTCACAGAGGACTCGGGTTTATCTGCAGTGCTCTAACAAACTGGTCATCTCAACACCAGCACAGAACAAACACGCAACCCCTCCTGCGCCGCGCGGGCATGACCCGTGTCACCAGCTCTGTGCCCAAACCAGAGCTCTGCTCCAGACCTGGCAGGAGGGCTTGTCATTTTTCTTCCAAGCTGGTATCACACAGTGCAAGATTTATTGATTTATTTTTTTATTTTAATATATTTACATCCAGTTCTGGTCTCCCCCGTTCAAGAGGGACAGAGATTTACTTGAGAGAGTCCAACAGAGGCTATGAGGATGATGAAGGGGCTGGAACGGCTGCCTTATGAGGAAAGGCTGAGGGACCTGAGGCTTTTTAGTCTAGAGAGAAGACTGAGAGGGGATCTAATTCACGTCTATAAATACCTAAGGGCTGGGCGTCAAGAAGGCAGGGACAACCTCTTTGCACTCGTGCACTGTGTCAGGATGAGGGGCAATGGATTCAAGTTCGAGCACGGGGAGTTCCACCTCAACATGAGGAAGAACTTCTTTACTGTAGGAGTTGTAAAGCATTGGAATAGATTCCCTGGAGAGGCTGTGGAGTCTCCTTCTCTGGAGACTTTCCAGACCTGTCTGGATGCATTTCTGTGTGATCTGCTCTAGTTGTGTCCTGCTCTGGCAGCGGGGTTGGACTCTATTTTGGAGATCCCTTCCAACCCCTGCCATCCTGTGATTCTGTGATTTCTCCGACTGTTGGAATCTGTCCCTTGCCTCCTGTTGCAGAACTCTTGACTCGATCAGATACCAAGTCGCTGCTTTGTGAAAACAGTATTTAATGCAGTGACTCAACACCGAGCTGGTTACTGAGTAACTTCCCAGGAGCCCTTCTCCATGCTCTGGGAGTTACTGATCACACTCTGTGCTGCTGAATAAATTGTTAGGCTGAGGGGTGGTCTGTTTGTGTGCAGGTTTCTGGAGAGGAGCCTGGATGGTTGCTCGCAGAAGAACCTCAAGGCTGACTCTGCGTCGCACTGGAGAATAGTTTCCTCCTTGCCACCGTGGAAAAACTGCACGTAGCCACAAGTGAGGGGATTGTTTTTGTAGGGAATGTGGAAGGAATCCTCATTTTTCCCTTGAGAGATGATACATAAGAACAAGTCAGAGAGCTGTTGGCTGCATGGCATTATCCAGCTGGCAGCTTAGTTTGAGGAATAAAACAGTGGCATAAAATCAGCTTATTTTTTTAAGCCCAGCTGAAAACTATTGGGAATTCATCTCACTAGAAAGGGACGTTATAAAATGTTAGTATCTGGTTTCATCGCTTATATTTGGAGGCAGGAAGGAATTTATTGCAGAGCCTTGAGTTGATTCCGAGTCGCATAAAACAGATGAAAGCCTCAATCTGTGCCTTCTGTGCTGCTTTATGAACAAAACACTCGGAAAATGAGAAAAGCACCTCATGAAAGAAAAATAATTCAAGAAAATCTGACCAACCCCCCCTGCAGCATGTAAAACAGGGCTTTGGAGTTTCCATGAGCTGGATTCACTTTTGTAGTACAACCCTTTTTCTCTTTCTCTCTGGAAGTAGAACATCATTTTTTAAGGAAATCACACCTAACTCCTTTGAGTTGGATTTAATTAGCTTTCTGTCTGGTAGTAAGTACTTCTCAGCTGCCCCAGAGCAAGGGCTTTCTGCCTGCGTGCTGCAACCACAGCCTGGGGACAGCCAAGCAGAAGGTGTATCAGAGTGCAGGATGCTCTTCTGGTGATGCCATCCCGGTGGGGCGCACGGGAGAGGAGCGTGCTGGGCCCGGGGGCAGCGGGGACCTCGCCTGCTCTCCCTGCTGTGGCCTCGGCAGCATCTTCAGGGAGCTTTTCTGTTGTGCCCACGCGGGAGTTGTGGCCGCTGCCCAACAGCTCAGGAAGGAGAAAAGCGCCATCGTTAATAATTGACCGGTGAGATAATGAAAGAGCCGAGCCTGCTGTTTGCTTTCCTTCCTTGGCCACTGCCAGCGCAGCGCTGGGCAGGACGGGATGTGGTGAGCCAAGGGGCCGTTTCCACCAGCCAGGCAGAGGGACCAGGCAGAGGGACAAGTCTCTTGTGCATCTTCAGCTGCGTGTGGAGCCGCCGGGACGTGCGGAGGGACCACCCTGGCGTGAGCTGCCTTGAGAACACCTCAGCTTCTCAGGTTTGCAGCTTCTTTCCCCTGCCTTCCGGAGCCTCGGCAGACGGAGCTGGAATGTGGGTCTAAAGAAGCAGCTTTTGTGTCCTGAAGTTGGAGGTAGAAGGTTTGTGCTGGTTGTGCCTGTGTGAAGGTGTGGGCAGAGCTTAGGGGTCCCGGGAGTGGTTTCAGCGGGGGGGTCTCTGCTTTAGGTGGCTGTAGGTGGTTGGTCTGGTCTCTGTAACTGCCCAGGTGCTGTGATGCCTGCCTGCGTGTTTCCCTTCTGCACAAAAAGGGTGGAAAGAACACTCTGGTTACTCTGTGTTGCCCGTGTCTTGGTTGCTGTAAACCTGGTAGGAACAGTGATACTGCTGATCTTTAACTGCTGCTGCATCCCTGTTCGGGGAGGGAGGGGGGCTCGGTGGAACCCCGAGTGCAGACCTTTGAGGGTCCTCAGACCTCACAAGGTTTAAGGCAGAGCTTGTGTGATGTAAGGTGGTTTGAGTGCTTCCAGATGCACCCGGCCATGCCCGTGGGTGCTGTGGCAGCAGCTGACAGGAGCTGTCTGCCAAACAGGAGGTGCACGGTGTGTGCTCGGCCCCCAGGTCACACAGGAGAAGGATGATCAGAGATCTATTGCCAGAACCCATCCAGACCCAGGTGGGAGGCAGCTGAGGTGGCAGGAGGAAGGTGAAAAATGAAGTGTCCAAGTGTTGTGTTTTCTATCGATCCTTTCTCTCCACCAAGGACTAACTGGGCTCTCGGGCTTCTTCCAGAGCATCTGCTGCCAAAGTCCAGCAGCTCCCATCCGGAGGCACCCTTCTGTAACAGCTGGCAGAAAAACAGGTGAAGGAGCAGGATATGTCTTGGAGAATATTAAAGCCACGTTTTGAAATGTTTAACCTAGAGTTGCAGGCAGCCTTAGGCACGTGTGGTTACACAAAGCCACCTGCACTTCAGGGCTTACCCGCCGTATCTCTGCGTGTGGCAGATGACATTTTTCATAGGGAAATGTGTGAATGTAACCAAATGATTAAACAAGGGCGGGAGCAAATTTGGACCAGAAAAGTCTGGTTTTAAAATGTTAGGATTATTAGTGTGTCAGGGAGCAACCTCGAGCTGTTGAGGACGTGGAGAGTCTGGGGTGTCACCTCGGTGCGACGGTCAGCGTGATACCAGCACAGGAGCTCTGCTCTGTCCTGGCCGTGCACGTTAGGCACTCGTTTGCAGAATGAAGAACAGCCAGGTCCGTGTTCAGCAGAGGTCTGGCAGGTAGGTGTTTTTACACACACGAGAGGTACCCGTGGTACAGAGGCACGTAATGATCCTCCAGCCCAGGCTGGGTTTGAGTGGTGAGGCTGATGAAGAAACGCGGGTTGTGGGTGGCAGATTGGAGAGCTCGAAGGAGAGTTTCCTGTAGAATGGGTTAAACATCGAAAGCCGTAGCTGCAAAACCTCCCTCCTCTCTGGTGGGATAGGGAGCAGTGGCTGTGGAGTGCTGCAGGCAGGGAATCTCCCAGCCTCTGTTTGCCCACTAACTGCGTGATCCTCGTGGATGTTTATGAATACAAAGGGCGAGTGTCAGGAGGCTGGAGCCAGGCTCTGCTCTGTTATGTCCAGTGACAGGACAAAGGGCAACGGGTGCAAGCTGGAGCACAAGAGGTTCTGCAGAAACAGAAGGAAAAACTTTTTCACTGTGAGGGTGATGGAGCCTGGACCAGGCTGCCCAGAGGGGTTGTGGAGTCTCCTGCTCTGGAGACGTTCCAAACCCTCCTGGACAGGTTCCTGTGTGACCTGCTCTAGGGGGTCCTGCTCTGGCAGGGGGGTTGGACTCGATGGTCTCCAGAGGTCCCTTCCAACGCTGAGCATTCTGTGATTCTCTAAATGAAGCTTCCACTTCTTGCTGTTGAGTTACTCTCCTGCTGCCAGAGGCTGAGCGACTGCCCTGGCATCAGCTGCTTTCGGGAAGTCTCCTCGGTACTGCTCTGTGTGCTGCCTTTCCCCAGAACGAAAGACATTTGTGCTTTCCCCCATCCTTTTCCTCTGTCTCCCGTGGATGTGGCCGTGTCTGAACGCTGTTTGCAGACCAGGAGTTGAGCTTCTGCCCGTGACTCCGAGCAGCTTTCACCCCAGCGTGAAACCTGTGCTCACGTAGCTGATGGATGTTTCCAGGTCACATTTGATGGTTTTCTCAGTGTTTGCTGTGGAAACCAGTGAGGATAACGTTCAGTGAGATTAGGAATCAATGCTTATGAATTCTGCCCGAATGGAAGATATGGGAAAATACTTAACGCTTTCCAGAGGAACGGGCCAGTCTGATAGATGTGATGTCTTGTATAAATATGATGGGTTTCTGTTATTCCAGAGGAATGTTGTGTAGTAACAGCAGCAATGGTTGTTCTCACGGCAGTTTTATCTGTGGAAACCATAATTACAGCAGAGAGAAATTGGACTCTACAGTCTCCTGTCTGCCTGGGCCTCTTGGACCGTACTGGCAGGACCGTCCATTAAGCCTCTGAGAGGAGTTTATAATGGAACTGAGCAAGAATGTGTACAGCTGCCTGGAAACCACTATTCTTCAAAAGATAAGATGACTTTATGGCATTTCCCAGCCCACCAGCTCTCACCCGTAGGTCTGAATGAGAGTTGACTCTCCCAGAGCAATAGTAGAAGCCCAGGGAAGGTGAATCCCAATCCATAGAACGCTGTGGATCTCTGCTGTGGGATGTGGGGCGGTTGCTGGAGCTGCCCCTTGTGAGCACTAGGGTTTTCCTAATTACAGTCTGTTAATCATGGATGCCTTGCACAGAGTGCTCACCAGCTTCTGCTGTTAGTCACGCTGGAGTCCAACCACACGTCTATGGAAGGGGATGTTCAACTGGATTTCACCCATTTAGAGGCCAGTTTCTTGGCTTGTGGGTCGGTCAGGAGGAGGGCAGGGGGACTGTGAGATCTGTAGTTCTCTCCAGCATTTCTTGGACGGCCTTGCTGGCAAGCAGTGAACAAGGTAGGGATGAGAAAACATCTTCTGAGGCTGCTCTGCCCACTGATCTATGAGCATGTGCTCGTGCTGCAGCTTACCCTCTTCCTGAAATCCACTCTTGTTTTCCTTGCTGTTAAAATGTGATGGGTTATCCGTCAGAGAGAACTTCATCTGCCAGAGATTTCTCGCCTCTCTACGTGTACCGAGTCAAGGAGGGGAGGGAAAAGTGGTTTTCTGCCCTTAAAGAGCAGCCTTCCTCCTAACCCTGTTGTGGGGTGGAGGAGGAGGCAGCTAGTGAAGGCTTTTTTCTTCATTGGAATTTTCTTCTGTGTTTTCTAAACCACTGCATTATATATATATATATATGAGATGTATATGTATAATATATACTCCTTCTAAAGGAACATCTCTGGAAATGGGCAGTATCATTAATGTGTCTTTCTTCCTGAAGTTTGGAGTTCTTTCTGTAATTACTTAAAGCTCTTCAATAGTTTTGAGCCTGTTGTTACAGCCTGTAAAAGCAGGAGGGATGCTAAATTTATGGCACCAAATGAACTCGATTAGATTTTTTTTTTTTTTTTTTAAAGAAGGAGGAAAGTTGTGATGCAGTAGGAGAGATGAAATGGAAAGGGTCGGGAACGTGTGGGACGGAGCTGATTTCTGGCAGAAGCGGTTTTTTTGCAGAGTGCCTCAGAGGTAGAAACAAAAGTACGTGTTTGGGGTTTAGCAGATTAGGGAGTCGTGGTGGTGAAAACCAAGAGAAATTTTGGAGGCTGAACAAGGAAGTCAGGGAATTCAAGGACAATGGAGAAGTATGTGGCGGGTGACTGCTCTAATTAAAAGGTCAGGCTCTGCTGGGTGCTCAGAAGAGGTCTCTCACAGGGCTGTGAGGAATGGCCAGACCTGATCTTCCTCCTTAAATCCTCAGACAGAGATTGGACCATGGTTCTTGGGTCTATAAGTGTTTCATTTGGGCCACAGCTTTTCACCAGCCAAGTGCCTGTGTTCTTGAGGTGCCCAACAGTCCTGTCCAGCAGTGAGATGTCATCGCTGTGGGAAGTGGCTTCAGGAAAGGTGTGGGGTGCGCTCATCCTGGCATCAAGGCTCAAGGGAAGGTCCCACGGAGCTTCCCAGCAGGAATCTCCTTCTCTCAGAGCTGGGCTTAGCTGGGTGAGGAAGTTTAGGAAGACTTACCTTGCCCTCCTCCCCTCCCAAAATACGGATATTGAAGTGTGTTATTATTTCAATCCCCCTCCAAATGACTCCAGACACTTCCCTAGCTCCAGAGGCCTGATGGCCGTTATCTGTGGGCTTTTCTGGAAATGTTTACATTCCTCAAACTACGGTGAAATTCAGTTCTGTGCAAACGAGGTAGAAACCTCAACGAAATCCCATTTAAGCTCTGTTTGGAGAATGTCTGACACGTTGACTTTCCCTGGCACCCAGTAGCAGGGGAAGTTTCCCACTGGGACTGCATAAACCAAACTTGGAAGCTTGTCCTTGGTGTGGATGGATGGGTGGGTGGGTGGATGGATGGGTGGGTGGGTGGATGGATGGATGGAATCCTTGGCAGCCATTAGCTACCTGCATGATGGCTCTGGAAACTGCACTACATGAGAAATCTGGTTTTTAGTCTTAAGAAATCTTGGCAGGAAAAATACAGGTGAGCAGAATGTGTCTTCCAGTCATCTAACGGGGATGTCATCAGGTATCTTATGTTGACTTCCACTCTGAAACCTAAAGCTGGAAGTCCTCAAGGATAAAATTGTTGATTATAGGGTGGGGGGTGGGGGAAGTGAATATATATCTATTAAAGAAGAAAAGGCAGAGATAAATGTTGACTTTCAGAGATGCTGGGCACACAGATGATCAGCCAGCCACCCTTCCCTGGGTGCACTGTCCTTCCATGTCCCTCCCCCCTTCAACAGTCATGAGAAAGTCATGGAATTTGAAGACTTAATTTGTCTGGAATTTCTGGATATTTCACAGTCTGGACAAAGATGCAGATGTCTTGTGTCTCAGGAAGAGATACAGTCTCTGACAGTGCCTAGGTCATCCGTGCCGTGAGCGTCCAGAGGTGTCTGTCCTGGATGGAGATCTGGGAACCTGCACTAGATGGTTCAGCTGATCACCTGCCAAAGGTGTCTGTGATACCAGAGACTGTTTACTTTCCTTCCCCAAGATTTCGGACTCTCCAGACTTCCCTGTGACAGAACTACCTGCTCAGGCAAGAGTCTGACAGATGATATTTTGGCAGCAGTTGGGTCTCGTGGTCTGCAGAACAGATGGGTCAGGTGCTGTGGACTGTGCAACCGATCGGAATCTGAAGAATTTCAGCTAATATTTACATCAGGTGTTTGCCTTTGATAAGAAACAGGTCATTCACAAACAGGTACATGACATAATATTGGTAGGTTCGTCACGGTGTTTGCTTTGCATTTCACACACTTATCGTTCTCGCTGCTGGGAGAACAAGTTGCACAGTGTGGTTTGATACGGATTAATAGCTCTGCCTTCCCCCACGATTTCCACGGAGCCCGTTTGTTTAAAAAGGGCAGGTTTGCAGAAACAGAGCTGCGAAGTCTTCCACATCCCAACACATCAGCAGGGTATTGCCTTCGTCTCAAGCAGCTGGTAGGAGAAATCCCATTTGGTTTTCCAAAGTCACTGTTCCTCGCCTATGAGCACACGCAGTCCAGGCTGAGAAGAAGGTTTGAACCTTGTGTTTATTAAGGGAACTGCTCATTCTCACTTCTCTGGTGGAAAGATGGTGTTGGGAACTGCACAAGCGTGCAAACGTGCTGCATGGCTGTGCTCAGTGCCAGGGATGTTTCTCCTGGGTTGTCGAGGATAAATCAGAGACTTGATAAAGAAAATGCCTGTGTGTCAGATGGGTGATGCATTTTATGTAACTTCTGTAAGTACAGGTGAGTTATGGGTTAATTACCAGCACCTCATACCATCTGAATGAGGTGAGACAAGAACAAACTGCAAGCAGAAGAAAGCTGCACAACGGGTAACTTGCTAAGTGACCACACTCTCGAGTTGCTGATTTTTCTCTGTACAGGGGTAATTTGCCAGAGACTTTGAGGCTTTGACCTACTAAGCTGCTTGCAAGGAATTCAAGGTTGCTCAATGCACGCCTTCCCTAGAACTAAGAGGTTGAGGAGGTGACTGGTGTTCCAAGAGTGGGCTGTGAGGGACTGGAGCCTTCGTCACGACTCGAGGCTGCACTCAGTGCTCGGAGGCTGTATTTGGTAAGGTGGGGTGAAGGAGTTTTAATGCAAGCGCTGGTGGCTGAGCTCAGAAAATGTGCAGCATGGGCTGTAACGATGTGAATTCCCTGGCCCTGCCTTGACACTATTCTATTTCTTTTTTTTAAAATATGATTATTATGGTGGAAACGTGGAACAGCTCTTGTTTTGAGACATAAGACATCATTATCTTAGCCCAGAGACAGCCCAGCCTTGTGTACACAGCATCCTGTGTTACCCAGGTTTTGTTCTTCCTCAGCCATCAGCCTGCTGGGAAGCATCAGACAAGTCCTGTTCCCTGTGGAGTCCCCGTTTCTCTTCCATGCTTTTGTTCATCTCCTCTCTCTAGTCTGTCAGATCTATAAAGCAAAAAGTGTGTGCTTTCTATTTGCAAACTATTTCTATTTGTGTGCTTTGCAGAGAGGGCTGTGCCCTGTGGAGTATTTCCTAGGCAGTACTGCAGTAAATATGAGAGATCAGTGGATGGAAATCGTTAGCTACTTTTTTTCCTCCTTTTCCTTTTCTTTTATCCCAAAGAAAACACACAACAAAGCTTTGCACCTTAATAGGTTGTTAGTGGCTTTAATAGGTTGTTAGTGGCTCTGTTTCTTCCCCAGGCATGGAGTGACACACTGTTAATACAGTTCCCTTCATCTGCTTGGTGCTGTTGGCTCTGATACACTTCTGATTTCAGATTTTTCTTCTTGCTTTCGGAGGTTTACCATTAAAATATCACAAGCCCGCCTGGAATGTGCCCGTTGTGTAACAGCATTGCCAGGGCATTTCAGAGACCCGGAGACACAGTGTAGTCCACGGGGGTGTTCTACCTCCTACCAGCTGAGGAGAACAATGACAGCATTGTTAACATCGGTTGGGTTTTCAGTCCATTAATGATTTTGTTTTCCAAGCGAGAGAGAAGGCAGTTTTCACACAGTTCCTGAAACACACTGAGAGCAGCGAGCCTGCTTCCAGGGTTTAGGTAACATCTTCTCCAAAAGGAATATGCCAGGCTTGCCCCACGGTGTGTTTCAGGGCCTGATTATTTACATTTCAGCAGAGACTTCTGGAGAACAGCGTTTTACTTCAGGGCTCTTCAGTTTTCAGTCGCTTCAAGGATGTGAAATTGCAAACTTGGTCTTAAGCAGATGAGAGATGCAAAACGTGAGCCGTGGTGGCAAGAGTGGGACCAGGGGTCACCCAGCGCAGTGGGGGACGTCCTCTTGGTTATCTGGCACTTCTCCACAGAGCAGAAGGAACAACTGCAAGTATCTTCAGACAGGTGACCAGAGAGACTGCCCAGCAGGAGAGGATGTCCCATGAGCTGCAGTGTCCTCCGGCACAAACTGGGACTTGGTGCTTGCTGCTGCTGTTTCCAAGTCGGATGTTCTGCCTTCAGTCTTCTGAGATACTGAAATTATGTGTCTTATTATTTCTGGTGTCATCAGAAGAACCCAGGACATACATTCTTCACTGTGTTGCCAGCCTCACTGTGAATCACAAACGGGTAGCTTGAAGTAATGAGGGGAAAGAGTTGCTGGGAAGCACTGGTGTAGGAAGCCAAGAGAGTCTTTCGTTGATCCACGTAAAGCAAAGCACAACCGTTATTCAGATTCCACACGTAGCTGTGAACAGTGAGAGCCAGAGTCCCCTTGTAAATCAAGGTGGCTCCATTAACTCCAGTGGAACAGTGCCAGCACATCCCAGAGCAAGTCTTGGCTCGGTCCGTAAATAGCAACAGTTGGGCACTGGAGCTGCTGGGAGAGGTTCCACAAAATTTGGATTAAAAACCCCCAAAGCGACCAGAGATAAAACTACCAGAGAGATCTGCCTCCTGGTTCTCTCGTGGGATGCGGTCCCCTCGAGGTGCCTCCCAGCACCTCCAGGTACCAGAGAGCTCTCACAGCTCAGCGGGACCCAGCGGTGGGCTGGGTTGTCAGGGGCAGCCTGGTGGTGTGGGTGATGTAAGAGCTGTGTGATAGCTACGGTGGGACGGGCTGGGTCTGCATTTGGTGGCAGCGCAGTCGTCCTCGCTGTGCAGCTGCAGGAAATCCTTTCACCAGGTACCCAAAGTTTCTATTTCTTTAAATCCTTCAGCGCACCGCGGTGGAAAGGCCGGAGAACGGCATCATCAGCCAGCGATGCTTTCTGATTCCTAGGGCACCTCGTTCCTCGGGGACAGACAGTTACATTTCACAGCTGTATTTTCAATCGTCTCTGCAGAGAGAACTTCTCCGGGTGCCCTTGAGCTGGTTTCTCACTGAAGTTTCCGAAAACCAAAAGCCCAGCAGAAATTCCCACTGTGCTGTGTTACGCTGTTTGCCTTTCCCAGAATCTAGTTAATTTATTTACCGTGCCCCGCCATTCCCAGTTCCCTTTATAGATTAACCTGAGTATTTTGGCTCTGACCCACCTCTTCCTTTGGCTCGAAATGAATGATAGCAGGACTGTCTTTGAAACCGGGCAGGAATGTGGAGTTTTTTGATTAAACAGCAACATCACCCCTGAAACCTCTCTCCCTGTGCCAGCTTTGTCAGGCCCCGCTGCAGACGTTCGTTACTGGGAATGGCAGAAGAAGGTCTGGGGAGCTCGACCTCTAAGAAAACAGACATGTAATATTCTAGTAGGATTTGGAAACAGTTTATGTCTCCTCAGAAGGTGTGTTAGTTGCCTCTGAAGGTTTTCAAGACTGCTTTCTTTTAATAACTCATCAGCCTTTAGAACTAGTTTAAAGGAGAATTACTAAGCAAGGTCCCTGGCTGGTCTGGGTCAGCCTGTTCTTAGGAGCTGATGGTACCCGTGAGCGTGTCAGAGGGCTCTGAAGCATGTTGAGAGGCTCTCACTAACAGTGTGAGCATCTCCTGCCTGTCTTCTATTGGCCTGTTCAGCCAGCTGCTTGTAGAGACCTCCTCTGTTAAAGTAAACCCACGCACACCGTGTTTGACACTCGGCGTCGAGTGCTGCTGATAACCATGGGCTGTTCCTAGACCCTGCAAAACCCAGGTGCTTGTTGCACGTGGACTCGAAGCTGGTGCTTTTTTTTGTAGTAAGTTTGGTAGGTTTGCAGGGGAGCTCTCGGCATCAGCCATAAAAAGATATTTGTCTGTCTTTTAAAATGTGTGGTTTGCTGCTGACAGCAGAATCTCTCCTCGAGATGCTCTGTCGATCTCTCATCAAGCCACTTCGTAAGCCTCTGGGAAAGCTTCTCCAAGATGCGTGTTTTTGAGCACAGATGGAAAAGCCATGGAAGCTCATCTCCGCAACAAACCGTTTTCATCGTGTTCGTGAAATAAAGCATTATTTGGTTCGTGCTGTGGCAAGTGGCAGCCTTTAAGGAGGGGGGAGAAGGCTGATGAGACTGATTATAATCATGATTTCTTCCTATCTGGTAATTCTTTGGGGTTAATCTGCACACTGCTTATTCAGTACAGTTATCCGTGTTCTGTCACTGTGAAACATGGACCTGCCAGGTGTGTGTGGTCTTTAAGCACCTCCAGGGTAAGGCAGCATCTTGAGCTGGGACTTTCAACCTCTCTGATTTATTTCTAGGCAGATTCAGAGACTAGTTTTGATTCCGGCCCTTGACTGTTTTGCAATTGTAAGAATAATGAGAGAGCATCTTCTAATTGTATGTATACTCTTTTAAGGAAGATCTGGAGAACCTGTTATTAAAGACTTAGTTGCCCTGTTTGTGATAGAGGAAAATGTTCCAGGATTCTGATGATTTACTGCTAGCTCCTCTAAATACTGTTTCCACATTCCCATCTTGGGCATGTGTGTGATGCTCACTGCCTGACCCCCCTGGGTGTGATCAGGATCCTCTGACTGAGTGTCTTTCACATGTTTCTCTTTCTTTTTAGGATCCTCTAGATACCACTGGAATGTGACTACAGAGAAAAATGTGGTTTTCTAACAACTTGGTTGGGGACAATTAATCAGACTTTGGTTTCTGGAAATGCTCCAGCATGGATTCATCCAGGAATGAGCTAGAAAGATGGACTCACGGGCAAGGTGGCAGAATTGGGGAGCTGGTAGAGCCCATGACCTCTCCTGACAACGGTAACAGTCTTTCACCGGCGAAGTCGATCGGCAGCGTCGACCATCCCTTGCACCTCCCTGGAAGAGCAGACTCTGCTTACAGCTCTTTCTCAGGGGGGTCGAATGTTCCAGAGTATCCCACCCCGCCGTGCTGCGGCGAAACCTGCTGTTTGCCTCCAGAGCAGGCACCGTACATGGACTCGGAATATGTAAGAGGTATTTACAACCTCAGCACAGCAAACCCCGACCCCAGGTGCCTGCCTCCCTGCAAGGCACCAGAGCTGAGCCCCCCTAGTACCGCTGTCAGCCCCAGTCTCGCTGAGCGCTGCGGAAGCACTCCTAGCCCAGGGGCTGCAAACCAGGGACCCCCGCCTCTGGTGGCACCTCCGCCTTCTCCTCCCAGGCGACTCGATAGCTACAAAGTCACGAGGCACCTTGAAAACTCCAGAGGGAGACGCAGCTCGGGCAGCGTCGGCGAGAGTGGCGTGCGGCCGGCTCCCTGCGCGCAGGACGGGCAGCTGCCGGGGAGGGATGCGCCCTGGGGTCAACGCAGGGATGAGGCTGCGGAGCGAGATACAGCGGCTTCTAGGGGAAAGACTCTGGAAAAGAAGGGCCTGTCTTCTGGTGTGACAAACGAAGTACCTACATCAAAAATTCAGGGGTTGAAGGCAGAGGAAAATGGAGAGTGGAACCCATCCCAACAACCTGTGAAGAGAAGCAACCCGCACGTTTTCAGCAGACCTTCTTCATTCATTTTTCAGGAGTATTTGAAGACTGACTCTGTGGCTAGCATCCCTAAAATGCTTTCTGCCTATAATCCAGTTCATGCTTATAGAACCGCTGACGAGAGGAACTCCAAGTCCTCCCAGGCAGCGCACACCGAGCCTACGGCCGTTAACGCTGCACGAGAGGACAAACAGCGTCCCTGCGGCGTACGCCAGGCAGCCTCCAGAGCAGCAGAGCTGCAGAACGCCCGGCCGGAGCCCAGCCAACGCAGAGCATCCTTGCCCTGCCCCTGGTACCCGCTCCGTGCCGAGTCGCATTCCGACGGGGATCAGGAGGTGTTCGAGGACAGTTGTGACTTAAAATATATGGAGAATGCTCTTGTAATTAAAAATGCTTCCGGGAAGCTGAACGGTTGTACAGATGAAAACCAGTGCTGTGATGCTGAAGGAAAGGTTGGGAGTGATGGGAGGGAACCTCTCCCGAGTGACCAAGCCGAAGAGCAGAGACCGTTGGTGTCCTGCAGCTACGGGAGGGTGGACGTGGGGCATCCTCGCTGCGAGGAGTCGGAAGAGGGGAATCCGCAACGCTGCCGTAGTACGGGCCAAATGTCTTCTTTCAGACCAAAGAAAGAGTTCGCATCTCAGTTTTTACGTGAAGTCAAGACAGAAAACCAGGCTCATAAGAGCAGTCCTGACCCTAGCACGCGTCTGGAACAAGAGGAGCCTCCTGCTCAGAAACCCCACCCTGACTTTCCCAAGCAGCCCGTCAGGCAGCCGCAGGACGACCTTGCTGCTGAACAGATAACCAGGCAGACGACCCCCATGCTTTACTACCTTTCTGGGGGGAAAACCAACAGCGCCCTGTGCCCCAGCAAGCTCACCCAACGTCAGGAGGAGCCCAGGAGCTCCCCAAAGGAAACTCCAGCAGGCAGCCGTTCCGCCTCGGCGCGCTGCCTGGAGATCCAACGGGATTGCAGCCGGTGGCAAAGGACCGGCCACCCCCCCCAGTGCCCTGCTGCTGCGCTGCTGGGGATGGCAGATCTCACACTCGGGAGCCCTGCTTCAGCCACAGAGGAGAGCTTGAAGAACGACTACAGAGAGAAGCTTAAAGTGGCTCAGAAAAAGGTGCTGAGAGAAACCTCTTTTAAAAGAAAAGACTTGCAGATGAGTTTGCCCACTAGGCTGAGACAGAAACCTTCTAAAAGGCCATCAATTGAACACCTTAGGTCTTTATCCTTATCCAGTGCAAGCGAGGATGCACAACCTGTTCCTTCTTCCCTTTCTCATCTAGAATCCTTGGAAAGTTTCAATGGAGATGAGGAAACTAAGAGGCCACAAACAGGTCGGATAGGGGGAAGGAAAAGGGTAGCAAAGGAGCAAAAGAAACTGTGTTATTCTGAACCTGAGAAACTCAATCAGCTGGCAGGTAAGGACGTGTCGTGGAGTCAAGTCAGGGATGAAATCACTGAGCAAGATAGAGTGGCAGGTAGGAGAAAGGCTCTGGAGAACAGAGGGAGGGCACTTTCCAGTTCGAGCATCTCCAGGACAGAGCTGAAACAGATCCAGCACACTGCACTGCTCGAGTACATGGAACGGAAGATTAACCAAAGGCCGGGTACTTCACACCACCTCCTCCCTCTGCGTAAGCCTCCCCTGCAGAAGATGCCGTCGCATCCCAAGTGGCCTCCTGGCAAAGGTTCCAACCCAAACGGGAGCAGGAAGATACAAAACCATGAGGTTTTCTCCCAGGTTTTCTCAGAAGAGAAGCCACCCGATGTTTTTCCTCCTTTGGCTTTCGTTCCCCCGCTGAGCGTGAGCAGCGGGTGCCATCCCAGTGCTGCCGCTGGCGCAGCCGCCCCCGGGCACCACCCCAACGGGAGCTGCCCCGGCAAGTGCGCGTCGGCCGAGAGCCTCCCATGGGAGGGTGGTCCTGCTGCTGGGAGAGCTCGTGAGAGATCAAAATCCACTCCTCCTTCCACACAGGTAAGAGAGATTAAATAGTAATTGTTGGTTTGAGTCCAGCTTGGTACTGTCTGTCTCGGAGAACTGGGGGACCATTCACACGAAAAATTGCTGAGCATCACAAGTGAAGAATTAAGACTTGATTATTTGTTTTAAGCAGAGAGATGATCAATGCAGAGGAGAAGCCACTTTGCCTTAATCTGTAGGAAATCGTAGCTGTTTGGGAGCAAAATGCCTGCTCTGCTTTGCAGCGTGTGGGAGAAATAATCAGATGGAACCTCCTGGGTTTCAGTTTGTGTCTGGTGCCCCTTGTCCTGTCCCTGGGCACCACTGAGCAGAGTCTGGCCCCATCCTCTTGCCCCCCGGGGCCCTTTAGCTCTTGCTCAGCATTGCTCAGCTCCCCTCTCAGGCTGCTCTTCTCCAGCTGCACAGCCCCAGGGCTCTCAGCCTTGCCCCAGCACAGAGATGCTCCAGCCCCTCAGCATCTCCACAGCCTCTGCTGGACTCTCTTCAGGAGCTGCTTCTGTTTCCACTTGGAAATCACATTTGCAGAGGACATGCTGTGCAGGATGACTCTGTCTGTGTTCCAGCAGTCGCTGTTGTTAACGGCAGCAACTTCAGTAGAGCACTATCCCAGGAAACATTATTCTAGAGAGATTTTTATAAAAGACCAACCTTTTTTTGGCTCCTGAATTCACAGAATCACAGAATGTTAGGGCTTGGGAAGGTAATAATAATTTGAAAGACAGTAACTGTCAATAGTGTTGTCAAGGAGAATAAAGACAAATAAAAGGGTCAGAAAAGGAATAGTTATAATATACTCCTAAAATTTCCCAGCTGAAGAGGCAGGCAGACTTCCACTGATGCTGCCGACTTTCTGAACTGGTGTGAGAGTAGCAGATCTGTAATTCTGTTGCCAGCTGTTCTTTGGTTTCCCAGGAAAAACCAGATGGATGTAGCCTAGGAAGAGCATAACAGCAATTTCATTAACAAAAAGGGACCGACAAAGCAAAAAATGAAAAAAATAGAAGCAAAGCTGCCTAAAAGGATCCTGAACAAACAAAATATCCCCAGAACCCCACAAACCTCGGTGAACCTGACTGTTGGCTTCTGTTTCTGGGGGTAACAAACACGGGAGGCAAATGAAGCAGTGTCTCCCGGGAGAACCCCCGGCCCCAGCGTGCTGTTTCCCTTTGCAGGAGCCGCGTGGCTGCGTGGCTGGCACGGTGGCACCGGCCCAGCGCTGCGGGACCTGGCTCGGCACCCCCAGGTAAGGCTGCACCCTGCTGTCGTAGAATCACAGAATAGTTTGGGCTGGAAGAGACCTTCAGGATCATCAAGTCCAGCCTTTCTCCCAGCCCTACCAGAACCACTAAACCCTGTCCCTCAGCACAACACCTACCCGCCTCTTGAACACCTCTGGGGATGGTGACCCCAGCAGCTCCCTGGGCAGCCCATTCCAGTGCCTGACAGCCCTTTCTGGAAAGAAATGCTTCCTGAGATCCAGCCTGAACCTCCCCTGTTCAACTTCAGGCCATTTCATCCTGTTCTATAGCTTGTCCCCAGGGAGAACAGCCCAACTCTCCCCTCAGCCTTCTTTTCTCAACGCTAAACAGCCCCAGCTCCCTCAGCCTCTCCCTGTGTCTTGGGGTCCTGCGTTGCCCGTATGGGAATATTCATCCTCTATTTGTTTCGTTTTGGGACAGTCTTTTAAAACCGTTTCTCCCGCATGGAGCACGAGCAGGAGAAGAGGGAGTTGGACCCCCGGTGCTGGCGGCCGCTCTCGGGCACATCGCCGAGGCCACAGCTCCCTCGTCTGAGCTCCAGCGAAAACGGCATCTCCAAACGGCTCGGAGATGCCCAGTCTGGAAAAAGATGTGGTGTTATAGGGGCTTCTGGGGTGGGTTTTTAAAGGAGGGAGAAAGGTTTCCACACAGCTGCCTAGAGAGCTTGTCTGTTGATTCTCTGTAGTTGTTTGGCTTCTCTGGGGAGCATCAGCGGAGGAAAACATCTAAACTCTGTCTCAACAAGGCAGCGATGCTGGCATTTGTGTGGCAGTAGAATTTCCCCTGCTTCAGTCATTCAGAAAGATCCCCAGGGTTTCTTGAGGCTTGATTATCTTGGGGAAAAAAAAATTCTTTTTAATAATATTTTCTTTTTTTTTCTTAAATGGACATTAACTTTCTTAAATGAGCTAATTAACTTTCTTAAATGAGCTAACGGCTTAGCCGGTCAGTACAAACGTAACTGGAAGCTCTGGACAGAACAGTAACACCAGAAGCTTATTTGATTGTAGCTCTGTCCTGTGTACTAAAGAAGGGAAAGATGAGAAATCCAAAAGTGTTTTTATTAGTGTTTAATTTAGATTATCTTTGGGTGATGGCTGCAAGTACAGGTTTCATCCTGGTACAGCTCTGTCTCATTTCTTTCTCCGTTTTCCTCCATGAGAAAGTGCTGCTGAGCTGTGCTAGAAAATCCAGACTAGACTGGGCTATTAATTGCTCAGATAAAAGCTCCGACTGGGACCAGCAGGAAGAGTGAGCTGTGGCACAGTGCCCGTGGGTCAGTGGACAGAAGCAAGAGGCCGTTCTTACACACATCTTGCACCCACTCAGTGCAGAACCCAGTCTGGAGGCGGCTGCCACTGATACTGCCCATTTTCTGCAGCTGGTTTCTTTAACCTCCAAGCTGGTCCTACCTCCTGCCAATGCCTGAGGATGAGTAAGAGGGAGACCTGGCAATGTTTGCAGTGATTTTCTGTGGTGTCTCTGTGTCTCTTGTCTTCATCGCCTGTCACTCTGTAAACATTCGTCAATCCACCATCACAATATTGTGTCACCAGCACGTTACTTGAGGTCTCACGGTGCAGCATCGTGTTGCCGTGCCATGGTGACTTGCTGTGGGTGTTTTTAGCACCTTTTCCATGGAAGGGCTTTTAAGCAGCACTAAATGGCCAAAATTGGGTGGGTCAAATCAAGGTGAAACGAGGGGGGTATTTTTTAATTGCAGTGGGAAGGTGCACAAAACAGATAAGGCCTGTAAGTGGCATTGGTAGGCATTATTTGGGAAGAGCTAGGATTACATTTTGCTTTGCCAAGCTGGCTTTTTTTTTTTTTTTTTTTTTTGATGAAAAGCTACAGTGACTGTGTTAAAGCTGCAGTATAGAGCTGGAGGGAGGGACACTATGGGAGAAGGTAGGATTTCAGAGATAGCAAGACTTCCAGTGCTGATTCACAGCACAGCTCTCTTTGGCCACGTGAAAAGCTTTTTCTGCCCAGCACCGGCTGCAAACCATCCACCCTGCCACAGAGCCCCACATCTGCCATGGGAAACCTGCCCAGATGGTGTGGGGCTCCTGGGACTAAATACAATAGTCTGAGCAGGAGGAAGCTTTCCTAGCCCAACACAGTTTGCTCGTGTGCTCTTAAATCTGGGAGCGTGCATCCCTTTGCTGGGGTAGCAGCCTCCCTTAGGTCTCCTCTTTGCTCTCCACTGCCCCAGTCTCCTCCACCAAAAGAAATTGCCAACCTTCCTATCTCCACGTATGGCTTAGGAAAGACTCACACCAGCCGTAGCAACAGGGTTAATTTAGAGCAGGAAAGGACCAGTTGGGGTTTATATCTGTGTTGTTTTTATGTCACCTTGGAGAAAGAGCTACAAAGATGGACAAAGCCTGCAGTCAGCTCTCTGCGCCTGTTTGCTGGGGGGAAGATTTTTGCTTTGTGCCTACAATTCTGAAGCTCATGTGGCAGGTTAACATAATTAAATGGGGGCTTATAAAGCTTCCTTACGTCTAATCCCTGTGGCTTTCCTCTCTCCTGTCCCCTCATAATGCTGTTAGGGTGTGAAAAATTGTGCTAGAGGGGAAGAAAATAGGTTTGTTCATTCAGTCGTGATTAATACAGTAATATTTGTGTGTGCAGATGTACTGACTCTCTTCACGAGCAGTTAGGTGGACGTTTACATGGGCATCAGTGATCGCAGAAGATGGTCTGGGCCATCTAAGAAGATGGTCTGGGCCATCAGGACTAGATGTCTTCTCTAAGAAGGACTGAAGAAGCGATACGCAGGAGACAGGGACTGGTTCTTGCTATAGCCCTAAAGAGGTGTGAGGCAGAAGACCATAAAGATCTGCCCTCTTGTGGTACAGCCTCTGTTGTGAGAGGAAAGCACAAAGTGCAAATCATCCTCTGGTTACCGTCGGGTGCCGACTGAGGAAGACCATGGCAAGCCCCCCGTCCCCGTGGGTGTCTCATGCTGTTGGCACCGTGCTCGCTGAGGCTGCTGGGATGGCTGCCTGCTTTTCATCCCGCTGTGGATGCCATCGGTGTGGCACTTTGGGGCACTCTTTACCACAGGTTTATTTCAGAAACGGGTACGTTGGTCAGAATTAGAGAATGGGAAATTTAAGGGGGAGTCACACGCTGTGGACTGGTGCAGCGAGATATTTTCCATGCTCCTTTGGGGGAAAATTAATAGGGGCTATGAAGCCTGGATCTAAAAAACCTTTAATAAAGGGAGGAAGCTGGAAAGATAGTGACAACTGCCTCCAGCTGCTTCAACGGTCTGCAAAGCTATCCGCTGCAGAGGAAGCGTCCCAGATAAAAGGCAGTGTCTTCTTTCTTATAGTTTCCGGGATCCTGAGAAAAATGGATGTGAGAATCATGACTGTAAGGCCAGTGACATCACTGGATGTGCATGTTGTCAGGATACTAAGGAGCTGGCTCCTGAAACCTCTCTTCCTGTCCCGAGAGGCGGGAGCGAGGCCAACGCTCAGGTGGAGGAGGAGCGCGGGACGGGATCCCCGAGCGGCGATGCTCCGGTGCGGCGTGAGGAGCAGGTAACCTACAGCCACACCGCCCACCAAGGAGACACAGCGGCAGCCCAAGGTTTAGCTGTGAAGGAAGCATCCGTGCTCAGCAGCCAAGGTGGTGTCGGTGTTCTCCCCGGGAGGGACGCACGTCTGCCCAGAAGGAGGCTGCGGTCTCCTCAAGACCGGAGATGTGAAGAACTTGCCATGGAGCTCCTTGCCAGAGACAGCTCTCTGGGTGGGATTCTCATGCCGCAGCCCCTTAGGACAACTGCTCTAGACCTGCTGGAGGGTCTGTTTCCTCTGGACGTTTCCGTGCTGGATAAATCACATAGGGAAAAGGGAGACGTGCAGGAGAGCGAGTAAGTTGGCAAAAGCTATTATCCAGTATTTTAACCTGTTTTAGTGTGTGAGTATTAAGTATAAACTAGTAATAAGATTCTTGAGCATATTGTTTTATTTTTGTTTCATTAGCAAAGTATTTTAACTTTCTGATTTAGAGACCAAGAAATACCTGAGGCTCTGAGACGTGATGGATGAAATGGAGTTCAGTGATACCTTATTAAAAGGGGCCGTGACAAACCCAGGCTCCAAATCTTTTGCCTCTGTATCTTTTAAAAAAACCCTAAAAAGTTGGTGCTGTGAGAAGAGAGGAGAGTGTTTCCAAATCAGGATGGGTGAAACCACAAACAGCGTCTGAGAACAAAACTCTCAGTGTTTTTCATGGGCATTTATGTTCTGTTCCAAAAGCAGAAGTAGTAGAGATGCAACTGAGGAATGTCCTGAATCTGAACACGATGCCAAGCAAAGGAGTGAAGATCTTTCCTCTAAGGAAACCCAGGTCCTGACTAGGAGCAGAGACAGCACCGACGGCCTAGATGACATCACGTCTAAGAAAGTAGGTAGATGACCATCAGAGGACCTACTGGTTCTTCACCACAACAATGAGGTTATTATTAACACCGTGTATCTTACCGTGGATATTTTTATCCCAATAACAGTGTTTCATCTTGAATGTGTTTTTGCTGGTAGGTGAAGTCCTGGCAAATGGGCGTCCTGACCGTAACTGGTGGTACTTAAATCCTGCCTGGTTTGAATCCAGCCTCTCCTCCCAGCTTCTCTTCAGCAGGTCACGGGGCTGGGCTGTGTCTGGAATAAGCACTCGGTGCTGGTTACACGTTTCCTTGCCAGGCCAGCTCCTGTGCAGCAGCTGCCTCACAATTCAACACTCAAATCTGGGCTTAAAATCTATAAACTAGATTACAACTAAAGAAAATCGTTACAACTGGCAGCCTAAGTAAGAAGTCATTTTTCTTCTGAGGGAGCTGACAGTTTCCATACGTGCAGGGGGTAGAGGGGGGCTGTGGTGGAAACACAGCAGCTTGGAAGGGCAGCATGTAGCTTTGAGGGATGATGTGAGAGAGAGACCTGGCCACGTTCCATCGCAGGTACCGACAGTCTGCCTTCCCCAGAGCCCTCCTGCCACGTGCCTGGTGATGGTCTCCGTTCCCCACCGCCTGACTGCTGCTCCTGCTCACAGCAGGGTTGGCTCCTCTCCAGAAAAGCTGACAGGGTTCTTCTCCCTCTCCAGCCTTGGGGCCTTTTTCCCCATCAACATCTCCACATCAACCTCCTCCACTTGCTTCACCACCCGGGCACCGTGGTTTGCTTGAGTCCACTGTGGAACTGGCTTTTTCTGGGCACGTGTAATCAGGTTGTGGTCTTGATTGCAGTTCACTTCTGGCTGGTTGGAAGCTCTCTGAGTTAGGGATTATATCACCAGTTAAGGGGATTACCAGTAATTTCCTTTTCAGAGTTTGAGAATTAAGTACAGCTTAGAAAAATCTTGGTGTTTCTTTTTTTTTTTTTCTTTTTTTCTTTCTTTTTCTTCCCCAGAGCTTAAAATTATTTCACAAGTCCAAAATTCAGCAAAGATGAAGCGAGGAAAAACCATTCCCTAGAAATGTTATGGATTCTCTTTGGCAAGAGCAGCAATCTATGGGTTTGGTTCTCTGGGTTTTTTTTTCCTTTTGCAGCTGGAACTCGTGGCCAGCCTCCGGCTGAAGCTGCAGATGCTGTGGGAAGAAAGGGAACTCGTCCTCTCCGAAGCCCGGGAGTGCGCGGAGCGAGGCGAGGAGCTGGAGGCGACGGTGCGGGGCGTCTGCAAGGCCAATGAGTTTGAGCGCTACATGATGTTCATCGGGGACCTGGAGAAGGTTGTGAGCCTCTTGCTCTGCTTGTCCAGCCGCCTCGCCCGAGTCCAGAATGCCATGAGGAGGATCGACGGCAGCACGGACGCCGAGGAGAGGGTGAGCGATGAGTGAGCAGGGTATTGGATTTGCTCCGTTCGCTTCTTTCCAGGTGGAAAAGAAGCCTCGTCCATCTGACAGCTCTAACTTTTGAGCAGGGCCTGTTGGGACAGGACAAGGGGTGATGGTTTGAAACTAAAAGAGGGAGATTTAGACTGGAGAGAAGGGAGAAACATTGATGCTGAGGGTGTTGAGAGCCTGTGCCAGGCTGCCCAGAGAGGTGGTGGCTGCCCCATCCCTGGCACCATTGCAGGGGAGGTTGCCCGGGGCTCTGAGCACCCTGCTCTAGCTGCAGATGGCCCTGCTCCCTGCAGGGGAATTGGACTTAATGGCCTCTAACAGTCCCTTCCCACCCAAACCAGTCCGTGATTTGATGACTCCAGCATGGGCCACAGCTTCAATACTGGAGAGCAGAGGTGCAGAGTGAGCTCTGCAGCTGGGTGCTGGGGTGGCAGCGGCAGCAAAGCCCTGAGAGGGTCTGAGCCTAAGGGGTGGTCTTTGAACCCTGGGCTGCTCTCTGTAGAGTAGCTCCAAACCTGTGCTTCTTAGAGCTTTTTATTAATTATTTTTTCCTCCCTGGTGATTTCAATGCAGTAATTGCTGCCTTTGAAAGCATATTTCCCTGAATGGGCTTGCCTTAACTACAGTGAGCAGGAAAATGATGGGGTCGTAACTTGAGATAAAATTCCCTGTAGTTTAACTCAACTAGCCAGTTTTGCTGGAAAATTAGGATTTGTCTCATGTCACCAGGAAATCTTTTCAAATCTGAAATACACTTTTTTTGCTAGAGAAGACAAGCCAGATTTATCTCAGGAACGATGCTCTCCTGCTGTCCTTACTGCTTTTAGATGTTTTCATCAGTACAGTTCCTGCTGTTCTCACTCACGTGGAAATTACAAAAGCACAGAGTTAGAAAAACTGGGATTTCCCGGAGCTGTGCTGCTGCCAGCCTGTAGCTCTTGAGGTTTGTCGTAGCCCGTGTGCAGAATGGCACTGGGAGTGTCCTGCCACGCAGTGCCAAACAGAGTCAGGATCTGCCCCCTCCAGATTATCAGTCCTGTTAACGTGAGTAATTCCGAGCAGCATTTCACACTGGCTCTGGCTCTGTGGTTGGTGTGGGGGGCTGCTGTTTCTTTGCTGTCACCTTTGTACTCCTCATAGTAAATCTATCACAATAACTTCTTCCAAAGTTTGAACAACGTGCTCAGCAGAGACTGGGTTTCTTGCCAGCATTTTTACCACCATCTCCGAGTTGCTGCAACTGCCCCGGTGGCAGCAAAACCAGCCAACACCAAAAGCAGTCTCGACCTCTGACTCCGTTTGTAGGGTGATTGACGGACGTGGTCCTGAAACTGGGCATTGTCCAGCAGCCCTACCCCTGTGAAAGCCATCACAGCAGAAAGAGAATTAGCTTAACACATGGAAGGTATGAAAATCCTGTAGAACAGGCGAGGCTGGGCTCTCGTGGGTACGCTGTAAAGCAGCCTCTGTTGGGCAGCCACCGTCTGCGTCTCGGTTACGGTGTCGCAGGGACCTTTCCCTAGAAGTCACACTCTCTTTTTTAGCATGATGTTGGCACCCTGGCCACGCACGAAGTACAAAGGTACGTTCCTTGAAGAGCTTTTAATTGAATGAAGATGGATTCGGGATACTTTAAAATTACCAGAGTGTTCAGTGTATTGATTTGGGTTTTTTCCTGAGGCAGTGTGGAAGAAGTGAGCCTTGATGGGGGTTTACCGGGTCTCTTTACCTTACAAGCCACAAGAATGAGTAATTCAATTGAGAGAAAACTCATGTGGAACACAAAGCCCACAAGAGGAAGTAATTAAGCTAAATTGGCCGTGGCTCCCAAGTGAAGATCTAGAGTCTGACGGGAGCGATGAGTTTTCACAGTGTGCTGCTTTGTTCTTTCATTCCGTTAGCGCTCGCTGAACGAACGGCACAAGCTCCTGTCCAGGCAGCGGGAAGACGCGAAAGACCTGAAAGAGAACCTAGATCGTAGGGAGAGGGTGGTCTCTGGGATCCTGGCCAAATACCTGACTGAGCAGCAGCTCCAGGACTACCAGCGCTTCGTGCAAGTCAAGACCTCCTTGCTGATTGAACAGAAGGACCTCGAAGAGCAGATTAAATTTTCCGAAGAACAGTTAGAAAACCTTGAGCAAAGCATCGCCCCCCGGTAGCCACTGGCAGAGCAGCCGGTTTGCGCCTCGTCGCTGGCGACGTCTCGTCTGGAGATCCACAGGTTTGGGCACTTCTCCCAGTCCCGTTAGTGCCACGGTGCTGCCACGTGCTTGGGTGCTCTGGGGATGCAGAGTGGCCATCCCTTCCCCTCCCGACGGGCTGGCTGACACCCGCTGACCGTACGCAGCCCGCGGCGGTTTGGAAATGACTGAGAGGATGTGTTGCTCCTGTTAACTTGGCGTGTGTTTCCCCTTCTTGTTGCCTGTCCATCTGTTTCCAGATTGACACAATCTCAATAAAAGAACGGCACAAATATTTTCCTCTCGTGGGTGGGTTTGAGTGTTTGAAATGAGAAATGCCGTGGGTGTTGAGATTTGAATTGGAGATCACACAAAGCCATGGGAAACGCTATGGACTGCTTGCAGTGAAATTCCTTCTTTCAGCTGGTTTTATGTATGGCACAGTAAAATACACTGTCATGGAAGGAAATCATTATTTCCTTTCTTGGCAGGTGCCATCCATGAGTCTTCCCTGGCTCTGTGTAAGCCTGGTAGGCTGTTCAGTAGTAGGTCAGAAAAAAAGAATGGTCCTGGCTGGCCTCAAGAAGAGCCGCTGGGTGATGAAGGCAGCTTAAAGGAACACTTGTGGGAGTGATACACTCTGAACTTATTTCTGCACAGTCATTTGCAGAGCCCTCACTGCGCTTTTGGAGTGTTTGTTTTCCAAGCAGCACCTTCAGGGGTTCGTTTCTAGGTGGTTTTCAGTCGTCAGCGAGCACAAGAAGTGCTGAACGTGGGGGGAAGGCTCTGCTGCGGTGCGAGGTGGGTGGGACGAGCGGAGGAGAATACTGGGTTTCAGCGGGGCTTTATATAAATCCCTTGCCTTTTAAATGAACGTTGGGTGTTGAGTCAAACCAGCACTGTTGCCGTATTTAAAACGTGAGCGTGTTTGGTTTGTTTTGAAGTATTCAGCGAGAGGAACGTTGCGTCTGAGCTGCGTACCTAGACTGTGCATAAGGCAGCTGCTCATTGAACTCGGGGTTCTTCCACGAGTGAAACACTTGTTCGTTGCTCCGTGATGTTAGTTAGGCTTTACCAAAAATGTCTCACTCGTGGTGTGTGTCCTGACGACAGTCGGTGTCATCACCACCGAGAGAAGCTGTTCCTGCTCCTGAGGCCTCTGCTCCCTCGGGATCGCTTCCGGTAGACACCCAGGATGGGGACTGACACAGCTTTCCACTGATGGTTTGGGCTCGTTCTACCTCAGACCACGTTCTTCATCCGAGTTTACCCAGTGAACTGCTGGGGAAATGACAGCATACAAAACGGAGCCCACTGTGTGCCTGCAAGCTTGCCAACGCTCCTGCACCTGCCCCGGAGTCCATCGGGAAGCGGCCTGGGAGTTACACCCTCTGCAAATAAAAAAGCAGAAAGAGCTCGCCAGACCCCGCGGTCGTCTCTGTATTGCTCTGCAGAATAAAGCAGCGTCCTCGGGTGCTGTGCAGGCTCCAGCAGCAGCGCTGTTCCCTCCTCAGCTGGCAGGTTCCTGTGGTGGCACTCGGAGCTCCAGCCCCACTCGCAGCTCCGGGGGAGCCGCGGTGCCCCGAGAAAGGCTCAGCCTCAGGGGTCGGGTTTATGGTGTGTACCCAGTATCAGAAAATATATTTGAAGCAGAGCGTGCAGGTGGATGGTAGAGGGCAAAGAGCAGCTTTGTGAGTATTCACCTTTTGTTCCAGAGATGTGAGCAAACCAGCTTGTGCTTAACACTGGAAACCCCCTTTCGCGGGGCGCGGGCGTCTCCGGGCTGTCGTGTGCGTCACGATTGTTGCCTTAATAGCTGGGGGAGAACTGCTGGACACGAGAGAACCTGGGAGCTGGTCTGCTCAGTGGTGCTCAAAAGGCCGTAAATACAGAGTGTTGATCTATAGGTCTGAAAGCTGCTGTTTGGAAATGGCCTGTAAAATTTCAGGAGTGATGCTAATGGGATCAGTGGAGAAGGTAAAACACGTGAGCTCTGCTAAATGAGCTCTTTGCATTGAGAAGCTTGACTCGCAAGTGCACTCTGTTATTGTTATTATTATCATTATTATTTCTGGTTGAGGAAAATCCACGTAGTTGGGAATAAATGTTTAATAATTGAAGGTAATGCTTGTCTTTCAGGGAAAGAATGGGTCTGCACTGCGCAGTTTGTCTTTTTGGTCTTTTGTGCGATGGGGAAGCAAATTGCTGCTCCCACCACGCTGGCATTCGTGGGTGTCCTTCAAAGGGCTATAATGAGAAATAACTTTCAATCTGGTTTCCAGGAAGTCACAGACCTGTGCTGCTCGTTAGTGTGTTAGAAACATGAATTTCACGCAAAGTGAAAAATGGAGACAGCGATGCCATCGACACCTCTTTGCCGCCAAACAGAAAGCTCCTTTCCAAAGCACCAGCAGGTCTGGATCATCAGGTGGGTCTCAATTTTGATACTGATCATTCCTGATTGATTCCTCACCAGCGGCCATGCCCAGGGTAACGGTGGTATTGCAGACTGGACCTAAGTCACGCGCAGAGTTCCTGGCACACCAGTGTGCTACGATGTGGGCTTTTAAAAGCACAGTCTGATGTGAAAATGCAAATAATGATTTAACCTGCTCCCAGATGAATGGTGAGGAGCAATGCTGGGAACCTCTGAGACCTGTCAAAGACTCTTTGGCTACTCAGAATCACAGCGATTACCTGCAGGAGGGACTAGATGATGTTTAAGGTCCCTTCCAACACAAAATGTGATTCTTGGAGGTGGGCTGGCATCACCATTTAGCAGTGTGGAGTGGCACTGAGGTGGCTTGAGCTGGCCAAGAACTCCCCCTAGAGAGGCCAGTGCTGCTCTTAGCTGCTGGGAGAGAGGGCAGCATCAGGCAAGTGGTGTCCACGTCCTCCCTGTGATCTTGCCTCCACATCAGTTTACATTATTTGCTTAAAAATTCTTCTCCCAAGGAGAGCTTGCAAACTGAGCTTGTGTGGGGTCTTGCAGGGCTCTGTCCCAGCGAGGGGGACCTTGGCTCATCCTGCAGCTCAGCCAGTTCTACATACAGTTTTCCCTGCAGTCCCTCTCCACTCTGGTCAGCTGTAGTCTTTAGAAGTGTAGACTGAAGTCAAGAAATGGTCTAAGCACCTTATCAGGGAGTGTACGGATAGGATGAGGGGCAGTGGTTTCAAACTGACAGAGGGTGGATGTAGATTAGATATAAGGAAGAAATTCTTCACTGTGAGGGTGGTGAGACCCTGGCACGGGGTGCACAGGGAAGCTGTGGATGCTCCATCCCTGGGAGTGCTCAAGGGCAGGTTGGATGGGGCTGTGAGCACCCTGCTCTAGTGGGAGGTGTCCCTGCCCATGGCAGGGGGGCTGGAACGAGGTGAGCTTTAAGGTCCCTGCCAACGCAACCCATTCTGTGGCTGCATTATTACTATTAATACCACTACTCACTCGCCTTCCAGTTGTGACTTCTCCAGCAAGGATACCCCGTTGTCTCTGCCGCACGTGCACTGGAGCAGGGAACCCTCAATGCTCTGCCCAGAGCCTGGGAAAGCCGTTGGCCCCCAGGACATTCATGGCCTCAGCATTTCACCAGCCCTGAGATCTGCTGGGAGACTTCTTACCCCAACAGGGTCAGGTGTGTGTGCTGGAGGAATGTGGGGAATGAAGAGCTCCCTGCTCCTGTCCCTCGGGGGAGAGCAGGCAGGAAATCCCCACTTGGGACTCTCCTGCTGCAGCCTGTGCAAGCTTGATCCTTCCTTAGCATCCCAGGCAGAAGGTAACGTGACCCCACCACTATGAGAGGACGGATACTGGAGACCTGCGGTGAGCCATCTGGATGAATTAATTACAGCTACATCCGAGAGAATGCCAAATAACAGTGCTGAGGAGGAGGACGGTGGTGAAACGGGCAAAATGCAAGAGCCCAGATCTCCTCCGTGGGGTGCTGGCTGCGGGGAGGTTGGTGGGATTCCAGGAACCATCTCTATAACTCATTTGTCCATCCACGCACAAGCAGTGTGGGGGAAGAAGTTGCAGGAGCTTATGTTCTACTAAGGAAAGGCTGGTGGGCCTGATTTCAGGATTAAAAAAAACCAAACCCTTTTATTACCTAGAGGCAGCGAGATGAGCAGCGTTGGAGGTGTGGGGTAGAGCCCACGGTCAGTGGAAGCAGACAGTGCATCATCCCCTCTGACGGAGCCTTGGCAGGCGCTGCGGGGATGGGGACACAGCGGCTCGTTCCGAATGTGACTGAACGCCCACGGCAGGCTGTGGGAGTTGGGGCTGGATCAGGAGCTGCTGCTTCAGCCTCTCGGGCACCGAATGAAAGCATTTTTAATTATTTATTTCTTTTCACCGAGGCGTTAATGCGGTGGGACTTCTGCACGCGGAGCTCATTAAGCCGGGGAGGGGTGCAGGGGTTAGCGTAAATGCGCTCTGCAAAAGAGCTCTCTGCTGCTCGCAAGAGCTGTACTTAATAAGTAAAAGGATGCTCCCTCTGCTTTGGGAATTCATGGCAACCATCTGAATAAAAATGTAAAAATAAGCCGAGAGCAGCGGCATTGCAAAGCTCATCTTCTGCTCCCGAAGGGAGCCCACGTACGCGCTGAGGAGGAAGCAGGCTGCGGGAAGCGTGCAGCCTCCCCGGGTTCACAAATTGCCCTCAAGAAGCAGCACGTGGATCCGGCTGCTGAAGGGAGGGAGGCGTTAAAGGTTAGCGGAGAGACTCTGTAACGTCACGTGCGCCTCGCCGCTGAGTCACCTCACAGATAAATCCGTGGAGAGAAAGTACGGGCTGAGGGGATGCTCTTTGGGTAGAGGGGAAGAGTCACGTCTAAGCACATGGGCAAACAGCCAGAGCTCTTCCTAACGACCTTCAGCCCACGGTGTGAGAACAAGAACATCTCAAACCACCTCAAGAAGGAACCACTTGTGAAACAACCCCTCCTGAGATCCCTGCCCTGTGACAGCTCCCGAAGGGTGGCTGGTGGCTCCAGCTGCTGCCATAGACCCTGTCCCAGGCCTTGTGCTGAGGAGATACCCTCAGAGTGTCCAGAAAAGCTTTTTTATTGGTCCTCCATTTGGGGAATGGTGCAAGTTCTGCACAGAGAAACAATCTGTCCCTTTTATCATCAGCATTTCCACCAGAGGTAACTGTTGATAGAAACGGACCCAAAAATGCTTTGTGGTGTAATTGGCTTTGTTTGTTTTTTTGGTTTGTGTTTTCTCCTCTGGGTTGGTTGGTTGGTGGTTTTGGTTTTTTTAATGTCCCTTTCAAGGGCAGTGGGTAGGACTGGACTGCTTCTCATGGCAACTGCACGGTGTGCTTCTGCTTGCAGGTCTGGGTTTAGAAGTCTTTGCAGTGTCATGGTGTTGATGGGTGGAATGTGTTTGGTGGTGAGAGCGTTTATAAACTACCAGAGATACCCCCAGAGAGGTGGTGGCTGCCCCATCCCTGGCACCATCCCAGGGGAGGTTGCCTGGGACTCTGAGCACCCTGCTCTAGCTGCAGATGGCCCTGCTCCCTGCAGGGGGGTTGGACCGGGTGACCTCGGAAGGCCCCTTCCCACCCAAACCAGTCTGTGATTGTGTAAGTGCTTCATTTGAACTGGTCCAAGTTATTTGGCAAAGCCACTGTTACCGCAGGCAGCTGCAGCACCTGTAGAAGGGTGACGGGACCGATCCCTGATGGCACTTTTCTGGCAGTTGACTCCAAAAGGGCCAGTAGCCAACCAGCCACCATCAGTCAGCAGCAGCTGATGGTCCAGTTCGGTGCTGCACACGCAGCACAAGGGCTGGATGAGCTTAATGATTTGCTTTGTCTTATAAATTAGTGAAATAAACCTCGGAACTGGAGTAGAAAAGAAATGCTCCTCATTATGCTGCAGAGCTCTTAATTGTGTCCTGCTCTGCCCCTGCTCTCCCCTGCAGCAAACAAACAGGGCGCTGTTGGTGCCGGCCGAGCCCCCGTTAACGACCTTCTCATTTGGGGGGGCTCCCCTGTGAGCACAAATCGCTGGGAAGAGCCCAAGCTGCCACGGTGCCATTTTACTCAGATTAATATGCAAATCAGGAGGCAAATGCATCCAAGTTATGTGGGTCACGGTGGGAACTTGCAGAGCAGGAGAAGGGATGAGCTGAGGGGACAGTGGGGAAAGCTCTCCTCTACCTGTAGCTCCCCTGGAGTCTGCTGGAGTTACTCAGTGGCTGGACCTTGGTTTTGCAACGAAGCCGAAGGACTCTTGCAGAGCCTCCCTGGGGCGCAGGAGCAGCATCTCCTGGGGCTTTTGAAACAGGCAGTTCTGTGTGGCACTGACAGGGGCGCGGAGGTGGCTGAACCTCGGTGTGGACCACGACGGCGCTGCCTCCCGCTGCGCAAACAGCCGCCTCCGGGAGGACAAAGTCTTTTGAAGCTTGTTTGCCAACCTCGCCAGTGCAGGTTTTTGAGCTGATGCTCCCCAGAACAAAATGTGCTGAGGAGAGGACAAGCTGAGTTAGCTTTAGAAAGGTGGCTGGAGCCAGGGTCAGGCAAACATTAGCTTTGCTGATCCCTGGTGCTGCTGAACTAAAAGCCCAGCCAGTTTTATCTGCATAGGCGCAGCATTCGTGGATGATGTGGATGCTGCTGCTCCTGCTGCCTGTGGGTCTAAAAAAATTATCTTGATTGCAATTTGGACTATTGGTACTAACTGTGTGCTCTAAAGACGTGACCAAGGTGATTATCTCCCTTTTATAGCAGGAAAACTGAGACATGATAAGTAAGCAGGCTGGTAACCAAGGCAAAATACAACCCCGAGCTCCCAAATCCCCGTCCTGTGCCTTATCTGCACCTTCTGTCTCCAGCCTGCCCAGCTGCCAGCCAGTCCCCAGCACAGAATCCATCTCCACAGGGCAGGAGCGAAGCCCAGGGGCTCGAGTTTTTTTGTTTTTATCAGCTTTGATGGTGCAGAAGGCGTCTCCAGCTCTGGGCTGGGCCAGAGGTTCAAAAGGCTGCTTGCCCAGCCCGTGGCACGCAGCCTCCGCCCCAGGACGCAGCTCCAGTCCTCCTCTCTGAAAGCATCCTGGGAAACCTCACAGCTCTGAAAATCCTACTGCGTTCAGCTGGATTTGGCTGAAATTAAGTGGAAGATGAAATTACGGAGAAATCTGTCAAGCTGAGGGATTCATAAACCAGTCCCAGCCTTAGTCTCTGCCAGGAAAACGCTCCCGTGACCATCCCCCTGCGTCCCTTCCACAGCGTAAACGGCAACATGGGGAAGCAAAGCCCAGAAGGGCCGCTGGGCTGCTTTTCCTTCAAACTGAAGGTGATGTGTATTTCTGTAGGATCCCCGCAGCTCACGCTCAGTACCTCCCGGTGCCTGCAGCCGAAGCCGTAGGGCGCTGGGTACGCTGAGCGCAGCCTGCCCCAACGCTCTGCTCCCCAGCCTGCTCGACGAGGAGGAACGAGCTGAGTCACTGCACAAGCTCGCTGTCAGCGCCGGGCCCACCCCACCCTCGGCACCCGACCTTGCCAGCTCCCCACCTTTGTGTCACAACCTCCCTGAGCCTCCCGGCCCCTCCCCGGGCAGAGCCGCGGCTGTTGGTGCTGGGCATTCTAATGTCGCGCCCGCTCGGCCCTGCCACGGCTCCGAGGAAGGAGTAGCACCCACGTTCCTCGATGATGATAGGTGTTGCAATGAAGCCTTATCTCAGCCGCGGCTTCCTGCTTTGCCTTTGCCACAACAAGGAAACCCTCTCCCTGCTTTCCTTACGGCAAAGCCATAACCTCGCTTGGCAGGTGGGCTGGTATTTGCAACAGGAAACGCGTGAGCCTTGCCTTCCAGTCAAGCGGGTCTTGCTCGGAATTACCACTAAAAATTCAGCGCTGTGACCCGAACGGGTACAAAGCCTGTAACTCGGGGACAAGCTTCCCAGTGAGATGCAGTCGAACTGGAGAGCGTTTCCAGTTGACACAGAACGCTTCTAGGAGGCAGGGTCAGTCCCGGCGGCGCTTCAGGCACGACGCGCGGTTCTGCGGGTCCAGGAAATACAGAAAATAAATGTTTAGTGTCTGTAAACTCGGAAAGACTTTTTAAACCAGAGCGACAGGCTGTTTTCTTCCCCTGGAGCTCTGCCAGGTGACACAGGGCCGAGGTTTCAACTGACCACGCTGGTCAATGGTCACGGCAACGGCTATGGAGCAAATAGGATTTTATTCTTTTTTTTTTTTTAACCCTACTCCAGATATAGAAGTCATGAGGTGCTTGATCATTAACATTTGCTTAACAACTTAATTAGTTCAATACGGAAGCAGACCTGTGTGGAATAATCCAGCCTCTTCTGCCAGCAGGTCAGTCAGACCCCCCCCTTGCAATACTCCCAGCGACTGCCATCGGCGTCGGGGAGGACGCTTGAGGGTAAAAAAGGGCAGTGCCTCCCCCGTCCCGCAGCACTCCCTGCCCTGCCTCCGGGAGAAGCCAATTACAGCCAATTAGAAGCACTAGGCTTAACGCAAGGCTGAAAAAAGCATTCCTGAAGCCACTGGCTTGGAAAGCAAGGCAAAGCACACAAACAAGTGCTCCAGCGCGGAAACGCCCGGCAGGGCTGGAGCGTGGAACGAGCGCACAGTCACCGTCACCTCCGAGTTGTATGGGCTTTTAGTTCCAATTCCAGAGACAAGGTGATGGTTTAGCAGGGTGGACACACCGGCCAGCACCTGTTCTTAGCTCTGCCTCTTCGCGTTAACGTGAGCCAAACAGTAATTAAAGAAACAAACCGCCTCGCTGCCCGTGGAGTAGTTAACCTGCAGTTTGCATGCTTTGGGAGGGACGTGTAGCTCAGGATATAGAACTAGGGTGTTTAGAAGAGAAAACAAGAAGAGTTTGACGTCAGGGATTCACGCCGCTGAGATAAACGCTGCTCGAAGAGGCTCATTCCACCGTGAAACAGAACGTAAAGCCCCATCTGAATAAATATTTATTGTAAATAAGTCAGAAAACAAAGGCCAGGTTTTAAATAAAAAGAATCAGACGTACAAGCCTCAGCTTGTTTCCAGCTGGCTACGTGGAAACTCTGCAGGATCCAGTTCCCAGTTTTCCAGTTCAGTTTTTCGCTATCAAATATCAACAGGGTTTTTATTCAGATTAAGCGACTGAACTACAGTCAGGTTTAACTGTTCACAGTGCCCTCAAGACATACGTGGTTGGTACCACCCAGGCAAAAAGTCTTTCAGGAAGAGGAAAGGAAAAAAAAAAACCTAAGTTCCCAACTGAGGTAGACGGGTCACAGGGACGTGAGTGCTGAGGGTGGGGATTTCAATTTTTGAGGCTGTTCACCTACAAAAATGCGTTTGGAAACAACTGAGATTGTTATGTTTGTATATCTAATAACGTTTTCTAAACAAAGTTTCTCGTTACGTACACAGTTACTTTTTTAAATAGAAATATTCCTCTTCTGTTACCAAAATAAGCAGAAACATCATAGAAAACTATGTATCTTTCCTCTAGTAATTGCAGGCTGCTCTAGAGCAAGCCCTTTAAAGCAGCCAGCTACCAGCTTGCTGTTCACAGTGTAGAAGACACAATTCTTTACTTCACTCCTGCTCTCCAGCCAAGGAACACAGATCAATCAGGCTGTACCTTAAGCACTTTAACCTGCCTACACACCCAGAGGTTGTTTCAGCTTCCAGCCATGACATCCGCGGTCTCCAGCGATACCTCGGCTCGACGGTACGTGCAGCGTTCGGAACCCGCCCTTTCCACAGGTGAGCTGGGTTTCATCCAGTGCCCTTTGGAGCCAGCCCGTCACCGAGTTAAAGGTCCAAAAAGACAGACACGGACAGAAGAAATCCAGGCTGCTTCTGTGAGAGATAATCGAGGCCCCAGTCACAGTATGAAATGATTTTGATCCCAAGAAGGCAGCGACTAGTGGCCAAAGAACAGCTCAGAAACAGGTCTGCGTTTCACCACAACCTCCTCTTCCTCCTCCTCCATGACCTCGGAGAGGGAGGAATACGAAGGGAAGCCCCCTCTGGTCTTTGGCTTCCTCCTCGGGCCCGTCGTGGCAGCCAGGAGCTTGTTTAAGGACGAGGGCTTCCTTAAACCTTTGGTGAGGTCGTAGAAAGCCATGTCATCAGATATGACGCCCAGGAAAGTGCTGGTGGAGCTCAAGATGGAAGCCGCAAGCTTTGTGCTCTTCTTGATGGGCGCGGAGGGCTCCGTGTTGTGGGTGAGGCTGGGGTCCCCCAGCAAGCGCCGGACCGCAGAGGAGGCCCCTTCCTTCAAGTACTGGTGGGGCTTCTTCCCGCTGTAGTCCCTCAGGTCGGTCTTGGCGTGGTAGCTGTAGACCAGCATGGTGATGATCTTCTCCTGGCCGTGGATGGCGGCCAGGTGGAGGGCCGTGTAGCCGCAGTGCGACCTGGCGTCCACGTTGACGCGGACCCCTCCTTTCTCGGCCGCCCGGATGACGTTCGTCACCATGTCGCAGTTGCCGCTCTTGGCGGCCCAGTGCAGGGCGGTGAAGCCCGAGATGAAGTCCCTCCGGGCCGCCAAGCTGGCATCGCCCAGCAGCAGCCCGTGGAGCTGCTGGGTCCACTGCCCGCCGGCCACCATCACCAGCCACTGGTGCTCAGCCTCCTCCAAGGGCACTGCCGCCGTCTCTTCGCCCGCCCGATGGCTCTTGAGTCCCCGACGCAGGCCGGGTGACCGGGACCCCACCTCCTCCTCCAGCTGCGGGGGTGACAGAGGGGACCCCGGCTCGTCGGGCAGTGCAGGGGCAGGGGCGGCGGGGGCCGGCACGCAGCGCACCGGCAGCATGCAGGGCTTGGGGGGCGGCTCCCGCCGGGACCCCCCCGCCGCACCGGCGGGCAGGGGCACCGCGCCATCGCCGCTCTGGAAGAGACCCCGCAGCTCGGAGACGGCCCGTGGGCCCGGCAGCTCCTCGGGGGGCGCCGGTGAGAGCCGCCCGTCGGGGAGCGGCTCCGGGACCGGCACCGGGAGCGGCACCGGGAGCGGGTCGGGGCCGCCCCCCGCTGCCAAGGCGGCCCCTGGCGGCGGGGCCGCGCGCAGCTCCCGCTTCAGAACGACGAACTTGACCCCGTCGCGCTCCTTCACCACGGCCACGGCGTTCACCGCCGCCTTGAACCGCTCCCGCCGCTCCGAACGACCCTCCGCCGCCTCCTCCGCCTCCCCGCCGGCCTCCAGCAGCGGCCGGAAGGCGCTCACCAGCTCGGCGTTGCGAACCCACCCGCCGCGCTCCCGCAGGAAGCCCAGCACGGCCGCCGGGCTGAGGTCGAGCTCCGCCATCCCGCTGCCACAGGTGCCGGAGCAGCCGCCGCCTCCGCTGCCTCTCGCTGCCGCCGCCGCCGCCGCCGCCGCCTCCTTCTCCTCCTCCTCCTCCTCCTCCACCTCCCGCCGCCTCCCCCGCAGCGGAGGAGGAGCCCCAGGGCCCGCCCGCCCCGGGCAGGCAGGAGGCACCTGCGGCGGTGGCGGGGGAGAGACCGCGTCCCGAGGATGCCGGGACCGCCCCGGCACCGCCCCGCCCGCTGCTGCCACCGCCCCCGGCCGAGCGAGCGGAGCGGAGCGGAGCGGCACCGCCGCCGGTGCCCTCCCGAGGGGCGGCGCTGCCGGGGACCCGGCCCTGGCCCCGGCCCCGTGGGCTCCGCAGCCGGTGAGGGGAGGCGGCCTGACCCTGTCCCGATCCCCATCCCTGTCCCGGAGCCGGTCGCTTCTGCTCTGCTGTCTCCCTCAGGAAACCCAGGAGATGCGTTGTCGGTAAAGTCACGAGTGCATCAGCTCTTCGGAGGCTCCTTAGCCGGGGGCAAACTCTTCCCTGATTCCCTCCTCGCTTCCCAAAATGATTATTTTCTTGTCGTTTCAATAGCAAAAAAAAAAAAACAAAAACCGGGGCCGCTTTCTGTAGAAATCCCCCTGCAGAGTCAGGGCTCCGTCGTCTGAGAAGCCTCCCAGGGTGCTGTGATTCTTCTGGGCCGGGGTCTCCTGCCTCAAAACAAGCCAGAAGATAAGTGGATGGGTCAGCGTTTTGAAACATATTCAGCTCCATGTGATTATATATTATCGTGCCTGTTCTCTGTATGGCTTTATAGCGCGTCTACAACGCATACGTGTATCCGTGTAAACGATGAAATCTTCACAACACGCCTGCATCGATCTCCTCATGTACACCTGGAGAAGAAAAGAGCTCCTTTATAAAGAGTAAAACTCTCTGCTGCCGTATCAATTACTCACACTTAAGCATTTAACATTATTATTGTTCTTTATTCTGCAGGGGAAAAATAAATCACCAGCAAATGCCTTTCCCCCGGCAAAGGAGTAGGACTGAAGGCTTCCTGGAGAGATGACATTCAGCCTGTGAACTTGTTTTCCCCTCCACCGAGCGTTGCAATTGAGATCAATAAATCAATTCCTGCAGGACTGCACGGTCTGTCTAGGAAAACAGCAAGAGAGCCTGAGCACGGAATGAGCAATCAGTGTGGTGGGGAAGGCAGATTACACTAACTGCCTCTGTCAGGATGGGTAAGAAAACAGAAAATTGATTCCTTTTCTTTTCCACTGCCACAGAACTTGAGTAAAATGGAGTATCAGCCTGTGCCAAAGTCTCCATTTTGAAGGTGACTCGAGGCGTGCTGGTCCCCGCGCAGCGTCTCTCCCCGTTCCGTGGGTGCTGGCCTCCCTCCCGCCTCTTCACACCTCTGCTGGTGGTGGAGGAGCCTCGTCCCAGCGATTGCTCAGCGCCTTTGGCAGCCCGCCCCCCCCTTCTCCCTCCTCTTTCTGCAACCCTCGGAAAAGCTAGTTCATCTTTTGCTAACGAGCTGGCGCCGAGCCAGTTCCTCAGCATCATTTCACTGCTCCGGTCTTTGGGCACCCCACAGCCAGCAATCTTCCCGCCGCTCGCAGCAATTCGCTGTCTCCACACCTCCTTGGGTCTCCTCGCACCTCCTGGCCCCCTGCTCGGGCAGCGGGTCGTGGCGGGCACGCTGCGGCACGGGCAGCGCTGGCCAGCTGCCGGCAGCGCCGCGGTTCCGCCGGGCTCACCGGAGAGCGCGAGGAACGAGCCCACGGCCCCACGGTCGCTGCTGGGCCGAGCTCTCGCTGTTGGTTTCTTTTCCTCGCTAGAATCCGTTGCGGGCGTAAGAAAATCTCAGCAGCCTGTGGTTCTCTGAGTTGCAGACTCTCAGCTGTACCCCGGGATTAGCGTTCGTAGCTGCAAATGAGTGAGAGGAGGAGCGGGGGAAATTCAGAAGAACAGGGCTTTTTTAAAGAACATTTTCTTATGTTACAAGAGTTAAGGGAGAAATTGCTCCTGCTGCTGGAATTGGTGCAGGCATGGATTCATCCTCCGCAGCAGCCCGTGCTCCTCTCCGGTGTCTCTCTGGAACATCCCTGGGCCCACCACTCTGCTGAGAGTGTTCTCCTTGGGCCAGCAGTGTGTCCTCATGGCCAAGAAGGCCAGTGGTCTCCTGGGGTGTGTTAAGAAGAGTGTGTCCAACAGGTCAAGGGAGGTTCTCCTGCCCCTCTGCTCTGCCCCAGTGAGGCCACCTCTGGAGTGTTGGGTCCAGTTCTGGGCTCCCCAGGTCAAGAGAGACCAGGAGCTACTGGAGAGAGTCCAGCAGAGCCTGGGAAGATGCTGAGGGGCTGGAGCATCTCTGTGCTGGGGCAAGGCTGAGAGCCCTGGGGCTGTGCAGCTGGAGAAGAGCAGCCTGAGAGGGGAGCTGAGCAATGCTGAGCAAGAGATAAAGGGCCCCGGGGGGCAAGAGGATGGGCACAGACTCTGCTCAGTGGTGCCCAGGGACAGGACAAGGGGCACCAAGGGGCACCAACTGGAAGCCAGGAGGTTCCATCTGAGCAGGAGGAGAAAGTTGTTTGGTGTGAGGGTGTGGGAGCCTGTGCCAGGCTGCCCAGAGAGGCTGTGGAGTCTCCTTGTCTGGAGAGATTCCCACCCCGGCTGGACCCTGCGCTGCTGGGCCCCTGCTCTGGGTGCCCCTGCTGGATGGAGCAGGGGGGTGGCACCAGAGCATCTCCAGATGCCTTCCCACCCCCACTGTTCTGGGATTCTGTGTTTCAATGGGCATTGCTGAGAAGTTCTCTATTGCATGTCCTGGCATTTCTCATGGCTTCAGAGCAGAAGAGCATGTCCCCAGGAGGTCATAGAAGAGGAGAGAGGATGTCTACAAGTTGCCTCGTGCCATGCCAAGCATGAACTGCTTGCTCTTGTTGAACGGACACAAGGAGCTCTTCCTCCAGGTAATCCTCCAGTGATTCCATCTGCCTGTCCCACATGCGCTCCCTTCATCCTCCCTGGCAGCCCGTGCCGTGCAGTGTGCTGCTCTCTGGGGTCCCTCTGGCAGTCGGGGTTTGGTGAGCTCCAGACTTCCCAGACTGGAAGCAAACACCACTTCGGGGTGAACCCCTGAACCGTTGCCAGGCTGCAGCACGGGGCACAGCCCCTTTGCCAACCTCTCCCTTCGTCTCTTGGTGCCGTTTGGTTGCCTGGGTATCAGGACCAGATCCCCGTGAGCTCCTCTCAGTTTACTGAGCGCTGGTCACTTTCTGATCAGATTGTGCAGCAGAAATTAAACTGTCTGGATGAGTTTTATTAGCACAGATGAGAGCAGCCTGGAGCATTATGGGCGTTGTGCTCAGCAGTCATCTGAGATTTCCAGCCTTAAAAAGGATGAGAAGTTTTTGCCTCATTTTCTGTGTCACCAAAACCTTACAAAGCAAGTATTTTTTTTTTGTGGGGCTATTTACAGAATACCGTGGGCTGCATCGTAGGAGATTTCAGGGCGACTTAGTATTTTTAATTTACTGCCTGGGACAGAAACAATGTACAGAAACCCATGATTAAATTAATTTACTACTCCTTTTTTTAAACACAAGTGTTGCCTTTCGCTCGTTCTACGTCACGAGCTGTAGAGCGCCGGCCTCTATTTATAACTGTGTGACTGAGGAGAGCTCTCTTGCCGGTGAAGAAGTTTCACAAACTTTCAAACTATCAACATGACAGCGTAGGAACCTCCACAGCTCAGCCTGGGGCCCTTCCCCACCCCTCAGGGGAGGAAGGTAAAGGTTACAGGACTAATTATTCACACAACACAAAGCCAGGAAATAAAAGCAGGAGATGTTGGAGCAAAGACTTTTCCACTGGCGCTTCAGAACCGAAGGAGCTGGTGTCCCAGGTCCTGCTCCTCTCCGCGAGGGGACAGGCTGGAAGCAAGGGAGGGAGAAAAAGGGGGATAGTCTCAGTGGGAGAGGATGCTGCTGCTCTGTGGAAAGGTGAGGCTTAGGGGCTATTGACTGCGGGTGGGATTTGCACCTCAAGGAGAACTTAGTTTCTTCTGGGATGAAACTGGGGTTCCCAGAATAAATAGGATGACAAAGCCCGTGATTTTCCACTCTCCTTGTTGATATTTTCGTGCGGAACAAAGAGCGCGCATTGTGAAGGAAAATAGCTCTTCCTTTGTTCCGTGGAGAAATGCAGTAACCTTCCATAGATAAACAACGGAGCAAGGGTCTGGGAAGGGGAAGGGCGAGGGGGGGAGATCATTTGCAGATAAAAGGCATTTTCTCATCACATGAGCAAGGTTCAGCTGTAATTTAAGGACCTCAGTAGCCACCTCGGGTGATGTTTCTCAACAGCAATCATTCAAACGCAGTTCTTCACCCATCTCAGGGTTTGTGGTGACTGAATATGGCTTGTTCCACACGGATGCTGTAAGGACCCACCCCAGACATGCTCTGGTTTTCAGCTGGTGCCTGCAAACTGGGCGGGATTTTAGCCGGATAAGCAAACCTGGCACGAGGCAGAGTGTGACAATCCTGCCCTTGAAGATTAAGGCACCAAGTCCCAACAGATGTCAGTATGTCCTGTGAGAGTTCAGCAAGGTGCTCGGTGGTAGCGCTGCTAAAAGGGTAGCTGTGAAACCATCTGATTTCTCATAATCCCCAAGAGGATCCGCTGCAAGAAATGAGTAGTTACCAAGAAGCTGCTGCCTCTGGGCTGTGCCGAAAGCCGCGGAGGATGTCTGTTTATCTGCACCACCTGCATTTCAGGACCGGGGGTTTTTCTCCTCCCCGAAAGGTGCAGCCACCTTCAAAAGGCCCCAGCCTTCTGCTGTGCTCGTGTGGCAGCAGGATGATCGCTCGCTCGCTGTGCCTGCGTGGGAGGTGAAGGGGCTGTGATGGCACGGAGCTCTCTCGCTCTCGTTGCCTGTACCTACGGTCGCAGCGTGCGGATGGGAAGCAGCTCCTGCTGATCTCCCCGCCAGCAGAACCGCCACCGCAATGCGCCGAGGGGCTTTTTCCTTCCTCTCCCCAGGACAAAGAGGTTCCAGGGACACGTTTGTTCCTCCCCCATCCTTTGTATGCTCTGCCCCAGCTCTTTACCTGTAGAAAGGTCACATCTTGTCCTAAATTCACCGTGGATTTAGCAGGTACAAATATTCCACAGAACACATAAATCCCTGCAGGAGCACCCAGCGCTGTCATATACATTTAATTCCTGAGCTACAGGGAATAATTTGCATAACAACTGATGCCTTAGCAGCTAATGGAGCTGCCAAATCCAATCTCCTCTCTAGAAGCAGGTTGTTTCTTTGCTTTTTCTTTCTAAATTCACAGGGCTTCTCTTGAACTGGCGTTAGAAATGGACTTTTTGAAATGACAAGGTGTTTAAAAATAACTGATCTGGCCAGACTGGAGAGCTGGGCAAAGGGAACCAGATGAAGTTCAACAAGGGCAAGTGTAGAGTCCTACACCTTGGGAGGAAAAACCCCCTGCACCGGTACAGGGGAGGGGTTGACCTGCTGGGAAGCAGCTCCACGGGGAAGGACCTGGGAGTGCTGGGGGACAATAAATTCTCCATGGGCCAGCAATGGGCCCTCCTGGCCAAGAAAACCAGTGGTCTCCTGGGGGGCATTAAGAGTGTATCCAGCAGGCTGAGGGAGGTTCTCCTCCCCCTCTACTCTGCCCTGATGAGGCCACTTCTAGAGTGTTGTGTCCAGTTCTGGGCTCCCCAGGTCGAGAGAGACAGGGAAATCCTAGGCTTCCGCGTGCCTTGCGCTGCCACATCCTGCACCGCGTTGGCAGGGGCAGGGGCTCTTCATGAATTGAAATCAATCACTTCTCCCAGAGTACCTGGTTTAATGGCATTTAAGCCTGTGTGAGGCAAGGGTTTCACATTGTCTTCTGTCAGGACTCCAAAGCTGGCCTGTAAAATAACCAGGGGGGGAGGAATGTAACTTTTTAACCTTTTTATCCATTTATTTTCATTTATTTGTGATACATGAAGAAGGCCAGGAAAGTTAGCTCTGTTACCTTCTGTATAAACTACTTTGATTGCATCTGCACACCAGAAATACCAGATTTTAGCTTCCCTGGTTTTGATGAGGACCCAGAGATGGAGCTGGAGAACCCCCAGGAACTGGATGAAGAAAGAAGATGGCAAAGGGAGTGTCAGGTCTTCATGGACATCTCACTCAAAGGGGGAAATGAAGAAAAGGTTCCCCCAGCTGTGGGTGGAGACACCTCAGCTCCAGATGCTGAAGAGCAGCTTTGGTGTCCCTGGCAGCTCCAGCACAAGGCAGCACTGGCAAAGAGCTGGGGCAGGAAAAAGGTTGGTTTTTTTTTTTTTTTCGGTCATTTTTGGTCATTCCTGAACATAAATGAACAGCTGGTGTTCAGGAATGGCCTTTATAGAGGAATACAACACTTTTGCAACCCATCTTTAGCCAAAACTAATGTATGGAGTAGCAGAATTGATTTCAGCTCTTCAGACCTGCACAAGGTTTATCATATTTCAAAAAAAAGCAGATCACTGGGATAGCACCTTCTCAGAAAATGCCTTGAAACTGCTTAAAGGGAGAATGCAACCTTCTTCCTCTTCTCCAAACCCTCTGAGCACTTGCGTTCTGCAATTACCTACATCTGATCTTCACATCCTGCTTTATTTCTCCGTCATAAGCACCGTCCCCTTCTGGGATAAATACTTCTTCCCAGAGCTCCCGTGGGCCCCGAGGAGGAGTCCTGGGAAGAATCCAAGGTGTGACCCGGGCCCTCACACACCTGCTGCACCACAGCCACCCCATGCCCACCAGCACAGCGTGGTCTCCTTTATTTATGTCGCCGTGGGAGGAAGAGACCTCTGTTCAGCTCACAAATAGTGGGGGAGGGAGGAGATGGGAGGTAATTAATATGGAGTGCAGCTCATCCAGCCTTGTGATGAACCGTCGTGTCTGTTTGAATTTGGCTGCTGAGGTTTGGTTGTCTTTGAACTGTTGTCAGTTCTGCTTTAGGGCTCTCCAGGGACTGTGCCTTTGTGGGCGATTGAAGGGAAGGAACTGGGATAACGGGTATCTTTCCTTTTTCTTATCTTGCCCGAAGTCGGAATGTAGACAACCTTTTGATGTGGGGCCTGGGCACAGCTGCTCACTGTTTCCTAGGATTTGGGGTGGGGCTTGGACCTTTAGCCTGTCACGATTAGGTAAGGACCACGTCTGCGGCCCTGGTTGGTGCTGGAGCTCACTGCAGTGCACCTGAGTGGGCAAGGAAGAGCCCCCTGGGCAGAGCCACTCCGGGTAAGCTCTCCCTTGTCCGTTCCCTACCGGGTGGTTACGTTGTGTGGTGAGATCAGCATCCCACAGCTGGCACAAGTTAGGAAAGTGCGGGCTGTGAGCTTGTTCTTGAAGGACAATCCTCACCACCACCAAAGCTGGGACAGCAGGTTCTGGCCCTGCCTGCCGAGGGGAGCAGAGCATCAAGCCTTGGGCTGTACCCAGAGTTATCTCGATTCCTGAGCGCTCCCTGTAGCTGGGGTGTGCCCTGAGTGGAGAAGCAGCCCTGAGGATGGGGTTTGGGGAGCAGCTCAGCTGGGCAGAGCTGTGTCCAACAGCAAAGAGAGACGCAGGGCTGAGTGTGCATCCAAAGTTGCTGGGGGGATTTCAGCTGTGCCCTCGGGAACTCCGTAGTAACTGCTGCCCTTCTGCCCAGACGGCACGGGCGGGTTGGACAGGGCACTAAGCATCCTGCTCTGGGGGAGGTGTCTCTGCCCGTGCCTGGGGGGTTGGAATGAGATGAGCTTTAAGGTCCCTTCCAACCCAACCCGTTCTGTTATTCTAGGACAGTAGCTTTTTTCTGGCTCTTGTGTAGTGATTTGCAACATCAATTGTCCTCCTCAGGGAGTTCAAAATGATCCTCAGGGGTTCTTTTCCCTCAGGGTCAGTGTCATGGAGGAGAAGTATTTGATCTCTTTGCCCAATCTCATCTCTCCAACTGAAAGTATGTATTGCTCCAGGATAAGGCAAAAAAAGATGAGGACACAGGGGCTGTCAGAAAGACTAGGGAAAGCCAAAGACTAAACCAGGGCAGCAAAGAGAATTTGGGGTGCAGGTCTGGTGGAGTGACCCAGCTGCGTGACTGAGAGAACACATGGCCCTGGAAAGCTGTTCCAGGAGAGGTTCACTGCAGCAGAGGGCACCAGAAAGCAAGAGAAACTTTACTCTGTGCTGACAGCTTGTAAAATACTCGGGTCTTTGTGGTTTACACAGACCGAGGGTCTTGTGGTGGGATTGGCTTTGTGCTCTATGTGGGAAGGAATGGCAAAGAATGACGTGACCACTGCCTGCGTTAACCCGCTGTGGAACGCCCACGGGCTCTCAGCGCCCCAGTTCAAGCTCAAACCGCGTCTGCAACTCTGGCATGACAGAGGTGCTCCAGTGCAGGGTCTGGTGCCCTTCTGGAACCCTCGAGAGCTCCTGGAGACGGGGAAAATGGTTTCCCTGTACCTGTGCGCACCCTCGGAACCCTGCAGAGGATGCTCCCGGCACGTCTGCACCCAGCTTTTCTGCGCTGGGGCGATGCAGTCACCGGTTACCCCCCAGCCCTCTCCGCCTGCGGAACGGCATCGCTCCGACGGCCTCATCCCCGCATCCCCAACATCCACCTCCCCCCCGAGGGATGCTGCGGGCAACACCGGGGCCTTCCCCCAGCGGCAGCCGCTCTCTCCGGGAGCCGTGGGAGGGCCGGGCCGGGGGCAGGCTGGCTCTAGGCTGGCTCTAGGCTGGTTCCAGCCCGGTTCCAGCCCGGCCCTCCCTCCTCCCCCGCCGTGGGCGGGCTACGCGGGGCCGCTCCCGCCCCTTCCCGGCCGGTGCCGGTGCCCGTCCCCCCGGCTGGCTGGCTTGCTCTCCCGGGCTGCCTGTCGGTCTGCCGGGCGGTGCCTGTGCCGGGCGGAGGGGAGTTTCCAGGAAGTGGCCATATTGGATCCATTCAGCCGCAGCCACCCGCGGCGGGCACAGCCGCGCTCCCGCCGCCGGAGCCGCGCCAGCCATGGCCGCCACCGACCTGGAGCGCTTCTCGGTGAGCACCGGCGCCCTCGGGAAAAGAGCTGGGGTCTGATCCCCTTGGGGTGGGGGGAGGAATAACCCGGCTGCTGGTATCGGGGGGGGGGGGGGGGGGATTCGCCGGCCCGCTGTGCGCGGTCACGGCCCCGGGAGGAGCCGGGGGATGCGAAGGGGGTCCCGGGAGCGGAGCCCGGGGGAAAGCCGGTGTCCTCGGGAGTCCGCCCGGGAAGGTCCCTGCCGGTGGAAGCTGGAAGGCTCCGAGGCCTCGGTGCGATGCTGAAAGCGGTTAACGCAAGTCAGCGGTGACCCCGCGCTGGGTGCCCGAGGTGCTCACGGAGGGGTCGCGGTGCCCGCGGGCACGGAGCGGAGCGCCCGGCGGCAGGGAAGGGGCTCGGGGCCGCTTGAGTCAGAGTTGTTTACACACCGCCGGTACCCAAACGCTCTGCACCGGGAAGGAACTTAACGGTGTGCGCCTGCGAGAGCCGGGCAAAGCCGACCCTCGAGGCTCTGGCCCCGGAGCGGCACCCGGGGAGCGCTGCCCCGCGAACGTGGAGCGGGACCCGGGCACCGCCGCCTCCCTGCAGCTCGCGTGTTGTGTAACTGCCATCGGAAGGCGAATCTGGCGAAAAATCTCCGCCGGTCTGAGGCTCGTCTTTGTCTACGGCTCGAATTTTGTGTTGTTGTTGGAAGGCTGCTCTGGTTAAAGAGCTCGGCGATGCGCCTTGCAGCCCTTCGGAGCTAAAAACGCTTTCACCGCATGAAATAGCAGCGCTCTCCAAAGTCAGAAATGTCTGGTGTGATATTGCTAAATAAATGGGAACGGCGGTGGTGGTTGCCTGAATTACAGGCATGCCGTTGGAGCACAAACAAGTCCCTGCTACTGTTTTCTCTGTAAACTACTTTTTGCCAAGAATCTCCCAACTCTGCTTCATTTCTCTTGAATCCCGGCCCAAAAGTTTCCAGCTCAAGAATGAATTTGCAAGACTGTGACTCGCTGAAAACTTGTACGAAGGAAAATTGATTGTGGGCTCTTATTTAAGAAAGCAAATGCTTCTTAGACTCTGAGGAGAGGGATTAAGGTGAAGACTCAGTGGCAGGAATGGAAACAGCGTAACCGTCTCGCTGCGGTTCTTTTTGTGTTTGTATCCTATATAAATTCTTTAATGCTCATCTGGGGTGCCTGCTGCTGCCAGTGCTGGTTTTCATGGGTGTTACAGCAACCTCAACTACTGCCCAGCCCGGGAGAAGATGAAACTTCATCTTGTGTTCTTTGGTGTGGGTACTCAGTTGGTTGCTGTATTCGCGTCAATACCCTGCCACTTCTATAGGGAAAAAAGCAGTGGTGGGGAGGGGGAAGTTCCCAAAGGTGCTTGGCTCTCATTTGGGCACCGGAGTGAAACGGCTGAGCTCCGATGTGACTTTAGTGCCCAACTTCCATTAGCAGAAAATCTGCTTCCTCTGTGCAGGGAGCAGCGGTGAGTTTGCAGGGATCTGCAGGGCCAGGAGATCTGGTGATCATCTGCTGATCTTCGCCTGGTGATCATCTGCTGGTCTTCGCCTGGAGCCACGGAGCTGGCAGAAGCGGGTGCGAGAGCAGCATCTCGTTTCATGTGGCGTAGGGCAGAGGACTGTCCCAGCTGCTGTTTCCTTTATCCTCAGCATATGTCTCAGCTCTGATGCTGCTCCTCCAGCAGAAACCTCATGATTAAGGTGTCTGGATTTGGTTTTTTTTTTTTCTGCCGGGTTTTTCATCTTTTTGGTTGTTATTTTTTTTGTGCTGCTTTGTATCACTGTGCCTCAGTTTCCTGAGCATAAAACCTGGGTGGGAATAGCTCGTTGCTGCCAAGAAGAGGTGTTGATAAATGAATTTATTTTTACCAAGCTGTCTGTATCTGCAGTGGGAGGTAATGTTGAAAAAGGCTCCGAGGGAGGTTTTTGATACTCAGTAGGTCATGCTATTCAGATTGGTGAAGCTATTTATAAGTGTCCAGCTGACACTGACATCCTGGAATGCAATGACCCTTAGGTTTGGATACTGTGTTTTCAAAACTCCCCAGATGCACGCTTCCCTTGTGCAGTCCTCCAGAATGCCTCTGTCTCCAGCACAATAAAGTTCCCTTGAAGTGCTGCTGTTGGAAATGCCCAACAAAAGCAAATGAAAGGAAGCTCGCCCGTGGAAAGCTGCCTCTAAGGCAGCAGAATCACACCAGCGGGTGCTCAAGACCGCCTTTGTTTTTGTGAATGTGATGATTGTGAGAGAGAGAGATTGGCTTCAGCCCCTGGAGACTGAAGTTTTTCTGCTGGTCAGCCCTGAGAATGGTAGTCACCACCCGGGATGGGGGCTGGGTCTGCAGGCATCGCCTCCAGATACCTTCAGCCACTCCAGATCCCTGGGGCCACTTGTCTTCATTCTGGTTCCCACCAGACTGGAAAGCAAGCTGATTGTGTTTGGTTCAATTATGAAACAATTTAATTTGTCATCAAAGCTCAAGAGCTTCTCCGTTGCCTGTCCTGGCCAGTGCTGAGTTAGCAGATGTGGTGGCTGCGCTGGAGCAAACGCTGCCAGATGCGAGGATGTCGGTGCCTTGGGTGGGAACCAGCCCAGCCACCACGTGCGAGTGGAAGGCAGAAGGTGTGTGAAATGCAGCAGCTCTGGAGGAAGCTGGAAGAGCTGCAAGGAGAAGAAGCGAGGGAGAAGCAACTGGAGATGCGTAGGAGAATAAATGGGATGAGATGTGAGACTGAGACTGTAGAACTGTTTTGCTTTGGAGAAGCTTTTTTAAACCCCCAAATCTGTTGCTTTCTCTCTTTTTAAATAAAACCCCTCGACCTCCTGGGATGCTGTCACTCGACGCTCTGCATCCACCCATTGACTTGGAGGCGCAAGGGCAGCGGCTTGGGCTCTGGGCTAAGCAGCAGCCCGTGAGGAGGAGCTGCTGTCCCCAGGCTTCGGGGTGGGCTGGGATCAGAGTTTCACAGGACTCGCTGAGCCTTGGGAAGACTTTGTGACCAGCAGCACCCAGTGCAGGGAGCACAGGATGGGTGCGTGTAGCCGTGCGTGGGGTGGCTGGCTGCGCGCGGTCCTGAGAAGGCATCCCTGGGTGCTAGTGATTGATAGCTGGGCTTTTGCTGGGGGCTTTTGCCGTAGATTAATGCTCCTTAGAAGATCTTGCCAGAAAAAAACCCACCACTTTATACCAAGGAAAGGTGAGCAACATCTTCCTCACTGCAAACAGACAGTGGGATTTATTTTGCCAGGGGGTCTGGCCAGTTTGGGGTGAGTGTCAGCTGGATACACACCACTGCCTCTGACCTGGCCCCAGCTCGCTGCGAGGAGAGGGACCTTTGACCGGTGCCCGTTCCTGCCATCCCTGCCTGGGTGCTGATAAACTTCGTGCCTTGCTGCTGCTGCTGTTTGGCGTCAGCTTGCGTCTGATGGACCGCACGGCCCAGCCCCGCTCCGCCGTGGGAAGGGGCCAGGGTCACGCCTGTGGTGTGAGGAGTGGGCTGAGCTCCGCTCCGTGTGCTGCGGCGAGGGCAGGGAGCTCGCCAGCAAACGAATCGCTGCGGGTCCCAAGCATACGCTTACGTTTTCTTTTAATCAAACTCTCAAGGAAAACATTTCCATGGCTCAGTTCCAGTGGAAACTGGGGTTAGTTTGGATTGGGACATTCCTCTTACCCTGTTTTGTTGTTGCTGTTTCCCGGCCCCCTCATTTGGAAGTTCCCGGGTTAAATTTCCTTGCCTGTTTTTGTCATTCCGATTATTTTACCTTTAGCTTGGAAAAACTCAAGTGTTCCCCCCCCCCGCCCCCCCATGCCGTGTGGAACAGAAGTGACAGATTTTTCCCCAAGCTGGTACCATGCACCAGGAAGCGAGCCCAGCGGGAGCAGCCCTTGCCCTCCCTGCCCTGGCCAGCTTTTCTGCCCGTAGCGTGGGCTGTTTTGGGAAGGAAAGATGGTGAAAATGGCCTTCCGCTGGAGGAGGCAAATCGGTGCTTGCCTCTGGGAGCCCCACAGTCCCTGCCTGGGAGGCTGGCTGTGCTCGTGCAGGAAGCCAGCTCTGGTGGTTAGAACCACAGGGCCAGTTAGCTCAGCCACAGGCCCTTGTAGTTAAACACTTATTTTGAATGGATGTGCTGGGAACAAATGCTGCCTAGAAAAAGAATATTTTCATTTTTTCCCCCCCATGTGTATATATATATATATATATATATATGTATTTCCCCCCCTCCCGCTGGGGTGCTGTTGCTGTCGGTGAATCCGGAGCGTCTCTTGCAGGGATGCAACATGTTGTTCTGCGTGGGAGCTCCGGAGCCGCTCCGAACCGCTCGCGATGGCAGCGAGCGCCGAGGCGGTGGGTGGAAGGACGTGAGCTGGCGAGCGCAGGAGCCTCTGCGTCGGCAAAACAAATGAAAGCCCCGAGAATCGCTCTCTGGCAGGAGCCCGGCGCGGTGGCAGCGGTGGTGGTAGCAGCTCTCGGACCGTCTCCAGCGTTGCTGGAAGGCCAAAAGTTCCCTAAATATTATCTGCTGGAGCAGCGTGCCGGGGCTGGCAGCGGCTGCGGGGTGTGCACAGCCCCGTTTCCGCGTGTCCCCTCCGTCCCCCGGCCGCTCGCCTCGCGGCACCGCTGTGGAAGGCGAGGGCTCTGGGGTGCGGGCTGGTTTCTGTCCGCAGGAGCGATGGGCACGCTCCTCTCCTTTCCATCTCCTGCTCCTTTGGCTGGGAGCTTGGGAGGGGAAGAACTGGTGTGACGCTGAATTGGCTTTTCCTGGGTTGTGCAATTAAGAGGAGGAATTTGGGACTGAGGGAGAGGTGCCGGGCGTGGGCAGGCTCGTCCCACCCCGCTCTGCGGGCGAGGGGCACGCTTACGTGATGAGCTCTGATTCCTCGGGACGTGTCCCGGGCGCGTTGCGGGCTGCCGGTGGGCGAAGCTGCCCGGCTCGTTTCAGACTAGCTGCAGCCCTTAGAAAGAGCCTCGTCCTGCCCCGCGCTCGTGGGTGGGTGAGCTGGGGCCTGGGTGTCCGTGCACAGCCCGTTTGTTCCTCCCCTTCCCCACATCCGTGCAGCTACAGCGAGTTCTGGGTTTCTGTGTGAAGCTTTGCGTTTGTGTCTGCGTGTTGGAAAAGACTCTGATGAGTAAGGGAGCCCACCTTGGCTCCCAGTGCCTGCCTTGGCTCCCAGTGCCCGCGGAGAGCCCGCCTCGGCTCAAGGGAGGAAAAGAAAGACCTGGTTCCCCTCAGTTCCAGCCATCTGCTTTTCTTCCAGAGCCTCTTCTCTGGTGGAAGTGGCCTCGCTCGCTTCCCACTTGTGACGTTTGGATGCGAAACGTGGAGCCAGACAGGGGATTGGCACCATCCAAACTGGGGCGACGCTGGAGATTTTCAGAGAGCTGGGGGAGAAGGGTGGCAGAGGGAACCGCCGGCTCCTCGTGTACGTCCCAAGTCCCCGCGCTCGGCTCGCGGGCTGACCAGGGCCTGTGGGGTCAGGGTTGTGGAGTCACCACTTTGTTTAGATGTTCAGATTCCTCTGTGAAGCCAAAAAGCGTCGGTCTCCCACACACATGGAATTCCAGAGATGTCAGGCAGCCAGAGAGAGGTTCCCATGGAGCACGCTGCCGTGGGGCTCTTGCCCTCTCTGCTCCGACGGCCTCAAAAACGGCTCGTCACCAGGAGCCGCGGAGCTGGGTTTCCACCGGGGGACTTGGGGCCGTTCCCATCCTCTCCTCGGTGCTGTGCGAGGCGCTGTGATGAGTCTGTGCCACTCCTGCGTCCCGTGTGCCAGGAAACACGCAGGGAACGCATCCAGAGCCCTCCAGAAGCAAGGAGCGTTTTGGCTGGTGCTTGCTGTACCGGAGAGGATGGAGAGGAATCTAATGAAGTTGAATGAGGACACGTGCAGGGTCCTGTTCCTGGGGAGCAATAAGCCCCTGCACCAGTACAGGTGAGGGGTTGGCCTACTGGGAAGCAGCTCTATGGAGAAGGACCTGTGAGTCCTGGTGGACAGGTTCACCGTGAGCCAGCAATGGGTCCTCATGGCCAGGAAGGGCAATGGTCTCCTGGGGTGTGTTAAGAAGAGTGTGTCCAGCAGGTCAAGGGAGGTTCTTGTCCCTCTCTGCTCTGCCCCAGTGAGGCCACCTCTGGAGTACTGGGTCCAGTTCTGGGCTCCCCAGGTCAAGAGAGACCAGGAGCTACTGGAGAGAGTCCAGTGGAGGCTGTGGAGATGCTGAGGGGCTGGAGCATCTCTGTGCTGGGGCAAGGCTGAGAGCCCTGGGGCTGTGCAGCTGGAGAGGAGCAGCCTGAGAGGGGAGCTGAGCAATGCTGAGCAAGAGCTAAAGGGCCCCGGGGGGCAAGAGGATGGGGACAGACTCTGCTCAGTGGTGCCCAGGGACAGGACAGGGGGCACCAACTGGAAGCCAGGAGGTTCCATCTGAGCAGGAGGAGAAAGTTCTTTGGTATGAGGGTTTGGAGCCTGTGCCAGGCTGCCCAGAGAGGCTGTGGAGTCTCCTTGTCTGGAGAGATTCCCACCCCGGCTGGACCCTGCGCTGCTGGGCCCCTGCTCTGGGTGCCCCTGCTGGATGGAGCAGGGGGGGACATCAGATCATCTCCAGAGGGCCCTTCCAACCCCACCCTGCTGGGATGCTGTGAGAGGCAGGGGACATCCCTTGGGTTCTGCTCGGCTGGGCTGGTGTGAAGCCTGTTCCCAGAGCTCATGTTCTTCACACTGGACATGGTGCTTCCTGCAGCCCAAACGGCTCAGGTTGGTCACTGGGGGAGAAGCTGGAGCACGCTGTGTTAAACAGCATCTCTCTGCCTGCCGGGTGTGTGTGGGGCAGCGTGGGGCAGCTCGCGTCCGAGGGGCATCACTGGATCTCTGGTGCAGAGCCTGCTCTCAGCAGCCTGCTCCTGGCCTTGGATCCCAGGATGGGCTGGTCCTGGCTCTCAGCTCTGCCACGGTAAAAGAGCTGCCAGAGCTGGCCCTGGATGGTTCTCCTTCCTCTGCCTTCTGCGGCAAAGGAGTTTCCAGCTTATGTTTGTGAATGTAGATTTGTTCTGTGGTTTTATATAGAGACATAGACTGGTTTGGGTGGGAAGGGACCCTTAAATCTCATCTGGTCCAACCCCCTGCAGGGAGCAGGGCCATCTGCAGCTAGAGCAGGGTGCTCAGAGCCCCGGGCAACCTCCCCTGCAATGGTGCCAGGGATGGGGCAGCCACCACCTCTCTGGGCAGCCTGGCACAGGCTCTCACCACCCTCAGCACCAACAATTCTCCTTCTCTCCAGTCTAAATCTCTCTCTTTTACCCATCACCCCGTGTCCTGTCCTGAATGGTCCTGCAGCGTATTCCTTTCACTTTACCAAGGAGCAGTCCTCTCACTTCATCTTTTTCCTCCACGCATTTTCCAGACAGAACTTTTTATTCCCAGTGCCTTGAGTGCTGGGATTAAAGCTGTTCTGTGCTAAGGCGCTCGGAGGCTTTCTGGAGGCACGTGTTAGTAGGATCTAGAGCAGTCAGCTTATTAGCAGGGTGACTCTGGTTTAGCTCCTGTTGCCGAGTGGCTGTGGTGTGTGAAACTGCTCTGCCTGGTGCCTTCCAGGCAGCATCACGAGGAGAATTGTCCAGTGCTGTCCACGGAGGTGCTGTGGGGTGGCTGCCTAAGGCAAACTGGGAAACAGGCTGTAGTGGTGACCAAAACTCTTGGGTTCCTCTTACATCTCTGTTCCCTTATCTAAAAATATACCAGATAATAGCATTTATTGTAATGGGGCAATAAATTCTGGATACGTATGTGGGAATTAGCTCTGTTTATTTTAAGTGGTAACTAAAACAAATCACCCTGGTGGCTGATATCCAGCGCGGCTCGGTCGGCGTGACGGGGGCTCAGATCTGCTCTTCACCGTCTCTTAAACTGCCCCGAACCTTTTTTCCCTGCCGCTCTGCCAGGGTGAGCGCTCGGCATCCCCCATGGCTCTGTCGCCCTGCTAAGTGTCTCCTCCTCTTCCTCACGGGAGGATGGTGGGGAAGGGAAGAGATCCTGCTGGTCGGATCAGTTGAGTGCACACTGGGAGCACATCGGCTGCCTTGGGTGAACTTGGGGAAAGTCTCTTACTAGATAAGATGATAAGATTAGTCTCTTGTCAGGGTTGATTGTGAAGTTCCATTAAACGAAAAGCCTTGGCACCTTCTGGATAAGTAACTTTGAAAAGAAGCTGACTGGGGAAGTCTGCTGTGGTTTTGTTTGTCTGTATTTTGTTTTCCTTCAGTCTGATTAAAAAAAAAAAAGTTGTGTTTGTGTTTTGGACTTTGCTTTCTTGGTTTGAATAGCTCATGGGGGCTGGAATCCCAAGGCTGGCGAAAAGCTGAACTTTCTCATCCTTGAAGGTCATTTTGGAGGAAATGTCTCTCATTTTTGGTTCCACAGTTTTCTCTTTTAACCAGCTCTCCTTGCTCTCAAAGGCAACGTTTGTGTTTGCAGAGCACTGTGTGTAGAGTGCCCGGCAAATCCTGGTTTGTGCCTTCGGAAACTCTTGTGCAGGGCTTGTGATAAGGGCAAAATGCGTGTTTAATCCCTTCTTAATTAAGAAAGGCCTCAGAATTAGCCAGTTAGGCTTCAGAAATGCTATAGGGAGGTAGCTAAATAACAGCTTAAGGAAAGGGGGAGCAGCTGGGAATTTCACTTCTAGTGGGAAAAGTCAGAGCCAGAAACAGGAGGTTTGTTTGCAGAAGATGGAGCCTGATGCTGCGTTCGCAGGTCGTGGATGGATCGTCCCGGGCGCGTGAAGAAGAACAGGTAGAAGAAAAGATGAGAAGCCTTCCCCTCCCTTCAGCCTTAGCTCTGAAAGGCAGCAGCACCCCATGTTCTGAGCCCGTGATGAGCGGTTTGAGTCCGCAGGGTTTTTCTGTTGGTCAAACGGCTGTGGTCAGTGGCACGGTTAGGGGCACATCCTTGGGTGGTGGCTTTGGTAGGAGGAAGAGCTGCTGAGAGCACAGCGGTGCCTGGGGGTCAGACCAGCACCCGCCTCGGCCCAGGAAAGCATTTCATCCTGCGGGATGCTCTGAAACGCCGACACCGGGCCGGTGAATTTTGATGGGTTTATTTGTTTTTCTCCCGTTTCCCCAGGATGCCGAGCGTTGCTCTTTGCGGGGCACTCGCCGGTCTCGGGGGTTGTGGATAGCTCTTAAAAACGAGTCCAAAAACTTTCAAGAAAGGCGTCGCTTCAAGCAATCTAACCCTTAGTCAGCCCTAAAGGACCTCAGCTTTGGACTCTTCTTGCCCCTCCAATGTGAAGCGTTGCCATTTGTTCCTTGGCGGGTCTTGGTGGTGACTCCCTATCTGGTTTCTTCAGTGATGTTTGTGCCTGCCTGGAGTGCAGCTGGGAGCCGGGAGGGATGTGAATAAAGGCTTGAGTGTCTGGGAAAATTCTTGGCATTCTTAGGAGAGCTGTTTAAAGGGGGGCTGGGAATGGTTTGTTGCGTTTCGTTGTTGGTTTTTGGTTGTGTTTTTTTGTTTGGTTGTTTCTTTTTGGCAGGAGGTTTTTACCGAGGGGATTGCAGCACAGACTGGGAGCTTGTTGTGAGCGTGCAGCTGGAGATGAGTGGCTGACGTGGTGTCGCGTATGCTCGGATGGGGCTGTCCTACTGTGCTGGGAACCAGAAGGAAGTGACAGCCCCTGGGGCTTTGCCCCCCATCTCCAGGCGGGGAGAGCACTGTTGGGCATCGCAGTGTTACCCTTCCTGGGCAGAGCTGCCCATGCCATCTGAGGATAGGTCCTGTTGACCGACCACCAGCAGGGACCTCAGCAAGGGGTGGCAGAGAAGCTGACACACGGCGGGTTGCTGTTGCAAGACACGTGGGAAATCAGCACAAACCCCACATCTAAAATTATCTCTGTAGGGTTTCGTTGTTTGGTTTGGGTGTTTTGTTTTTTTTTTTTCCTTCCTTTCTTCTTCTCCCAGCCTGTTATTAAGTGCTCCACAAAAGGGATCTGGAATTTTGAGCGCATGCTTAAGATTAACTGTAAGCACTCAGGGTTGCTGATGTGCTCCCCGCTCTGCAAATCTGCCTGAGGTCAGGCGGTGTTTTGGTGGGACGGTTTTAGCCTAAGAGGTGCCGAGGTCTCTGCTGGCCAGCCCCGGCTCAAAGTGGGCTTCCTTTCATCTCCAGTGCCAAAGGCACCCGTGGGGTCACACTCACTGCTCCTACGCCCTCTGTCAAGGCTTACTATGCTCAGTGTTCTGTCAGACAACCTCCAGTCTGGTCCTGTCCCTTCTCTTGCATCATCTCTTTCTGCTTAGTAGGCTGCAGAGCATGAGCTCAATCACTGAAGCTGTAATACATCCTTAGCCTGGGAGCGCAAGAAAGATAATATTTTGGGGTGTGATGTTGTTTTGGATGTTGCTAGCACCAGAGAGGAGCTTTCCTGACGTCAGGTGTGGTGGTTCCTACCCCTCAGCTGCTGAGCTTGGCAGAAGAAATGTTTTCCTCAGGGAAACCTGAGTCTGTACTTGCTGCTGTTCCTTCGCAAATGTCAAGTGGCGTTTGTTGAGCCAGTGCTCGGAGACGGGGCAGGATCTCCTGAGAGAGCTGGTTTGCCAGCTTTGCCAAGCCCCAGGGAGTGCCTGCTTGGACAAAGAACCTGAACGTGGCTTCCAACGCTGTTCGCCCAAAGCTCTCTAGGCAAGTGCTCAGCTACTCCGTGATCCAGTTTACTTGGGAAATGATGTACATGAAACTGTATGGAATCCTGCAGCCAGGGCAGTTTGGGAGAGGTCCCCTCAGCACCACGTGGCTCGGGGGCTGGGCAGGACCCCTGCGTGTGCTGCATCCTGACCAGACCTCTCTGGTTTGTGGGCACTGGGCCTTGCCCTGCGTGGTGCCTGGGGGGGCTGGAGGTGGGACCGGTGTGCTCTGCTTGGGTTTAATCTACAGCCACATCTCACTCGGTCCTTTCTCCGCTCAGCTGCGCATGAGGCTCGCTGCACCGGGGCCAAATAGTTTCCTGATACGAGGATGATGAAGGGGCTGGAACGAGGAAAGTCTGAGGGACCTGGGGCTTTGTAGTCTGGAGAGGAGAAGACTGAAAGGGGATCTGATTCATGTCTACAAATACCTAAGGGCTGGGCGTCGAGAAGGCAGGGACAACCTCTTTGCACTTGTGCACTGTGTCAGGATGAGGGGCGATGGATTCGAGCTCGAGCACGGGGAGTTCCACCTCAACATGAAGAGCTTTACTGTAAGAGTTGTAGAGCATTGGAATGGGCTCCCCAGAGAGGCTGTGGAGTCTCCTTCTCTGGAGACTTTCCAGACTTGTCTGGGTCCATTTCTTCATGATCTGCTCTAGTTGTGTCCTGCTCTGGCAGGGGGGTTGATGATCTTCGGAGGTCCCTTCCAAGCCCTGCCATCCTGTGATTCCACACGCCTCCGTTTAGGGGCCGAGGGAAGAGCATCCTACAAACCCCGCTGGTGTCCGTATTCATCTCCGCGTCGCCGGCGCCGTTGTGGGTTGCGGATGGGGAATCGAGAAGGTGAAGTCATCTCTGGGTGACTAACAGCAGTCCCCAGCGGTGCCGGGTGCCCAGCTGGCCCCAGCAGAGATGGGACCGCTGCCAAAGGCGCTGCGGGGAGAGGGGCCGGCGGGAGCTTTCCGGGCTCGTCCTCTCGCTGCTCTCTGAGTCACGCTGGTCGGGGAGCTGCAGCCCGTCTGCTCGCGCCGGTTTATCGTCCCCTTTTGATTTGATTGCAGATGGGGAGGCAGAGGATGTGTCTGCGCTCTGCGCTTTGCAGGGTGCCTGGCACCGCGACTCCGTGCCTGCGTCTGCCGCCGCGGCGAGAAACGGTGCGCCAAGGTACTTGGCAAACACAGATCTCTTGAGCGGGGCCTGTTGTGATGGGACAGGGGGTGATGGGCTGAAACTAAAAGAGGGAGGTTTAGACTGGAAAGAAGGGAGGGATCTTTGCTGCTGAGGGTGGGGAGAGCCTGTGCCAGGCTGCCCAGAGAGGTGGTGGCTGCCCCATCCCTGGCACCATTGCAGGGGAGGTTGCCCGGGGCTCTGAGCACCCTGCTCCAGCTGCAGATGGCCCTGCTCCCTGCAGGGGGGTTGGATGAGATGACCTTGAAAGGTCCCTTCCCACTCAAACCAGTCTGGGATTCCATCATACTGTGATGTCCAGCACCACAGAGCTACTGACAGGCCTTACGATGAAGGCAGCAGCCTGTACCCAGGTCAGGGGGCCACTCACACTGCAAAGTCCTGGAGGATTTGCCATTATTTAAGGTCAGGGTGTCCTCTAGGATTGAGGGATTTGCAAACATGCACTGCCTCGGCAGTGGGAATTGAAGCACTGCGCAGATGTCAGGCTCCTGCCTCTCGCTGTTCCGTAAATGTGCGTGGAAAATGCAACCAGAAGCAGCCCAGCGAGAGAGGGACCTGAGATGCTGCTGCCTGTGAGCTCTCAGAAGAAGAATGCTCTTGTTGGAAGGGCTGTGCCTCTCCTCTGCGGGTGGGCTTGGCATCCGGGGGGCTGCAGCCTGCCCACGGCTCGGGGAGTCCCCGGCTCCCCGCTGCAAAGCCGACGGAGATGCCGGAGGAGCGCGTGGGAGCAGCAGGTTCCTCTGGGTGGAAGGTCACAGCTCCGCTGCAAACCCCTTTCATCCAGCAGAAAGAAGCAGAGCCTGACTTCCCCCTCCTGCTTCCCCTGCAGACCTCTGCTGGGGAAATGTCCCCTCTTCATCCTCCTCACTCATGCTTTGTCGGGGCGTAGGAAGGAGAGGCGGCACCTTGGCTACAGAGGGGTGCCTCAGAGAAGATGTGCCTCAGGGTGCAGACCCAGGAGCCTGCTCTCGAGTCGGGGATCAGCTAGGAGCTACACCAGGGGATTTGGGGTTTGGCCCCTGGGTTGGCAGGGAGTGCTCACGAGTTGCTTTTGGCTGCTGACTCTGCCGTGGCAGGGCCCAGGGTGGATGTGGCAGCTCCCAGCGTGCCCAGCTCTTAACAGACAGATAAATACCACCTTTTTGAACAAGAAATGTTGGGGCTGTGATGGTGCCATTCAGCTACACTTCTGCTTACCCCTTTTTTTCACCTGCTTCATTCAGGAAAACAAAGCTGAGGGTTGTCTCGAGCAGAAAGCACCACGAGTCTCCAAAGAGAGTTTCTCGTTGAGATTAATTGGAAGGTGACACTTCTGAATGTGTTGAGGTTTTGGGGTTTTTTTTTGTGGGTTTGTTGGGGTTTTTTTTCCATATTTTTTGTGTGTGTTTTTTTCTTTGTTTGTTTGGGGTTTTTTTTGTTTGGGTTTGTTCGTTTGTTTTTTTAACGAGGCGAAGTCAGATTGGACAGAGAACAGGGGCAGCGCGTCTCTCTCGGAGCAGGGTGAGCTGCTCCAGTCTGCACCAGGAGCCCCAGCTGGGAGAACTGCAGCTGAGGAGCTGCTGAACGGGAGCTGATCCCGCTGCTGGCATCCCCCGGGGCTTGCGCAGGCAGGGGGGGAGGAAGGCACTTCTTCTGGGAGAAGGTGCTGAAAAATGTAATGAGGCAAAGTGGAACTGGTGCTAATTTGGAGGTGAAGTGTGAAGAGACTGGAAGAGGAGAAACTGTGGTCAGATTTTGATTTTCTAAAGGATCGTAGGCACAATGGTTGGTGCTGGAGCCTTTGCTGCGTCTCACGGGGATTTTAATCCCTCTGTCTACTGGGAAGAGCCGGATTAATATGTGAATACTGCACTAACTCTCTTATAGGGGCCTGGATTTGGTCTCTCTGGTGTTTCTCTGCCTTTTCTTGTCTCCCTTGCAATAAAGGGCCCAACAACCTACCCTCCTCTGTGGCTGTGGCCAGCTGCCCACAGCGATGCTGCCCGTGCCTGCCCGCAGTCCTGCTGCTTGGCGTGCTCTGGGGGACCCTGGCATGGGTGGCTTTAGGGAATGATGGGTTTGAAATGCTGGTTTTGGTTCCCTGGCCAGCTTCCTGCTGGTGTGGCTGCAGGGACAGGCCATCGTGCATCCCAAGAGCATCCCTGGCCCTCAGCTGGGAGCTGGGGTAGCTGGTGCCTTCCAGCAGCTTTGAAGTGCTGTCTCTGGAGGTTTCTTTTTGGTTCTCGTGGTGCTCAGCAAAGCATGGCAAGCTGTGCTGCCAAGGGCATGTCCATCTTCCAGCAGCATGCCAGGAGAAGGGTCCTGGGATGTAGCTGTCAAAGCAGAGCAGGGACCAATAGCCCTCTGGGATGGCTGTTCTTCCCTTGGCCATGCCCCCAGATGCCACTTGTGTGCCTGTTGCCTTGACAGACTCAGCTTCTTGGCCCAGACAGAGCATCTGTGAAAATGTTTAAAGGACTTGGGATTTGAAAAAATAAATTCTGCTCTGACCTCCTCGTGAATCTCGTTTCCCACAAAATTCCAGATTCAGAACACAAATCATCCCCTTGTCTCCCTGAAGATCTGCCCAAGGCACAGAAGATCTTCGAAGAGCACGTTGAAAGGCTCCAAGCAAAGCCCTGGTGACCCCACGGTCCCAGGGTGCCCTTCGTGACCCCACGGTCCCAGGGTGCCCTTCGTGACCCCACAGTCCCAGGGTGCCGTTGGTGACCCACGGTCCCAGGGTGCTGTTGGTGACCCACAAGTGCTGTTCAGGGCTGCAGTGGCTGCCCGGGGGGGTCGCACTCGCAGCCATCGCAAGCTCTTCGTTATCGTGTTGCCAAAGGAGCAAACGAGCTTCAGGAAAGCTCGGCTGCCTCGCGGTTATTCGCAGCTGCAGGATGGGGTCTTGCCTGCTCAGAAGCAGGAGAGTTGTCTCTTCAGGCCCTGAGAGGAGGGCCTGGCATTCTCCTGGGGTGTTGCAGAGGGCGGGAGCGTTGCAGAGACCAGTGCAACTGGAAAGGGCAGGGCTGTGGTTCTGCTTGTCTCCGGGCACGGCCGATCCCATCCAGCTCTGCCACGTAACCTGCCTGCCCCTGTCCTGCAGAGCTGCCCCAAAACCCGGGAAGGCTCCTGCTGAAAGTCTTAGCTTTTGTTTAAAACAAAACCAGCACCCCCTCCCCAATTGCTGTGTGGCTGCTGCCCTCGATCGCTGCGGCATTTGTGTTCTGGATCGATTGTTTATGCTGAGCATTGCAGCCTGGCAGCTTCTGCTGGAACGAATTCCGTGTTGAGTGTGACCTTGTTGCCTTTACTAGCAGGTGAACTGCGTTGAGATGTCCTTGGGCTACCCTGGGCAAGTGGGAGCTGGCCAGACGTGGCGAGTAGGTGCCTCTCCAGGGCAGGTCAAGGCACCAAGCAACACAAGTGAGCAGGAAAACGGGCTGTATTTGCAAGGCTGTTGAGTTGTAAGCTCAATGGATAGGAGGGAAAGACAGAAACAGAGAAAAATCCCTTCCTTCTCCCTTTCCTCCTTCTCCCTTTCCTCCTTCTCCCTTTCCTC